>CM038716.1:42539102-42609102 GCA_021613375.1 Megaleporinus macrocephalus | reverse complement strand
GTGTCATCCGTGCCTCTAAAAGTCGAGTCAGATCATAGACTCTTAGTCTATAGCCATTTATAAATCACATGCCTTTAAGGTACCCTTTAATACATTAAGTCTAAAATGGTCATGCGTTTTCCTCGTGCTTCTGAGCCCCCCACACCGCAGGGTCTTCACTTCCACAGCCCCTTGTGTTCTTTTGATATATATATAGAAAATAGAAAATATAGAAAAGAGAATCGTTAGATTAATCGATTAAAAATTTAATAGTTAGGGGCAGCCCTACTTTCAGTATCACAATATATTGGCCTGTTTACAGGATCACAATATACTGAATGGTATAAACTGAATCGTATGATATCATTTCAGCTCTTGATAAATATATTAAAAGTTTTTTAAGTACTTTAATGCTGTTGCTTATTGTTTTTGGGCTTATCGTCCGGTCTTGGTTGCACAATCACAGAAATCCACCCCTCCTACTATCCATCTTCAAAACCACCGTCACACACTTTGTTCTACAATGGAACAAAAGCCCTCCCATGGAGAGGTCAAAAGGTCAACCGGAGGACCATGGCGTCCCCCACACTCAAACAGCACACATGCACTTCAGTCTCCTTCACAGTAGCAGCGTTACGGTCTCTACAGCAGGGACGGAAGATGTTGTATCACAAAACTTCTTCAAGTACTGACAAACATGAAACACACTGTAACAGTGTGGTCATACTGTCCACTGCTTCTCTACAGTAACTGACAGACCAACACTAGCATCTTCACACGCAGCTCTCTGCCGGCCCGACACAATAGATCCTGTGTCCTTGGCCTTCCACAGCAAGTTCAAGGGAAAAGGGGAAAACCGTCTGGAAGGTCGGAGATGAATCAGTTGCCTCCAAAGCCTGAGACTTCCATTAATTCCAGCCCACGCTGCTGGCAGACGTTCACGCAGCCTTAGAACAGGACTATGTGCAATGGCTCATGGATGCGATTTCACTTCAGGGACTCGACACAGTGAGGAGGCTCCAATTCACCCGAATGAATGGATCTTTCATACAATTCCAGCCTATCAGACAGCGGAGAAATTAGACACCTGCTGGGGAAACCACAGGAGGGCATAAAGAACATCCACTAAACAGTGAACACAACTGGGATGGTTATGGAATTTTAGCTGCTGATTATCTGCCATAATAATTCATATATACGGTGAGGTACCACAAGGGTCAGTTCTAGGGCCTTTGCTTTTCTCACTGTACATGTTGCCTGATTATGAAACAGGATGTAAACATTCATAATTACACTGATGATACACAATTATACTTATTTATACCTTCTGATAGTTTACATTCAGTAGACAGACTTACGAGCTGTGTGTCATATTTTTCTCAGTGGATTTTCAATTAAACAAGAGAAAACTGAAATACTGATCCACTGTACTAAAACTCTATTACAGACTCGGTTCCTTAGCTACTAATATCAAACCTGAAGCAGATAACCAGGCCAATCACTAAAGGTCAGCCTTTTCTATTGATCACTGTAATGGTCAGCGTTGATCACTGTAATGGTCAGCGTTGATCACTGTAATGATCAGCGTTGATCACTGTAATGGTCAGAGTTGATAACTGTAATGGTCAGAGTTGATCACTGTAATGGTCAGAGTTGTTCACTGTAATGGTCAGAGTTGATCACTGTAATGGTCAGCGTTGATCACTGTAATGGTCAGCGTTGATCACTGTAATAGTCAGAGTTGATAACTGTAATGGTCAGAGTTGATCACTGTAATGGTCAGAGTTGTTCACTGTAATGGTCAGAGTTGATCACTGTAATGGTCAGAGTTGATCACTGTAATGGTCAGAGTTGTTCACTGTAATGGTCAGAGTTGATGACTGTAATGGTCAGAGTTGATCACTGTAATAGTCAGAGTTGATCACTGTAATGGTCAGAGTTGATCACTGTAATGATCAGCGTTGATCACTGTAATGGTGTTTTCCTAAGAAAACAGTCCAACTGGTCCAGTACGCAGCAGCTCAGATCCAAACACTAACCTTCTGTACTCGTCTTTGAAGCTCTAAACGGACTGATTAGTATATAAAGTGTAAGAGCCAGTTAAGGGTTAATGCATTGGTATTAATAATTTAATTAAAAAGATTTTTTAAATTAAGATTATTTAGTAAGAATTCAACAGGTATTTCGTCGCTGCCCAATGAGAAACAACTATCTCCAAAATAAGAACTTTACAGGAGAGGCCAAAAACAGTCTTTACTTTCAATGCAAGTCAATGGAACCATATTTTTTTCCAAATGATTTTAAAGCGTTTCTCTTATTCCAGTTATCATGGAGGTATATATATATATATGAGAGAGAGAGAGAGAGAGAGAGAGAGAGAGTACATTAAGGTTCATAATACATATTACAATAATATAATATATATTATCAATATAGAGTAAAATACCAATTATTAATAAATAGGCCTCCTAAATTCTTACACTTGCCCACCAGTGGAACATTCCACTAATCTGTTATGGGGGAGTGAGTGAGTGAGTGAGAGAGAGAGAGAGAGAAAGAGCCAGTTCACCAGCTTAGCTGTTTCTACCAGCAACAAAGAACCGTGTTTAATATCACAGCAACTTAAGCTTAGAACAAACAGCAAACACTAGTGATGGATCACAGGCCAGACTCGGTCCACATCCAGCTCACAGCATATCACAGTATTCAAACACCAGCTTCAATTCCTCCATTCTAACCTAGCGGTATATCTGCCGCTGTGCGTGTGAAAGAGAGCTCAGTGATTTAACAGATACACAGCATCCTGCTTTTAGTTTGACTGAAATAGTTTGATTACTGCATTTCACATATTGTATATGTTTTACGGCAAATAGTTCTAAATTCTATCTCGGCTATCTGGAAGCTCGGCTGAGTCCAGATGTTACGCTGTGCATCTCCTTTCCTGCCTGTCAGTGTAATTGTTTCAACATCCATAATAAATAAAACAAGCTGTTTAAATCATTTTCCTCATCTCTTCTAAATCTACACCATCTGTCTGTTCGGTAACCTCGGACTTACAGACAGACGGACACACACACTGACCCCGATCTGACCTTATAGAGAAACAAACACACACATTCCTGGCTCAGGGGGCTGATAGCAGGGAGTGTGCGTTTGTGTGTGAGTTAAAGGTGCAGACAGGCTCAGTCTGGCCGATCTGTCCCGCTCCTGCTGTAACCCTGTAATTACCTGATGATTGTTTTGATCACTTATGAGGACAATTCACAGCATTTTCAGAACTTTTAAACCCAAACAAGCGATTAACGAAGAAAATAATCATTTGCAGGAAACAAATTAGTTTAACACCTTATACTGTTATTATTCTTTGATCTCATAACATCTCAGCTCCAGTTAATTCACAAACCTCAGAAACAACGAGATGCATACGCTGCAGACAGAGCAGATCACTCAACGTGCTGCTCTGCAATATGCAGCTGAGCCTGTTGCTCTAGCAGTACGCAGCAGGCCTAATCACGCATAAGAAGCATCTGGCTGTGCAGTCGGTGTGAACGGGTTGCCAGACAACTGGTTACACAACTTGTTGGTACTCTGGTCAACAGCCTTCTAATTGTTAGAGAAGAGGAGCTACAGATTAGATAATACAGGTCAATTCAACATTTCTAATAAACCAGCAGCAGCTCTCCATTCCGTAAAGAGCTCAAACGCTCTGATAGGACGATGCAACAAGTAAAGGCAACTGATTTTTAAAGCAGCCTCAGTAAAACCACAACCTCGGCCTAAAGAACATATTAGAGCTATTCTAAATCCATGTTCCTTTGGATCATTACTGTTGATCAGTCTGTTATGAAATATCCTCAGAATAATTTAGAGGGCAGCTAGAACTCCCAAAAGAGCAACGTTATGAATTTTAACCTCACAAACACTTAGAAGTTTTCATGAAACTGGTATTTAGATCTGGTCACACTTTTAACATGCTACAAATCACCAGTTCTTCAGTCAAGCAGGACCAAGAAATATCTGGGAGGTACAGCCAAAACTTCACACTGCAGTACAACACTATGCTATACTTCACACTGCAATGCTATGCTATGCTATACCATACTTTACATTACAGTCCAGTACAACGCTACACCTCTCTGAATGTTGCAATACAATGCTATACTTCACTACTGCAGTAGCATAGTATACCTCTCATTGCAGTACAAGGCTATGCTATACTTCACAATGCAATGCAATGCTATAGCATACTTTGCACTACAGTACCATACAACGCTAAACCTCACGCAGTACAATGCTATACTAAACTATACACTGTAGTAGAATAGTATACTTTGTATTCCAGTACAACGCTACACTGCGCTTCACACTGCAGTACAAAGCTATCTGTGCTTCTCATTGCAGTTCAACACTATGCTGTACTTCACACCGCAATGCTATACCATACAGTACAATCCTACACCTTACTGAATGTTACAATACAATGCTATACTATACTTCACACTGCAGTAGCGTAGTATACTTCTCATTGCAGCACAACGCTATGCTATACTTCACAATGCAATGCTACATCATACTTTGCATTACAGTACCATACAACGCTAAACCTCATGCAGTACAATGCTATACTATACACTGTAGTAGAATAGTATACTTCGTATTCCAGTACAACGCTACACTGCGCTTCACACTGCAGTACAAAGCTATCTGTGCTTCTCATTGCAGTACAACACTATGCTATACTTCACAATGCAATGCTATACCATACTTCACATTACAGTACAGTACAACACTACACCTCACTACATATTGCAGTACAATGCTATACTATACTAAGCTTCACACAGCAGTAGAGTAGTATACTTCCTATACCAGTACAACACTATACTGTGCTTCTCATTCTAGTACAAAGCTATACTATACAACAAATACTGTTAAACTGGGCACTAAATGATGACCAAGCGTGCTTAAACATTTGCGTACAACCATTTTCATTATTTTCTGATCTAGCAAACTCCAGCTAGAGTCGTTTTTAAGAGTCAATCACTTAACAACAAAGAGGAAATCCCCTGAATCTCTCTGTCTACACCTCAATTTTCAGAAAAATTGTCAGAAATTTGGGTTTTGGTGTGAAATGGGTTAAATGTTGTTTACAGTGGTGGTGGTGGTGATGATGGGAACCAGGGCACCATGTCTACAACACACATATAGCATTGGTTCTTATATGTAAAGCGGATAGTAAAAATAAAGTAGAAAACCTGGAAAAAAAAGAAATATTTTTTCTTTGGGGACTATTCTGCCTTAGAACACCTCTCGTGCATCCATCTGGACTAAAACAAATGGATTAAAATATGTTTTAGACCAGAACTTTTAGTATTCACAACCACTCGTACTCATGCAACACCTTTTTGTGGGAGCTTGTAGAGGTGGATGTCAAGTTCCTATCAGCACCACTGTGAAGAGTTCTGAGTTAGTAAGTTTCTCTAGAACAGAGACCAAACCACATGCAGGTCTTTGAAGCTCCTTTACCGCTGAACGATATATACGGGTTTCTGGAGCAACTCCGTTTCCAGTGGCAGAGCTTTTGTATTTGATATAAATGATCATCTTGCACAGCGTCCTGACTGTTCTGGAAACAGGGTTGCAGATACAGCCGCTGCACGTTTACAGCCCCGTTAAAACAAAACAGCATGTCTGTTAATTGTTGGCCTGTGTTTTTTTTTCCTTTCTGTCATGCAGCACAACAAATACCAGGATAATTATTCCAGTATTCCAAATCCAGCACCTGGAACGCCTAACCGAGTCCTCCAGTACCTGCGCACGACCCTAGCAGCAACAACCCCCCCAACGTGACTGAACGCAAGAGCACCGTGTGCTCAGCTCCCTCCCTGTAGTTAACACCTTCAGTCTGCGCTGCCTCCAGTCCTTTCAAGTGGTCCGCTTCATGTTTGTCTGCACCCACCAGCACTTAGCAAGGAGACCTGAAAAGAAGCACCAGTACTGCCTGTAATCAGCTCAGCAGGAAGCTACGACCTTCAGAACGCAGACTGTGCTTCATCAAACCACTGCAGATTTTTGGAGCTTGTCATTTTCCTGAAATGGCCAGGAAGTCTACGACAAGCTGCCCACGGTACAGTTAAATGAATGGCCAGCGTCCTCACAGCAGACACCGGCTCGAGTCCGTCTGCTGCGCGTAGAGTAAACAATCACAGAACGCACCTGAAGGCCACTCTGTTTCCCTGGAACTGTAAACATCTCATCGACTTTCAAAAGTAACAGAACTTGCAGAACATGTTCACTCGGCACATCTGCCGTCTAGAATAACAAACGTGACACGGAAGAGTTGCGTTACAGTAACACGCAGGCTGTGCAGTCCAACGTAGTACAGTGTTTGATGATCAACGTACATACACACACACACACACACACACACACACACACATACATATGATCTACATACAATCTACATATTACTAATATATAACTATATACACATATATATTGTCGCCGTCCAAAGAAAAATTTGTATTTCCAAAATGGCAACTTTACAGGAGAGGACAAAAACCGTCTTTACTTTAAATGCAAGTCAATGGAACCAGAATTTTGTCTAAGCTATTTTGGAGCATTTCTTTTGGTCCATTCAGCTTGAAATTGTTACATAATGTAAATGACAGCTGTGGTGTTTAAATGTTGCAAAAATATAAAAATCTATGGAGATACATATTTTTCTTTTGACAGCGACGATATATATATTAGGGCTGTGTGTTGGCAAGAACCCAGCGATACAATATGTATCATGAACAGCAGTCACAATTCAATATATCGCAATATACTGTGATACTGCAAGTGATATATTATGATTTTTCAAATCCTACTATTAAAACACACCACTGTATGAACAGGTTTGTCAATGCTTACAACAGCATTGCGCCCTTGTGCTGCTTGTTAATGTTGGAGTGGAGCTGAAAATGAATTACAACACTGACATCTAATGGTCAGAGGTTTAAACACAACCCACAGTAATTCACTGTCTGCCGGGAATCTGTGTATCGATACTGTGTTTTTGAGAATCTATACAGTATCACAAAACATAAGATCCCAATATTCAATATTTCAATATTTTCGTACACCCTTACTAATATATATATAGGGATATACACAGGGCGTTGTATGGCTAATATATAGTCCCCAGGAAATCAGGATTTACCATCATTAGCATCACATATCTACCCTGCCCAAAGAAAAACACGTATCTCTGTTTTTGTTGTTTTGTTTTTTTTGGACATCGTTTTAAAACACGACTGCTGTTTCTATGGTGTGAAAATGTTGTGATGAATGGACCAATAGCAACGCTCCAAAACAAACTGGAACAATGTCTGGACGTACATTGAACGTAAGTGAGTGTGAGAGATAAATGTATATATACACACACACACAAACGAAGACTGAACTTTCTTCACAAATAAAGAGGGATGACTCTTCTAGAAGCGGATGTTGTAACTATAGCTGAAGCCTTTCTGGCGAGTGTGAAAAGGTGGGGCTAAACTGCTGCAAGCTGAACAGGCAGAAAAATAGAAATGTGTTTGTTTTCTGGCAACATGTCTCCAAAAACTCAAACGAGCTGTTCCTGCAGTTTAGCTTTAAAGCATTTCTGTCGGTCCGTTTCTTCTTAATACTTTCACGTAATGTAAAGGACAGCTGTCGTCTTCAAATGAGGCTGAAAAGATATTAAGCAGACAGTGCTGACTGAGGAGTGAACAGCAGTAACTTCACTCCATGTTAACTGGTGGTGTATATGCATTCATTACTAATGGTCAGCTGCAAAAGAAAACTTGCCCAGGATGACTGACCACAGTAGGAGTAACCGTAAAACCCTGTGTGTCTGATTTTTGCGTAACTGTTGCTTTGAGCAGGATCTGGAGACTCCTAACATCTCACGGTGACCTCTGTCTGAGCTCAGATGCTTTGAGGACAACTCCACCCTGTCCATATACTGCGTCTGTCACAGGAGGCTCAGCCCAGCATTAAAGAGAGCCGGCGAGCGTACGGTTTACTTTTGGATTGCGGAACGCTCTATAAAAAACGTTGAGATCATTTCCTCAAGTCTGTGAACCACAGCCGCCGAGTTCCTCCCACCACGCTCTGAGAGCCTGAGAGCCTCTGCAGCGTGGTCCTCTACAGTGGGTGACGAAGACAGCTGTTACTCACAAGCTCGAACTACATCCCTACACATACGCATCACCAACAGGAGGTTCTCAGCCACTACAGCAGGAAAACTCCTCCACCGCCTTATCTGTCACTACAGACTCCAGACAGAGCTAACACTGCCCTCTGTTAATCAATCAATCACAATCAATCCAATAAAGACCCCCACATACACTAGGGGGCAGCAAAACACACACATACACACAGTAGTGAACACACACACTAGGGCTCAGTGAAACACCCACACACACATGCACTAGTAAACACACACACACACACCCACACTAAGGGGCAGTAAAACACCCACATACACACATGCACTTGTGAACACACACACACACACGGGAGCTGTGAAACACCCACATACACAGACACTTGGGGGCAGCGAAACACCCACATACACACACACTAGTGAACACACACACTAGCGGCAGTGAAACACCCACATACACAGATGCTAGTGAACACACACACACTAGGGGGCAGCAAAACAGCCACATACACACAGACTAGTGAACACACACTAAGGAGCAGTGAAACACGCGCACACACACACTAGGGGGCAGCAAAACACCCACATACACACAGTAGTGAACACACACACTAGAGCTCAGTGAAACACCCACACACACATGCACTAGTAAACACACACACACCCACACTAGGGGGCAGTAAAACACCTACATACACACATGCACTTGTGAACACACACACACACACACGGGAGCTGTGAAACACCCACATACACAGACACTTGGGGGCATCAAAACACCCATATACACACACACACTAGTAGCTGTGAAACAGCAAAACACCCACATACACACACACACACTAGGAGCTGTGAAACACCCACATACACAGACACTAAGGGGCAGCAAAACACCCACATACACACACACACTAGTGAACACACACTAGCGGCAGTGAAACACCCACATACACAGACGCTAGTGAACACACACACACTAGGGGGCAGCAAAACAGCCACATACACACAGACTAGTGAACACACACTAGGGAGCAGTGAAACACCTGCACACACACACACACACTAGGGGGCAGCAAAACACCCACATACACACAGTAGTGAACACACACACTAGGGTTCAGTGAAACACCCACATGTACACATACACTAGTGAACACACACGAGAGCTGTGAAACACCCACAGACACTAGTGAACACACACACAAGGGGGCAGCAAAACACCCGCACACACAGGGACAGTGACACACCCACATACACACGCATGGACTAATGAACACTCTAGGGGGCAGTGAAACACCTACATGGGCTTCAGTCGTGTCCTCCCGGTTCAGGGGATTGAACCAAAAACCTTCCAGTCACAAGGCTGGATCCCAAATATCCAGCCCACAACTGCCCCAAAGACTCACCCCCCCCCACCCAAATAGGGACTTGAACCTGATTGCCTTAAAATAACACAATTTCTGAACTCAACAAGAAAACAGCATCTGTAATCTTGAACTTGTGATCTTGAATAAATAACTTCTGTTATCTTTAAATTACAGGAAAATTAAGTTGTGATCTTGAGAAAACAACTTGTATTATCCTAAAATTACAACACAAGTTATGAACACAAGAACGTTTATCTTGAACTTGTGTTCACGAATAAACAACTTCTGTTATCTTGAGATCACAAGATAGTTGTCATGATCTTGAGAAAGCTTTTGTTATCTTGAGATCACAAGGTAATTGTCATAATGTTGAAAAAGCTTATGTTGTCTTGAACTAGTGATCTTGAGAATCAACTTATCTTTAGATCACAAGATAATCAAGTCATGATCTTAAGAAAACAGCTTTTGATATCTTGGGATCACAAGATAATCAAGTCATGATCTTGAGAAAGCTTTTGTTGTCTTGAACTAGTGATCTTGAGAAACAACTGTTATCTTGAGATCACAAGATAGTCAAATCTTAATCTTGAGAAAATCTTAACCTTGTGATCTCCAGAACTATTCTTATCATGAGATCACAAGACAAACAGGTGGAGAAAACCTCGTGTCTTGCCTTCCACGTACCTCCCTGACAACTTTAACAAACAAAAAAAAAAAAAGAAATCAACAAAGTAACACAAAACTTCTGACGTCTGGTTCCATTCACCACCACTGTGAACAACCCTGACCCGGCGCGACTGAGCGTTTCACATCAAACCCCTCTGAGCCGCTCTGCTTACGTGACTTATTTATACCGAAAATTTGGGGAGGAATGGGTGGAATTCCCCTTCGCACGCTGGCTTGAGTCAGCCCTCGTGCACGGCTCGACTGCTCTGGTTTCTTTTCAGAGGAGGCACTGAGGACTCCACCCAGGACCTGCCCAACAGAAGAATGGTTCACTGACCCTCCTTAGCAGTTCAGGAGTGGCAGCTGAAGCAGCCATCGCCATCATCATCATCATCCCAGTTGAGTTATCAGATCAGATTTGGGTCAGCAGCTTGAGCTGTAGGCCTTGGTCCATCCATAACAGCTCAGATGACCACATGGGCTGAACTACCAGCTTCAGATAACAATGGATGAAAGTAATAAAGATAATGAACCAACTTTGTTTTCAAAGATCACTGAGTTGGTGTGTCTGAAGGCCCAGTAGAGAGAAGCTCTCACACATGTGGACCACAGGAAGTTCAGCAGGACCTTCATTCATTACCAATGACCGCGTGGATACGTGGATTCTGACCCTGCAGCTCAGCCTAACGTGGAAGCTGCTCCTCAGAAAGGCGTGCAGTAGAAGTTTTCTGCTGCTACAGCAGTAAAGAGGAGAAGGAGGAGGAGGAGGAGGAGGCCGGAGAGATAGGGAGGAGGACAAAAGCCTGCGAGAAAAACACAGTAACCGGACCCAGACCTTCGCTCCACGCAGCTGGAGAACTTCAGAAGGTCTGGGAATCCAGAACGAAGTGGCTGAGCGCGCGATCCCACGCGCACGAGCGCGGACAGAGGAGAAAAAGGAAAGGAGCGAAGAGGGGGGGAAGTGATGAACGACAACAGCTCGAGCGAGGAAGCGATCGTAAAGCGCGGCTTACCTTGCTTCTCACTTCTGCGGACAAGCCGTACGCGGGGCCTTTGTTGAACTGCGCCATCCCTCCGGCTCCGTCAACGAGCGCGCGCTGAAGAAAGAGAAGACGCTGCGTTTGAGTTTCTGAGGAGAAAGAAAAGCTCCAGAAGCCCCTTCGAAGCTTCTACGACGCCCTCAGAAAGTGAAAGAGAGGCTCCGTTGAACTCAAGCTGGGCAGGAATCTGCCTCCTCCTTCTCCTCCTCCTCCTTCTCCTCCTCCCCCCTCGAGATCAACTCACTGTGACTGGGAGTGAGCTACAGCTGGGGAGGGGGCGGGGGTGAGAGAGACAGAGAGAGGGAGGGGAGAGAGGGAGGGGAGAGATTGGTGGGGAGGTGGGGGGAGGGGGGGGGGGGCAAGAGGAACTTCCTCAGGTTACTGCAATGACGCGAGGACTCAAGAAGATGTAGAAGTTCAAACTTGAAAAAGTTTGTTGATGCAGATTTTTCCTCTGTTTGGATCCTCTTGGTCTAAAACGATGAGCTAACATCCAGAGAGGTCAGGAGGTCATGTTCTGGACTGATATCTCGAGATCACAACTCATTTGTCTTGTGATTTTAGGATAAATCCAGAGCTGTGATCTTAAAAAAAGAACTTTTTTATCTTGAGATCACAAGATAATTTAACTAATTTAACGTTTTGAGATCTTAAAAAACATCCTTGGCTATCTTCAGATCTCAGGCTAATTAAGTCATGATCTCGAGAAACAACATTTGTTATCTTAAGATCACAACATAATTTAATTTGTAATCCTAAGAAAACGTTTGTTATTTTGAGATCAAAAAACATCTTTGGTTATCTCCAGATCTCGAGTTAATTAAGTTGTGATCTTGAGAAAACACGTGTAATCTCAAGATTACGAATCAGTTATGCTGTGATCTTTCAAAAATAACCTCTTTTATTTTGAGGTCACAAGACAAATAAGAGAAAACAACGTTGTGATCACAAGATAATTAAGTCAAGATCTTGAAAAATTACTTATGTTTATTGAAATCACAAGATCTAAAAAACAACTTTTTCAACCTTAAGATTACAAATCTGTGATCTTTCAAAAATAAAGTTTTTACTTTAACATCACAATATAATTTAAGTTGTGATCTTGAGAAAACAATGTTTGTTATATTAAGATCTAAAAAACATCTTTGTTTATCTTCAGATCTCAAGTTAATAAAGTTAAGGTTGTGATCTTGAGAAAACCCTTGTTGTCTTAAGATTACAAATCAGTTACTCTGAGACTCTTGAGATCACAAAGATAATTAAGTTGTTTTTGAAAGAAAATCCTCTGTTATCTAGAGATCACAAGATAATTCAATTTGTGATCTCAAGAAAACAACTTCTGTTATATTAAGATCACAATTAGATTAAGTCATGATCTTGAGAAACAACACTTGTTATCTTGAAATCACAAGATAATTTAATTCGTGATCTTGAGAAAACAAAGTTGGTAATAATAAGATACAAAAAATAACTTTGGTTGACTTCAGATCCCAAGTTCATTAAGTTGTGATCTTGAGAAAACACTTGGAATCTCAGAATTACAAATCAGTTACACTGTGATCTTTTGAAAATAACTTTTTTATTTTGAGGTCACAAGACAAATAAGTTGTGATGTTGAGAAAACAACATTTGCTATCTTGTGATCACAAGATAATTAAGTCAAGATCTTGAAAAATTACATATGTTCATTGAAATCACAAGATCTAAAAAACAACTTTTTTAACCTCAAGATTACAAATTAGTTACGCTGTGATCTTTCATAAATTTAGTTTTTACGTTAACATCACAAGGTAATTTAATTTGTGATTTTGAGAAAACGTTTGTTATATTAAAATCAAAAAACATCTTTGGTTATCTTCAGATCTCAAGTTAATTAAGATGTGATCCCTTGTTGTCTTAAGATTACAAATCAGTTACTCTATGATCTTTAGAAAAGAACTTTATATCTTAAGAACACAAGATAATTTAATTTGTGATCTTGAGAAAACAACTTTTGTTATCTTGAAATCCAGAAACTATTTATTGTGATTGTGCAATGAAAAAACTCTGTTTCTCCGAAGTTGTGACCTCAACTAGATTAGATCACAATTAGATTAAATCTTAAAATTCTTGAGAAACAACACTTTTTATCTTGAAATCACAAGATAATTTAATTTGTGATCTTGAGAAAACAACGTTTGTTATATTGAGATCAAAAAATCATCTTTTCTCATCTTCAGATCTCAAGTTAATTAAGTTCTGATCTTGAGAAAACACTTGTAATTTTAAGATTACAAATCAGTTACACCTTGATATAACCTTTTTATTTTGAGATAACAAGAAAAATAAGTTTTGATCTTCAGAAAACAACTTGTGTTATCTTGAATAAAATAATAAAAGATCACGAAATAATTATGTTCTAACTTACTCTTGATTACGAAACAAGCTTGAGAAACTAACTTCTATATTAAGATCACAAAACATCTTTTGTTATCATCAGATCACAAGTTGATTAAGTTATCTCAAGAAAAAACATATTATCTTATGATTATAAAGCAGCTAAGTTGTGATAACATTTTTACTTTAAGATTACAAGACAAATAAGATGTAATGGTAACTAAACTTAATTACATCTTAAATTTGGAAACAAAACATCTTGTTTTATCTTGAGATCACAAGATAATTACGTTGTGATTTTGAGAAAACATTTGTTATCTAATGATTACAAAACAGGTACATTGTGATTAGATTTATACATTAAGATTATTAAACAAATATGTTGCTCCATTGAGAAAACAACTTAATTATGTTGTGATTTTGTGAAAACAACTTCTGTTATCTTGGGATCACAAGTTAATTAAGTTGTGGTCTTGAGAATATAACTTGTTATTTTAAGATTAGAAATCAGTTACGCTGTGATCTTTTAAAAATAACACTTTTATTTTGAGATCACAAGACAAATAAGTTGTGATGTTGAGAAAATTTTTTATCATGAGATCACAAGATAACTCATGACCTTATCCTGATAATACAAAACAAATAAGTTGTAATTTTGAGAACAAAAATTTTTGGTCATCTTCAGATCACAAGATAATTCAATTGTGAGATTACAAGACAAATAGAGTTGTGATGTTAATTAAACTTAATTATGTTTTGAATTTGGAAAAAAAACATCTTGTGTTATCTTGAGATCACAAGATAATGAAGTTGTGATGACGTTTTTACTTTGAGATTACAGGACAGTAAAGTTGAGATGTTAAGAAAACAATTGAATTAAGTTGTGACCTTCTAAAGTAGTCTACATGGGAGCCGCCCACCTCTGATCTGACTGGGTTTAGGATCTAATGAGTCTCTTTTTGCCCCCAAACCAGAAATGCAAATGTTGTTGAGAGGCATTTCAGTATAAATATGCAAAATTTGCCCCCAATAAATTCATAATCAAATAAAATAGCTAATGGGAATTAGCACTGTCAGTCCTTTTAACATCTATGAGAACAAGATTAAACCTAAACCACAACAAACAGCAGTCTCAAGCTGTAGGTAAATCCCGTTCCAGTCATGTCTGGGAAAGCGGCCCTGTAGGCCTGTAAGGCTGAGTTTCTCAGGCCTGCCCCAGCGCCACTGCTTCAACACACCCACTGCTTCTCAATAACAGGCTGCTAATGATCTGATTATCAGGTGATCAGACGTGTTGGGAGCAGCCACATCATTAAAGCGTGCAGGGCAGTGGTTAGCGCCAGGACCAGGGTTAGGAAAGGCTTCTGGAAGTGATGCTCCTATCAGCTCACGTCAGGGGCGGGGACCTCTGGGCCTGGAGCTCTGGATTCCCGCACACTCAGGTGATTTTCCTACTCAAGAACACCTGAGTCAGCTCGCCAGCTAATTGCCAGGTTAAGTCGGTCTTCTACAGCTGGGAAATCATCAAACTGTGAGACCTGCACTCCATTCCCCACCGCAAACCCACAGATCTGGACCGTCTGGAGGGTTTGAGATTAAATATGAGATACAGCAAGTTACATAAGTGCTGGGGGCGGGGCTTATGAAGATAATTAAGCTGTGATTGTGGGAAAACAACATTGCTCATCCTGAGATCCTGTAACTTGTTACACTCTGGACCTCTATATCAGTTATCAGACACTGTTATACTCCAGACCTCTATATCAGTTATCAGACACTGTTATACTCCAGACCTCTATATCAGTCATCAGACACTGTTATTCTCCAGACCTCTATATCAGTTATCAGACACTGTTATACTCTGCATATCTATATCAGTTATCAGACACTGTAATACTCCAGACCTCTATATCAGCTATCAGACACTGTTTTACTCTGGACCTCTGTATCAGTTATCAGACACTGTTATACTCCAGACCTCTATATCAGTTATCAGACACTGTTATACTCTGGACCTCTATATCAGTTATCAGACACTGTTATTCTCCAGACCTCTATATCAGTCATCAGACACTGTTATTCTCCAGACCTCTATATCAGTTATCAGACACTGTTATACTCCAGACCTCTAAAACAGCTATCAGACACTGTTATACTCCAGACCTCTATATCAGTTATCAGACACTGTTATACTCCAGACCTCTATATCAGTTATCAGACACTGTTATACTCCAGACCTCTAAAACAGCTATCAGACACTGTTATACTCCAGACCTCTATATCAGTTATCAGACACTGTTATACTCTGGACCTCTATATCAGTTATCAGACACTGTTATACTCTGGACCTCTATATCAGTCATCAGACACTGTTATTCTCCAGACCTCTATATCAGTTATCAGACACTGTTATACTCCAGACCTCTATATCAGTTATCAGACACTGTTATACTCCAGACCTCTAAAACAGCTATCAGACACTGTTATACTCTGGACCTCTCTATCAGTTATCAGACACTGTTATACTCCAGACCTCTATATCAGCTATCAGACACTGTTATACTCTGGACCTCTAAAACAGCTATCAGACACTGTTATACTATGGACCTCTATATCAGTTATCAGACACTGTTATACTCCAGACCTCTATATCAGTTATCAGACACTGTTATACTCTGGACCTCTCTATCAGTTATCAGACACTGTTATACTCCAGACCTCTAAAACAGCTATCAGACACTGTTATACTCCAGACCTCTATATCAGTTATCAGATACTGTTATACTCCAGACCTCTAAAACAGTTATCAGACACTGTTATACTCCAGACCTCTAAAACAGCTATCAGACACTGTTATACTCTGGACCTCTGTATCAGTTATCAGACACTGTTATACTCCAGACCTCTATATCAGCTATCAGACACTGTTATACTCCAGACCTCTAAAACAGCTATCAGACACTGTTATACTCTGGACCTCTATATCAGTCATTAGACACTGTTATACTCTGGACATCTATATCAGTTATCAGACACTGTTATACTCTGGACCTCTATATCAGTCATCAGACACTGTTATACTCTGGACATCTATATCAGTTTTCAGACACTGTTATTCTCCAGACCTCTAAAACAGCTATCAGACACTGTTATACTCCAGACCTCTAAAACAGCTATCAGACACTGTTATACTCCAGACCTCTATATCAGTTATCAGACACTGTTATACTCCAGACCTCTATATCAGCTATCAGACACTGTTATACTCCAGACCTCTAAAACAGCTATCAGACACTGTTATACTCCAGACCTCTATATCAGCTATCAGACACTGTTATACTCTGGACCTCTATATCAGTTATCAGACACTGTTATACTCTGGACCTCTATATCAGTTATCAGACACTGTTATACTCCAGACCTCTATATCAGCTATCAGACACTGTTATACTCTGGACCTCTATATCAGTTATCAGACACTGTTATACTCCAGACCTCTATATCAGTTATCAGACACTGTTATACTCTGGACATCTATATCAGTCATCAGACACTGTTATACTCTGGACATCTATATCAGTTATCAGACACTGTTATACTCTGGACCTCTATATCAGTCATCAGGCACTGTTATACTCTGGACATCTATATCAGTTATCAGACACTGTTATACTCTGGACCTCTATATCAGTCATCAGACACTGTTATTCTCCAGACCTCTAAAACAGCTATCAGACACTGTTATACTCCAGACCTATATATCAGTTATCAGACACTGTTATACTCCAGACCTCTAAAACAGCTATCAGACACTGTTATACTCCAGACCTCTATATCAGTTATCAGACACTGTTATACTCCAGACCTCTAAAACAGCTATCAGACACTGTTATACTCCAGACCTCTATATCAGTTATCAGACACTGTTATACTCTGGACCTCTATATCAGTTATCAGACACTGTTATACTCTGGACCTCTATATCAGTCATCAGACACTGTTATTCTCCAGACCTCTAAAACAGCTATCAGACACTGTTATACTCCATACCTCTATATCAGTTATCAGACACTGTTATACTCCAGACCTCTAAAACAGCTATCAGACACTGTTATACTCCAGACCTCTAAAACAGTTATCAGACACTGTTATACTCCAGACCTCTAAAACAGCTATCAGACACTGTTATACTCTGGACCTCTCTATCAGTTATCAGACACTGTTATACTCCAGACCTCTATATCAGCTATCAGACACTGTTATACTCCAGACCTCTAAAACAGCTATCAGACACTGTTATACTATGGACCTCTATATCAGTTATCAGACACTGTTATACTCTGGACCTCTATATCAGTTATCAGACACTGTTATACTCTGGACCTCTCTATCAGTTATCAGACACTGTTATACTCCAGACCTCTATATCAGCTATCAGACACTGTTATACTCCAGACCTCTAAAACAGCTATCAGACACTGTTATACTCCAGACCTCTATATCAGTTATCAGATACTGTTATACTCCAGACCTCTAAAACAGTTATCAGACACTGTTATACTCCAGACCTCTAAAACAGCTATCAGACACTGTTATACTCTGGACCTCTGTATCAGTTATCAGACACTGTTATACTCCAGACCTCTATATCAGCTATCAGACACTGTTATACTCCAGACCTCTATATCAGTTATCAGACACTGTTATACTCTGGACCTCTATATCAGTTATCAGACACTGTTATACTCCAGACCCCTAAAACAGCTATCAGACACTGTTATACTCCAGACCTCTATATCAGTTATCAGACACTGTTATACTCCAGACCTCTAAAACAGCTATCAGACACTGTTATACTCTGCATATCTATATCAGTTATCAGACACTGTAATACTCCAGACCTCTATATCAGCTATCAGACACTGTTTTACTCTGGACCTCTGTATCAGTTATCAGACACTGTTATACTCCAGACCTCTATATCAGTTATCAGACACTGTTATACTCTGGACCTCTATATCAGCTATCAGACACTGTTATACTCTGGACCTCTATATCAGTTATCAGAAACTGTTATACTCTGGACCTCTATATCAGTTATCAGACACTGTTATACTCCAGACCTCTAAAACAGCTATCAGACACTGTTATACTCTGGACCTCTATATCAGTTATCAGACACTGTTATACTCTGGACCTCTATATCAGTCATCAGACACTGTTATTCTCCAGGCCTCTAAAACAGCTATCAGACACTGTTATACTCTGGACCTCTAAAACAGCTATCAGACACTGTTATACTCTGGACCTCTCTATCAGCTATCAGACACTGTTATACTCTGGACCTCTATATCAGTTATCAGACACTGTTATACTCTGGACCTCTCTATCATTTATCAGACACTGTTATACTCCAGACCTCTATATCAGCTATCAGACACTGTTATACTCTGGACCTCTCTATCAGTTATCAGACACTGTTATACTCCAGACCTCTATATCAGCTATCAGACACTGTTATACTCCAGACCTCTAAAACAGCTATCAGATACTGTTATACTCCAGACCTCTATATCAGTTATCAGATACTGTTATACTCCAGACCTCTAAAACAGTTATCAGACACTGTTATACTCCAGACCTCTAAAACAGCTATCAGACACTGTTATACTCTGGACCTCTGTATGAGTTATCAGACACTGTTATACTCCAGACCTCTATATCAGCTATCAGACACTGTTATACTCCAGACCTCTAAAACAGCTATCAGACACTGTTATACTCTGGACCTCTATATCAGTCATCAGACACTGTTATACTCTGGACATCTATATCAGTCATCAGACACTGTTATACTCTGGACCTCTATATCAGTCATCAGACACTGTTATACTCTGGACATCTATATCAGTTTTCAGACACTGTTATACTCTGGACCTCTATATCAGTCATCAGACACTGTTATTCTCCAGATCTCTAAAACAGCTATCAGACACTGTTATACTCCAGACCTCTAAAACAGCTATCAGACACTGTTATACTCCAGACCTCTATATCAGTTATCAGACACTGTTATACTCCAGACCTCTATATCAGCTATCAGACACTGTTATACTCCAGACCTCTAAAACAGCTATCAGACACTGTAATACTCCAGACCTCTATATCAGCTATCAGACACTGTTATACTCTGGACCTCTATATCAGTTATCAGACACTGTTATACTCCAGACCTCTATATCAGCTATCAGACACTGTTATACTCCAGACCTCTATATCAGTTATCAGACACTGTTATACTCCAGACCTCTATATCAGCTATCAGACACTGTTATACTCTGGACCTCTATATCAGTTATCAGACACTGTTATACTCCAGACCTCTATATCAGTTATCAGACACTGTTATACTCTGGACCTCTATATCAGTCATCAGACACTGTTATACTCTGGACCTCTATATCAGTTATCAGACACTGTTATACTCCACACCTCTATATCAGCTATCAGACACTGTTATACTCTGGACCTCTGTATCAGTTATCAGACACTGTTATACTCCACACCTCTATATCAGCTATCAGACACTGTTATACTCTGGACCTCTGTATCAGTTATCAGACACTGTTATACTCTGGACCTCTCTATCAGTTATCAGACACTGTTATACTCTGGACCTCTATATCAGCTATCAGACACTGTTATACTCCAGACCTCTAAAACAGCTATCAGACACTGTTATACTCTGGACCTCTATATCAGTTATCAGACACTGTTATACTCTGGACCTCTATATCAGTCATCAGACACTGTTATTCTCCAGGCCTCTAAAACAGCTATCAGACACTGTTATACTCTAGACCTCTAAAACAGCTATCAGACACTGTTATACTCTGGACCTCTCTATCAGCTATCAGACACTGTTATACTCTGGACCTCTATATCAGTTATCAGACACTGTTATACTCTGGACCTCTAAAACAGCTATCAGACACTGTTATACTCTGGACCTCTCTATCAGTTATCAGACACTGTTATACTCCAGACCTCTATATCAGCTATCAGACACTGTTATACTCCAGACCTCTAAAACAGCTATCAGACACTGTTATACTATGGACCTCTATATCAGTTATCAGACACTGTTATACTCTGGACCTCTATATCAGTTATCAGACACTGTTATACTCTGGACCTCTCTATCAGTTATCAGACACTGTTATACTCCAGACCTCTATATCAGCTATCAGACACTGTTATACTCCAGACCTCTAAAACAGCTATCAGACACTGTTATACTCCAGACCTCTATATCAGTTATCAGATACTGTTATACTCCAGACCTCTAAAACAGTTATCAGACACTGTTATACTCCAGACCTCTAAAACAGCTATCAGACACTGTTATACTCTGGACCTCTGTATCAGTTATCAGACACTGTTATACTCCAGACCTCTATATCAGCTATCAGACACTGTTATGCTCCAGACCTCTAAAACAGCTATCAGACACTGTTATACTCTGGACCTCTATATCAGTTATCAGACACTGTTATACTCCAGACCCCTAAAACAGCTATCAGACACTGTTATACTCCAGACCTCTATATCAGTTATCAGACACTGTTATACTCCAGACCTCTATATCAGTTATCAGACACTGTTATACTCCAGACCTCTAAAACAGCTATCAGACACTGTTATACTCTGCATATCTATATCAGTTATCAGACACTGTAATACTCCAGACCTCTATATCAGCTATCAGACACTGTTATACTTTGGACCTCTGTATCAGTTATCAGACACTGTTATACTCCAGACCTCTATATCAGTTATCAGACACTGTTATACTCTGGACCTCTATATCAGCTATCAGACACTGTTATACTCTGGACCTCTATATCAGTTATCAGACACTGTTATACTCTGGACCTCTATATCAGTTATCAGACACTGTTATACTCCAGACCCCTATATCAGGTATTAGACTGTATCATATTATATATTTATTTCTGATTTATGTGTATAAATGCATGTTATATGTTTCTATACTGTTAAGTTTATATATAATAATGACTATACTGTTGTTATTGTTGTACTATGCCTATTGTATTATAGACCATGTATACAGTCTGTACTCCAGACCTCTATATCAGTTATCAGACACTGTTATACTCTGGACCTCTATATCAGTTATCAGACTGTATCATATTATATATCTTATTATTTATTTATTTCAGATTTATGTGTATAAATGTATGTTATATATAACTGTACTGTTATATATATATATATATATATATATATATATATATATATATATATATATATATATATATATATATATATATATATATATATATAATCTCATCTATATCACTAGATGAGATTGTGATCGTAAGAAAACAATCTAGAAAATTAGAACTACTTCATGGTCTAGTAGTCTAAATAGGAACTCTGAGCCGACTGAGTTGATTATCTTGTTTTGGGGTTAAATAGGAGATACAGCAAGTTGCATAACTACTGGGGGGTCGGGCACTTGCACAGGGGCACATGGTACGGGAGAGCTCTGAAATCTTTCTGGGAGCCCTCCTATGTATATCTAAGTATTACACATACAATGTTACTCATTTAATCATGGCAATCCAAACAGATAGTCTAGTGTAAATATTAGCTGCTAGTAAGTGGAGTTTATGCCTCGAGGGCTGTCATCGTGTTTGACACTAACAGAGGGTAAACAAGTAATTACATTGTCATTTTCATTCAAAGTCATGAGGCTCGCATTCATTTGTTTTTCGCCCTGAAGCTCATAAGACTCCAGTTACGCTACTGTACACACAGCAGCACTCAAGAACGTGGAGTAAGAGTGGTGGTGTCACGTTAAGAGGATAAAGATCTTGTAGAGATGTTTAAAACCATCTCAGTAACGTCTTCCAGTCAGTGTTTATGAAAATTGTGTGGGCGGTTTCTCTTTCTGTGCTTGTGAGTTTAGCGTTTACGTTCTCGAGTGAAACAGTTACGTGCAGCTTTATATCTGGTGCTGGTTCTCCTCCACAGAATGGTAAGAGCAGACATACGGAGGTTTGTTTGGGTGGATGTTTTAAATTTAGAGCTTCAGTCAGAGACGCAGGTGGTCTTCTTTGGAAGGCGGCCCCCCAACACTCACTTTATGTGCTGTGTTCGTAACTCTGTAGTTCAAGCCAAGTTTTCCTCTTCTTCCAATTACTGACTCCCTCTAACTGAACATGTTATGCTAATCGTTTTATATGTTTTTTGTCATTTTGTTTGTAATCAGGATCAACGTATTCATGGGGGCACCGGAAGTTCTAACACAAAGTAAACAAAGATGTCTCCGCCTGTGTTGTCATGGAAAATAGCATGAATAAGACAGATATGTATGGTCTATGGAATATATATATATATATCCAAGATTTAATACTTACTTATATACACATATATTTTAAAATATATGTCTGATTCGTCATTATATAAGGGTGATTCTTCAATTAGGGGAACTTTTATGTCCCTAGGTTATAAATTTGTGTTAAAATGACTTTCACTTTCAAAACAAACATTGTAGGTATTAAAAAGATCATTCCTTTCATCACCAAAAAAAATACACACCAAAATAATTATGATTTCCATTTTTTATAATAATTTAAACATTAATAATTTGCTACTTTGGCCTTGTCCCAGACTTTAAAACGTCTGTGCCCCAATAAAATGCTAAAAAGTGATCAATTCATGAAAAAGATCACAATATGAGTTTCATAAAAACTTAAAAAGAAACTAAATCTACTGTTTAGTTTCATATTTGTACCTATGCATATTTTTGAGCAATATATTATCATCCCCAACATTATTGTTATCATATCAACTAAACATTACATTTACACATTATTTATTTATTTACAACTAAACATTACATTTACACTTTATTTATTTATTTATTTACAACTAAACATTACATTTACACTTTATTTATTTATTTATTTACAACTAAACATTACATTTACACATTATTTATTTATTTACAACTAAACATTACATTTACACATTATTTATTAATTTATTTACAACTAAACATTACATTTACACATTATTTATTTATTTACAACTAAACATTACATTTACACATTATTTATTTATTTATTTACAACTAAACATTACATTTACATATTATTTATTTATTTACAACTAAACATTACATTTACACATTATTTATTTATTTATAACTAAACATTACATTTACACATTATTTATTTATTTACAACTAAACATTACATTTACACATTATTTATTTATTTACAACTAAACATTACATTTACACATTATTTATTCATTTATTTACAACTAAACATTACATTTACACATTATTTATTTATTTACAACTAAACATTACATTTACACATTATTTATTTATTTATTTACAACTAAACATTACATTTACACATTATTTATTTATTTACAACTAAACATTACATTTACACATTATTTATTTATTTATAACTAAACATTACATTTACACATTATTTATTTATTTACAACTAAACATTACATTTACACATTATTTATTTATTTACAACTAAACATTACATTTACACATTATTTATTCATTTATTTACAACTAAACATTACATTTACACATTATTTATTTATTTACAACTAAACATTACATTTACACATTATTTATTTATTTATTTACAACTAAACATTACATTTACACATTATTTATTTATTTATAACTAAACATTACATTTACACATTATTTATTTATTTACAACTAAACATTACATTTACACATTATTTATTTATTTATAACTAAACATTACATTTACACATTATTTATTTATTTACAACTAAACATTACATTTACACATTATTTATTTATTTATTTACAACTAAACATTACATTTACACTTTATTTATTTATTTATTTACAACTAAACATTACATTTACACATTATTTATTTATTTACAACTAAACATTACATTTACACATTATTTATTTATTTATTTACAACTAAACATTACATTTACACATTATTTATTTATTTATTTACAACTAAACATTACATTTACACATTATTTATTTATTTATAACTAAACATTACATTTACACATTATTTATTTATTTACAACTAAACATTACATTTACACATTATTTATTTATTTATAACTAAACATTACATTTACACATTATTTATTTATTTACAACTAAACATTACATTTACACATTATTTATTTATTTATTTACAACTAAACATTACATTTACACTTTATTTATTTATTTATTTACAACTAAACATTACATTTACACATTATTTATTTATTTACAACTAAACATTACATTTACACATTATTTATTTATTTATTTACAACTAAACATTACATTTACACATTATTTATTTATTTATGTGTATTTAAAGTGCAGCTTGTACTAGCTGTAAACTAGCTTTATCAAATCCATGGCCTAGCTAGCTTTATTCTTAAAAAAGAGCCCACAATTGTATATATATATATTAGGCCTTGGTTCAGAGTGAATGTAACACGTTTTGGTGAAACATTACGAGCGAACAAAGTCAAGTCTGTCTAGTTCTCGCTAAAATTAGCCTGGGGGGTTTTGATTTCTCCTTCTTTTCCAGGACATCCTGAACGCATCCTGGACAGCGAGGCTCATCCTCCTCCTTTCCACGAGCTTCCCGCGGCCTCGGCGCTGCTGTCATGGGACGTGTGAGTGTAAACAGGATGTGCAACAATGGAAACTTACTGCCAGAAATAAGCCATCCAGAAAATGACACGAGGTGTTTCCTCGGTGACTTTCACTGAACTACGTGGATTATGGTAAGCATCCAAGTCCATCCGAGTCTTTTAACCTCCGGAACTGGACAATAAACGGTGGTCACTACACTATTAATCAAATTATCTGATTGATCTGAAGCTTGAGAAGACCAAACATTAGAAACTGATGATACTGAACAATAACAAACCATGAATAGACCAAATTCCTGCATGTGTTCTTGTGAGAAAGCCTTTAAGGAGCACAGGTCCCACCTTTATCTTATATTTTCAATATTTCTTCTGAGGTCCACTTGGTTTTACATACCTACCAAACACACTCACGATGTCCAGTGCCATAAACACAGGGTCTGAAAGGGTTAAGACAGAGACAGTTATCTGTCTTATATATTATATATAATCAACTGCTCAAAATTGATGTTCTTGATGCATCAGCAGAGAATATTTACCATTTTTTCTCCTTGTTTACAACCAGAAATACAGACTGACCGACATTTACAGACATTTAAAGGACCCATGTTATTTTGAATGCTGTGTTTTTGTGATGTCACAAAAAGAACACCTTAACATACAATCAGCTATGCAGTCTACAGCAGTTTAGCTGCAGCCACTGGTGCTGAAGTTATAAGGAGTGTTTCAGCCTCGCCTGCATTTAGACTCAACCAATCAGAACAGAGCTCTTTATCGTTGCTCACATATTGTTATTGTCCAGTGAAAAATAAGTATCTCCAAAATGGCAACTTTACAGAGGAGGCCAAAAACTCTATTTACTTACAATGTAAGTCAATGGAACCGGAATTCTCTTCAATTTATTTTGGGGCATTTCTATTGGTCGCTCCATCATGAAACTTCTACAGGATGTAAAGAGTAGCTGTCGTGTTCAAATTCCATATAAAAATGGAAATCAACAAAAATGGAGAGACATGTTTTTCTTTGGACAACGACAAAATGTAAATGAGCTCTATTCTGATTGGCTACATGCAGGCCAGGCTGAAACACTCCTTATAACTTCAGTACAAGTGGCTGCAGCTAAACTGATTGTTTTAAAAGTGTTCTTTTTGTGACATCACAAAAACACGGCATTCTAAATAACATGGGTCCTTTAAATGTCTGTAAATGTCGGTCAGTCTGTATTTCTGTTTGTAAACAAGGACAAAACTTGCTAAATATTCTCTGCTGATGCATCAAGAACATACATTATTAGCAGTTGATTATATATAAAATATGATAACTGTCTCTGTCTTAAAGCAAAAGATACTTAATGAATCATAACTTGTAGTTTAGGATCAGCTTATTAACAGTAAATGAAGTTCAGTCTGAGTGTAGGAGTAGCAGATCAAAGTGAGTCTGGAACGTTCTGGACTTTCTGGAATCTGGTTGTTTGTTGTTTTAGTGTTTACGTGATCAGCCACTCCGAACAGATGAGGGTTCCAGTGCAGGCTCAGCTCTGGTTGTGTTTTTGACTTAAAAGCAAGATAAAATCAAAGCCTGTGGTGTATTGAGAGATTTCACAGTGAGGTTTTATATAAGACATGGCATGCGCTGCATTCAGAAGTTCTGACCAGTTTAACTTTAAATGGTAAGTGGAGCTGTAGAAAGATCCCACCACCTAGTGGCCAGAAAGTGTCATAGCATCTGAAAAACAAGTTTACTTGCAAAGAGAAGGGTTTGTTTTGTGGTAGAAGCAGTGCTTAATTTGTGCTGGATCTTGCCGGAACAAGATCCGGCACCTCTCATATTTCAGGTACCTTATTTATGTGGATCCACCACCTCTTTGATGACTTTTTTTTGTAGGACACCAAAAGCTATTCGTCCATCTCTGAGATTTTATGGTTGCAGCTCCTTACTGCATTCATTAAAGCTAGGATTATTTTATTGTATAGATTGCTACTATGTTAGATGGACACTTGAAGCACTGTTGTGTCTATGCGTTCCAGGACCTTTTCCCATCACTGCCACTTGCTGGATCACCCCACCTTTAGTGTTCCATTACCTGATGTTTTACAAATTAAGCACTGGGTAGAAGCCTCTGTAGCCGGTTCCAAAACTTTAAATAAAACATTTTAACAAATAATATGAGAAAATGTCAATACATACAACAAATATTCTACAAGTTACATTAAAAATTATATGTGCAGTTAAAAGTCAAGTACTGTGCAAAAGACTGAGGCAGCTACAAATTGGCTAATCCAATGTATCTGTTTGTTTTTGCCAGTAACAACAAAATACAACACAAATAAAAACATAAATAAACATACGTACGGCTGGATAAGGAAAGTTCGTTAAGCTTTTAATGCACATTGTATGCTGTTAATCTTGTATAGTTCAAGTCAAACTGGGTGACTATTAACAAAACACACAAAACTATTCCAGCACATGACAGGGAGAGGGGGAGGGGCTACATTGGAGAAGTTATTAATGACTGGTCACTGTTGAGATATGTTAGGGTTAGGGTTAGGTTAGGTTAGGGTTAGCTCATAATGGTCAACGTCATGCCCTTTAAGAAAAATAGCCAATCAGCTTGCAGGACAAACCAAGAACGGGAAGGGTCAATAATATTGTGACGCTAGCAGGTAAAGCCCCCTCTTTGAGGAGACAGGCAGGCATGCAGTAGCCAAAACAAGCCAGCAACTCATGCGCTGAGAAACAGCTTAAGAGATTAAGATTTAACTTCATTTGTTATTAAAGCTTTGAGGATTTATTTCCGGTGGCACATTAGCGTCCGTGAACAGAGAGACGTTCTGTGATGTAATCAGATTCTAGATCCAAGCTGCTGTGTTGGATTGTTTTCTTAGGAATTCTTGTAAGAGACCATTACAGTGATCAACTCTGACTATTACAGTGATCAACTCTAACCATTGCAGCGATCAATTCTGACCATTACAGCGATCAACTCTGGCCATTACAGTGATCAACTCTGACTATTACAGTGATCAATTCTGACCATTACAGCGATCAACTCTGGCCATTACAGTGATCAACTCTCACCATTACAGTCATCAACTCTGACCATTACAGTGATCAACTCTGACCATTACAGCGATCAACTCTGACTATTACAGTGATCAACTCTGGCCATTACAGTGATCAACTCTGACCATTACAGTGATCAACTCTCACCATTACAGTCATCAACTCTCACCATTACAGTCATCAACTCTGACCATTACAGTGATCAACTCTCACCATTACAGTCATCAACTCTGACCATTACAGTGATCAACTCTGACTATTACAGCGATCAACTCTGACCATTACAGCGATCAACTCTGACCATTACAGCGATCAACTCTGACCATTACAGTGATCAACTCTAACCATTGCAGCGATCAATTCTGACCACTACAGCGATCAACTCTGACCGTTACAGTGATCAACTCTGACCATTACAGTTATCAACTCTGACCATTACAGTGATTAACTCTGACCATTACAGCGATCAACTCTGACCATTACAGTGATCTACTCTGACCATTACAGCGATCAACTCTGACCATTACAGCGATCAACTCTGACCATTACAGCGATCAACTCTGGCCATTACAGTGATCAACTCTCACCATTACAGTCATCAACTCTGACCATTACAGTGATCAACTCTGACTATTACAGCGATCAACTCTGACTATTACAGTGATCAACTCTCACCATTACAGTGATCAACTCTGACCATTACAGTGATCAACTCTGACTATTACAGCGATCAACTCTGACCATTACAGCGATCAACTCTGACCATTACAGCGATCAACTCTGACCATTACAGTGATCAACTCTAACCATTGCAGCGATCAATTCTGACCACTACAGCGATCAACTCTGACCGTTACAGTGATCAACTCTGACTATTACAGTGATCAACTCTGACCATTACAGTTATCAACTCTGACCATTACAGTGATTAACTCTGACCATTACAGCGATCAACTCTGACCATTACAGTGATCTACTCTGACCATTACAGCGATCAACTCTGACCATTACAGCGATCAACTCTGACCATTACAGCGATCAACTCTGGCCATTACAGTGATCAACTCTAACCATTACAGCGATCAACTCTGACCATTACACTGATCAACTCTGACCATTACAGTCATCAACTCTGACCATTACAGTGATCAACTCTGATCATTACAGCGATCAACTCTGACCATTTCAGCGATCAACTCTGACCATTACAGTGATCCACTCTGATCATTACACTGATCAACTCTGACCATTACAGTGATCCACTCTGATCATTACACTGATCAACTCTGACCATTACACTGATCAACTTGGTGATATTTCTCAGATGATAAGAAGCTACTTTAATGACTGTATTTTGAGTCTAAGATCAAACCCAGGTACTTCAGGTTTGATACTAGTTGAATGAAAATCAGTACTTTAGATTTCTCTTGATTTAATTATAAAACATGTTATGAGCTCGTAAGTCTGTCTAGTGAGTGTAAACTATCAGAAGGAATAGAAATGTATAATATGACTATGAATAACTGTAACTGTGTATAATGTAGTATAACTAGGAAAGTTTATATCATGTTTTTTGATAACATCACCTAGAGACGACATGTACAATAAGAAAAGTGAAGTTCTAGAACTGACCCTTGTGGTACCCAGACTCTTCTTGCTGTGAGGAGACAGTTCTTGCAACTTTACAGGAGAAGGAGAAAACATCTTCACTTTTAATGGAAGTCAGTGGAACCAGACTTCCTGTCCAGTCAGTTTTGGTCGTTTCTTTTGGTCCATTCGACAGTTTCTCATTACATCAACAACTCAAACGATGCCAACAATGGAGATACAAGGTTTTGGTCTGACAGCGTAGATACTAACTATTATATTTTTAGTCATATTTATTGACTTATTGTTAATCATGATAACAACAGTAACACTTACCTTCAGTCTGATGTTATGTTAGAGTTAAGGTGGTCCTGTAAAGATATAGTATGTGTGTGTAGTGAGTGTGTAGCGTATAGTATGTAGTGTGTGTGTAGGGTGTAGTGTGTAGTGTAAGTATAGTGTGTGTAGTGTGGGTGTGCATAGTGGCTGTGTGTGTGTATAGTGACTGTGTGTGTATGTAATGTGTGTGTGTAGTGTGAGTGTGTGCATAGTGTATGTGTGTGTATTTAGAGTGTAGTGTGTGTAGTATAGTGTGGGTGTGTATAGTGACAGTGTGTATGTAGTGTGTGTGTGTAGTGACTGTGGTGTATGTAGTATGTAATGTGTGCATGTAGTATGTAATGTGTAGTATGTAGTGTGTGTGTAGTAAGTGTGTGTATAGTGACTGTATGTATGTAGTATGTAGTGTGTAGTATGTAGTGTGTGTGTAGTGATTGTGTGTGTATATAGTGACAGTGTGTGTATGCAGTATGTAATGTGTGTGTGTGTGTAGTATGGAATGTGTAGTATGTAATGTGTGTGTATAGTGATTGTATGTGTATGTAGTATGTAATGTGTGTGTGTGTAGTATGAAGTGTTAGTGTGTAGTGACTCTGTGTGTGTATAGTGACTGTGTTTATGTAGTATGTAATATGTGCGTGTAGTATGTAGTTTGTGTGTGTAGCGTAATGTGGGTGTGTATAGTGACTGTGCTTGTATAATGATTGTGTGTATGTAGTATGTAATGTGTGTGTAGTATGTAGTGTTTGTGTAGTGACTGTGTGTTTTGCGTAGTGACTGTGTGTATAGTATGTAATGTGTGTGTGTAGTATGTACTGTCTGTTTTCAAAATTCTGTAAAGCTGCTTTGAGACATCGTCGTAAAAAGCACTATATAAATAAACTTGACTTGACTTGACTATGTAGTGTGTGTGTAGTGACTGTGTGTGTATGTAGTATGTAATGTGGGCATGTAGTATGTAGTGTGTGTGTGTGTAATGACTGTGTGTGTGTAGTGACTGTGTGTGTGTAGTGACTGTGTGTGTATGTAGTATGTAATGTGTGTGTGTAGTATGTAGTGTGTGTGTATTGACTGTGTGTGTATGTGGTATGTAATGTGGGCGTGTAGTATGTAGTGTGTGTGTGTAGTGACTGTGTGTGTGTATGCAGTATGTAATGTGTGTGTGTGTAGTATGGAATGTGTAGTATGGAATGTGTGTGTATAGTGATTGTATGTGTATGTAGTATGTAATGTGTGTGTGTGTAGTATGAAGTGTTAGTGTGTAGTGACTCTGTGTATGTATAGTGACTGTAGTATGTAATGTGGGCGTGTAGTATGTAGTGTGTGTGTGTGTAGTGACTGTGTGTGTGTAGTGACTATGTGTGTGTGTAGTTCTTTGTGGGTTTTTTTTGGTTCCTCCTATAATGTTACACATGTCAGCAGTAATTCTGCCAGAGTTTAAAGCTGAAGGTCATTTGTGTGTCTGTATCAATTCCTCCATTGACCACCCTTTGCCCCCCCTCTCCCCCAACTCCCCCCGCTCTCTCCATCTCACCTACTGAACCAGAGCAGTACATCCAAGAAACAAGACAGCCACCATATAATAATAATAATAATAATAATAATAATAATAATAATAATAATAATAATAATAATAATAATAATAATATGTACATGTAGATAGCTGTCTTTGGGATTATTATTATTAAGATAGATAGATATTAGACAGGTAGATAGCTGTATTGGGGATTATTATTATTAGCTGTATTTGGGATTATTATTATCAAGACAGATATATAGATATTAGACAGGTAGATAGCTATATTGGGGATTATTATTATTAGCTGTATTTGGGATTATTATTATCAAGACAGATATATAGATATTAGACAGGTAGATAGCTGTATTGGGGATTATTATTATTAAGACAGATAGATTGATATTAGACAGGTAGATAGCTGTATTGGGGATTATTATTATTAAGACAGATAGATAGATATTAGACAGGTAGATAGCTGTATTGGGGATTATTATTATTAAGACAGATAGATAGATATTAGACAGGTAGATAGCTGTATTGGGGATTATTATTATTAAGATAGATAGATAGATATTAAACAGGTAGATAGCTGTATTTGGGATTATTATTATTAAGATAGATAGATAGATATTAGACAGGTAGATAGCTGTATTTGGGATTATTATTATTAAGATAGATAGATAGATAGATATTAAACAGGTAGATAGCTGTATTGGGGATTATTATTATTAAGATAGATAGATATTAGACAGGTAGATAGCTGTATTGGGGATTATTATTATTAAGATAGATAGATAGATATTAAACAGGTAGATAGCTGTATTGGGGATTATTATTATTAAGATAGATAGATAGATAGATATTAGACAGGTAGATAGCTGTATTGGGGATTATTATTATTAAGATAGATAGATATTAGACAGGTAGATAGCTGTATTGGGGATTATTATTATTAAGATAGATAGATAGATAGATATTAGACAGGTAGATAGCTGTATTGGGGATTATTATTATTAAGATAGATAGATAGATATTAAACAGGTAGATAGCTGTATTGGGGATTATTATTATTAAGATAGATAGATATTAGACAGGTAGATATTATTGTTGTTTTTGTTGTTGATCTTATCTAGAGCTGCTTTATGAAGTAAATAAAATCCAGAGGATCTGCAGGACTGCCCTCTCTTCAGCTGCTACCTCTCTGTGCGTCCTCAGCTCGGGGAGAAACTCTCAGAGACGTGTGGAATTTAAGTAAACTATGGTGGAGGGGTGTTTGCTTCTCGTCGTATCGTCTGTGTTCTGGCGGAGTCCGGATCTCCGCAGGATTATTTATGTGTTCCTCCAGAAGCATTATCCACGGCGGCGCGATGGATGGATACAGCAATCTGAGAATTGCTTGACCTCTGTGTGATAATAGCGCTGTGTCAGCAGATATGCAAATGCAGCCCCACGGCGGGCGTTTGGCAGTGGAGTGGCACTGCGGCAGCACAGGTGATGACCGGGAGCTTTTCTGGACCGAGTCAGAAACACAGGGAAACATCTGGTTTTGTTACAACAGAGCGGTAATGATGTAACAAGGTGGAGAGAGGGGAGCGCGTGGACGGTGGTCTGTTACAGAGCAGTGGTATGTATGGATTTGTGTATCACTGAGCTGGTATCTAACACTCCTCTCTCTCTCTCTCTCTCTCTCTCTCACTTTTACCCTCACTCTCTCTCTCTCTCTCTTACTCACTCTGTATCTCTCTCTGCCGGGCTAGCTGGCCATGGAGCCCCTGAGCCTGGTGGTCCTGCTGGTTTTCGTGGGCAGCTTCGTCTCCTCTCAGTGGCTGTTTCACAGAGGAAGCCCCTGGCTGTCCGAGCGACTCACTCCGGCTTTCAGCACGCTCAGCCTCACCCAGAGAACAGAGTGGAACTCCAGGTAACAGTTATTAGTTATGATATTAATGCTGTTAATAATAGTGATCAATGGAAGGTGATTCTTTTTGATGTGATAGCTGTGATGCTGGTGGACACAATGCTAAGAGACCTCACTATGGTCTATGCAAGTTCTTTCAGAGCAACTGTTGCTATGTTGGACAAGCTTTTAGGAACATAGATATAAGGGCCTAATTTATGTACTGCATGTTGGAGTTGATTGAGTTTCCAGCGATTGAGCCGGATGATATTGTTGTTGAGGTTTGAAAGAATGTTGTGATAAATTAGCTCAATTATTATTAATTTTAATATACATTATACTTGAACATCATCTTCCAGTCTTGCTCCTCCCATTGAAAGTGCAGTACATGGCTCTGAAGAACAACTGTTGACACCTCTTCCTTCAGAGAGCATTCATAGGCATGCATTGCCAAGACTCATAGACCAGTATTTGATTCTGTACTAACCATTACACCACCGCACTAACCACTACACCACCATACTAACCACTACACCACCATACTAACCACTACACCACCGTACTAACCACTACACCACCATACTAACCACTACACCACCGTACTAACCACTACACCACCGTACTAACCACTACACCACTATACTAACCACTACACCACCATACTGACTACTACACCACCATACTAACCACTACACCACCATACTAACCACTACACCACCATATTAACCACTACACCACCATACTGACCACTACACCACCATACTAACCACTACACCACCATACTAACCACTACACCACCATACTAACCACTACACCACCGTACTAACCACTACACCACCATACTAACCACTACACCACCATACTGACCACTACACCACCGTACTAACCACTACACCACCGTACTAACCACTACACCACCGTACTAACCACTACACCACCATACTAACCACTACACCACCATACTAACCACTACACCACCGTACTAACCACTACACCACCGTACTAACCACTACACCACCATACTAACCACTACACCACCATACTGACCACTACACCACCGTACTGACCACTACACCACCATACTGACCACTACACCACTATACTAACCACTACACCACCATACTGACTACTACACCACCATACTAACCACTACACCACCGTACTAACCACTACACCACCGTACTAACCACTACACCACCATACTAACCACTACACCACCATACTGACCACTACACCACCATACTAACCACTACACCACCATACTAACCACTACACCACCATACTGACCACTACACCACCGTACTAACCACTACACCACCGTGTAAACGTCTGGGAGACCAACTGCTGAAGTTCTGGAGAGGAATGTTCTCCCATTCTTATCTCATGTTGGATTCTAGCTGCTCGACAGTTCTGGGTCTTCTTTGCTGGATATTTCATTTTATGATGCTCCAAATGTTTTATTGGTGAAGGTCTGGACTGCAGGCAGGTCAGTTCAGCAGCTGGACTCTTCTTCTGTGAAGTCATGAGAACTAAATGCATGTGAAAACTAAACTCTGGTGAGAACTAAACTCTGGTGAGAACTAAACGTATGTGAGAACTAAACGTATGTGAGAACTAAACTCTGGTGAGAACTAAACTCTGGTGAGAACTAAACGTATGTGAGAACTAAACTCTGGTGAGAACTAAACTCTGGTGAGAACTAAACTCTGGTGAGAACTAAACTCTGGTGAGAACTAAACTCTGGTGAGAACTAAACGTGTTTGAAACTAGTGACACCACGTAGAACATTTGCTATTTCCAAACCGGACAGCAGCAAACGAGCAGTATGAGTTGTTACTGTGCTGATCTGCAGTGATGAAAGGAAGAAGAGAAAAGAGTGAATATGGAGGACAAGATGGATAAAGGCTCTCGCAGCCATTGTTTACTGTTGCCGTACTCCTCCTCGACTGTCGCGTCGCCCACAGCCGCAGAGAGATTGCATCAACGGTGAGGTGGTTCTCTCTCTATATGCTCCCATTGGCTGTAGCTAGGCGCTAACAAGGCGACTGGCCTAGATATTAACCGTGCTAGACGTTTACCAGACGACTGAGTGAGCGGCGAGTGATCACTGATTCGCCTCCGAGCAGAGGTTTTTGACGGCAATCTAAAAAAACCTGTTGGCGACTGAACATCAGGCTAAAGTCGTGTAGTGTGAACTAGACATTAGTTGCAAATTTCTCCTCCAGCTGTTTTTTTTTTTAGTTTTTCTAACTTTTCCAACATTCTGAAGATGCGTTGCTGCCATCAAGTTCAACATGAGTTAGTAGTTTTCATAAAATTTTAAAATGTCTCACTTTCATCATCTGATATGTGTTCCATGTTCTACTGTGAAAATATATGGGTCTGTGAGATTCGCAAATCATTACATTCTGTTTTTATTTACATTTATTTCCCAAAGTATTTGGAATTAAGGTTATATATAAATGAGCTCTTGTCTGTGTATTTATATTATTATTTTTGTTGTTCTTACGTGGTGTCCGCTTGTGTTCCAGGGCCGTTTCCACAGCGCACGCTCTGGTGGTGGGACTGCTGTGTCTCTACATACTGCTGTTCGATGAAGCGGTCAGGAAGGACCCAGTCTGGTGAGAATATGAGAGTGGTTTATAAAAGTAGAGCCGCCTCAGTGGTCCTCATATCTGATGGTGGTTTTCTGATCCCTCGGTTGTGAAAGGGGAGACCCAACGCTGGTGAAGCTGAACGTGGGCATAACCACAGGCTACCTCATCTCAGGTGAGGCCTTCACTACCTTACAATTTCCAGTTTGTATATTTGTCCTGGATTAGACAACATTCGAGGTTCACTTTGTCAGGTAAGGTCATTAGAGGTCCATAAGTTTGTGCCATATCTTGGTCGGCAGACTGGCCATTGGTGGTCATGGAGGAGGGTCAAGAGATGGTAGTCATGACTACAGAAGCGCTGTGTGTGGTGCTGGTGGGTTTATGCTCTGAAAAGAAAAAGAAAAGACAGACAGCAATTGTGATGAGGGCTGTTGTTCAATTTACTACATTTACACTAAACACTAACTCCTACATTTACACTAAACCCTAACACCTACATTTACACTAAACCCTAACTCCTACATTTACACTAAACCCTAACTCTACATTTACACTAAACACTAACTCCTACATTTACACTAAACCCTAACACCTACATTTACACTAAACCCTAACTCCTACTTTTACACTAAACCCTAACACCTACATTTACACTAAACCCTAACACCTACATTTACACTAAACCCTAACTCCTACATTTACACTAAACCCTAACACCTACATTAACACTAAACCCTAACACCTACATTAACACTAAACCCTAACTCCTACATTTACACGAAACCCTAACCACTACATTTACACTAAACACTAACCTCTACATTTACACTAAACCCTAACACCTACATTTACACTAAACCCTAACACCTACATTTACACTAAACCCTAACCCCTACATTTACACTAAACACTAACCCCTACATTTACACTAAACACTAACTCCTACATTTACACTAAACCCAAACCCCTACATTTACACTAAACCCTAACCCCTACATTTACACTAAACCCTAACTCCTACATTTACACTAAACCCTAACACTTATATTTACACTAAACCCTAACCCCTACATTTACACTAAACCCTAACTCCTACATTTACACTAAACCCTAACCCTTACATTTACACTAAACCCTAACCTCTACATTTACACTAAACCCTAACTCCTACATTTACACTAAACCCTAACACTTATATTTACACTAAACCCTAACCCCTACATTTACACTAAACCCTAACCCCTACATTTACACTAAACTCTAACTCCTACATTTACACTAAACCCTAACCCCTACATTTACACTAAACCCTAACCCCTACATTTACACTAAACCCTAACTCCTACATTTACACTAAACCCTAACCCCTACATTTACACTAAACCCTAACCTCTACATTTACACTAAACCCTAACTCCTACATTTACACTAAACCCTAACACTTATATTTACACTAAACCCTAACCCCTACATTTACACTAAACCCTAACCCCTACATTTACACTAAACTCTAACTCCTACATTTACACTAAACCCTAACCCCTACATTTACACTAAACCCTAACACCTACATTTACACGAAACCCTAACCACTACATTTACACTAAACACAAACCTCTACATTTACACTAAACTCTAACCTCTACATTTAAACTAAACACTAACCACTATATTTACACTAAACCCTAACCCCTACATTTACACTAAACCCTAAACCCCCCATTTACACTAAACCCTAACTCCTACATTTACACTAAACCTTAACACTTACATTTACGCTAAACCCTAACCCCTACATTGACACTAAACCCTAACACCTACATTTACACTAAACCTTAACCCCTACATTTACACTAAACCCTAACTCCTACATTTAAGTTAACCTTAACCCCTACATTTACACTAAACCCTAACACTTACATTTACACTAAACCCTAACACTTACATTTACACTAAACCCTAACTCCTACATTTACGTTAACCTTAACCCCTACATTTACACTAAACCCTAACTCCTACATTTACACTAAACCCTAACACTTACATTTACACAAAACACTAACTCCTACATTTACACTAAACCCTAACTCCTACATTTACACTAAACCCTAACACTTACATTTACACAAAACACTAACTCCTACATTTACACTAAACACTAACTCCTACATTTACACTAAACCCTAACCTCTACATTTACACTAAACACTAACTCCTACGTTTACACTAAACACTAACTCCTACATTTACACTAAACACTAACTCCTACATTTACACTAAACCCTAACACCTACATTTACACTAAACCCTAACCTCTACATTTACACTAAACCCTAAATCCTACATTTACACTAAACACTAACTCCTACATTTACACTAAACCCTAACACCTACATTTACACTAAACACTAACTCCTACATTTACACTAAACACTAACTCCTACATTAACACTAAACCCTAACACCTACATTTACACTAAACACTAACCCCTACATTTACACTAAACACTAAACCCTACATTTACACTAAACACTAACTCCTATATTTACACTAAACCCTAACTCCTACATGTACACTAAACACTAACTCCTACATTTACACTAAACCCTAACACCTACATTTACACTAAACACTAACTCCTACATTTATACTAAACCCTAACCCCTACATTTACACTAAACACTAACCTCTACATCTACACTAAACACTAACTCCTACATTTACACTAAACACTAACTCCTACATTTATACTAAACCCTAACCCCTACATTTACACTAAACACTAACCTCTACATCTACACTAAACACTAACTCCTACATTTACACTAAACACTAACTCCTACATTTATACTAAACCCTAACCCCTACATTTACACTAAACCCTAACCTCTACATCTACACTAAACACTAACTCCTACATTTACACTAAACACTAACTCCTACATTTATACTAAACCCTAACCCCTACATTTACACTAAACACTAACCTCTACATCTACACTAAACACTAACTCCTACATTTACACTAAACACTAACCTCTACATTTACACTAAACACTAACCTCTACATCTACACTAAACACTAACTCCTACATTTACACTAAACACTAACCTCTACATTTACACCAAACACTAACTCCTACATTTATACTAAACCCTAACCCCTACATTTACACAAAACCCTAACACTTACATTTACACTAAACCCTAACACTTACATTTACACTAAACCCTAACCCCTACATTTACACTAAACCCTAACACTTACATTTACACTAAACCCTAACTCCTACATATACACTAAACCCTAACTCCTACATTTACACTAAACACTAACTCCTACATTTACACTAAACACTAACCTCTACATTTACACTAAACACTAACTCCTACATTTACACTAAACACTAACTCCTACATTTATACTAAACACTAACCCCTACATTTACACTAAACACTAACCCCTACATTTACACTAAACACTAACTCCTACATTTACACTAAACCCTAACCCATACATTTACACGAAACACTAACTCCTACATTTACACTAAACACTAACCCCTACATTTACACTAAACACTAACTCCTACATTTACACTAAACCCTAACACCTACATTTACACTAAACACTAACTCCTACATTTACACTAAACCCTAACACCTACATTTACACTAAACCCTAACTCTGTTCTCCCAGTGCACAGAGTTTAAGTGTGTACGTATGTGATCTGCTAAAGTGTGTTGATTGTCTAAGATAATGTGTTTTCACTCCTGATTTGAAATCAGATGATTATTAATGTTGATCTTGATCTTAATGTCAGCCTCTAAGATGTCTCTGTGTTTCCTCCTCAGATCTGCTGCTGATGATCTATTTCTGGGATTTCATAGGAGAGAAGTATTTTGTCATACATCACCTCGCTGCCCTTTATGCCTATTACTACGTACTGGTGAGTTTTATTATTAAGAACATACGAGTCCTGTATTCACAACTGCTTTTATAAGGCACGGTGGTGTAGTGGTCAGTATGGTGGTGTAGTGGTCAGTATGGTGATGTAGTGGTTAGTATGGTGGTGTAGTGGTTAGTACGGTGGTGTAGTGGTCAGTATGGTGGTGTAGTGGTTAGTATGGTGGTGTGGTGGTTAGTATGGTGGTGTAGTGGTTAGTACGGTGGTGTAGTGGTTAGTACGGTGGTGTAGTGGTCAGTACGGTGGTGTAGTGGTTAGTATGGTGGTGTAGTGGTTAGTATGGTGGTGTAGTGGTCAGTACGGTGGTGTAGTGGTTAGTATGGTGGTTTAGTGGTTAGTATGGTGGTGTAGTGGTTAGTATGGTGGTGTAGTTGTTAGTATGGTGGTGTAGTGGTCAGTATGGTGGTGTAGTGGTCAGTATGGTGGTGTAGTGGTTAGTATGGTGGTGTAGTGGTTAGTATGGTGGTGTAGTGGTTAGTATGGTGGTGTAGTGGTTAGTATGGTGGTGTAGTGGTTAGTACGGTGGTGTAGTGGTTAGTATGGTGGTGTAGTGGTTAGTATGGTGGTGTAGTGGTTAGTACGGTGGTGTAGTGGTTAGTATGGTGGTGTAGTGGTCAGTATGGTGGTGTAGTGGTCAGCACTGTCTCCTCACAGTAAGATGATCTGGGTTGGATTCCCGGTCCGGGTGGTTCTGTGTGGAGTGTGTATGTTCTCTCTGTGTTTGAGTGGGTTCCTCCGGGTTCTCCGGTTTCCTCCCACAGTCCAAACACATGCATGTTAGGATCCTTTCCTGTAAAGTCACCATGTTTGAGATACTTGTTTATGTTTAAACAGTAATGATAAATGTCTCCCTCTTTCTTTCCGTTCATCTCCTTCTTCTCTCTTTCACTCTTCCGCTCAGTCCGACCCTCCCCCACCTCCCTGGGATATTCAGCCTGTGCGGCAGAGTCAGCAGATTCAGTCTTTTTCTGTTTATTCATTACAAAAGATGACAAAGATTAATGCGTCGCCAGCCGCGCCCCGTGGTACAAGCTTTATTCTGCGCGTATGATTTTCAGCTCAAATTTCTTTCAGAATGTTTTTTATATTTCCATCTAAACTTGAGCTGCGTTCCAAAAATGCTGGACTACTAATAGCATTTATAGCACTACTGATAGCACTAATACTAACAATAGATTTAACATACTGTTGTTTGTACAGTACTGTGTGGTTTTGGATGCAGCATCACTCAACCACGGCCCGAGTCTTAGGAAGTGCTTATAAATAATATTTCCAGGTTAGAAACAATTAACATACATAATAGCTCCCAGACCATTTCAGCAACGTACAATAAAACACTGTGATTGAAATAAAAACTGTTATTGTTTACTAGTATATCTCTTCACTGTGATTCTGATTATTATGGTTGATGCGCAACTTTATGGGTCTGTCTCAAACCCTAGTGAGTGTCTAAGTAGGCTGTCTAGGTAGTCAGTGTGTAAGTAGGCTGTCTAGGTAGTGAGTGTGTAAGTAGGCTGTCTAGGTAGTGAGTGTCTAATTAGGCTGTCTAGGTAGTGAGTGTGTAAGTAGGCTGTCTAGGTAGTGAGTGTGTAAGTAGGCTGTCTAGGTAGTGGGTGTGTAAGTAGGCTGTCTAGGTAGTGGGTGTGTAAGTAGGCTGTCTAGGTAGTGAGTGTGTAAGTAGGCTGTCTAGGTAGTGGGTGTGTAAGTATCAGTGTTCTCTCCTCATCTCTCCTCATAAAACAGATTACTGAGACGCTCTAGTTAGAGAGAGACTGCGTCACGGCTTCTTCCCCCCACTGCAGCACGCCACCGGTGGTTTAGCTGGTTGCTAAGCTACCGGTCAGCATCAAAAACAATAGCCCGAGGCTTAAAAATCTGCTAGCATAAATGCTAATGTCTGGAGTATAAAGTGTAAATGGTGAAGGACTCGTTACAGAGTTGATAATAAAATACTGTTTTGTGTGATTATATGACCAGAAACACATTAAAACTCCAGAGAGAATCAAAATAACTCACATTTTAAAACCACTTCACTGCTCGTAGATTAGCCTGCGGTGCATCATGGGATTGTCTTAGCGGCTGAGGAAGAGTTCGATGCTTCTTAAAATCAGGTCTAAATAAGGTTCCTCAGTAGACAGTATGTTTAAGGTATGTAAGAATTGGGACAGTCTACATGTCGGGAGTACATAGTATGATGTACAATGCTGCCTATGTAGGAGCTCAGTAGGATTTGAGACACAGCCACAGTTATTCGTTTTTTGCTTTCTGCCAGATCTTCGTTGTGTAACTCGTCCCACGGTTTTCGAAATATCAACAACACTCCAACTCCAGAGTGTCTGGTCTGATTGTGTGATTCAGGCTTGTATACAGTTTTTTGATCCACAGATTCCAGAAAACTACTGATTTTTTTCTGGAACTTTCTCCCATAGAGAATGAATAAGATGGAAAAATGTACGCCAATCTACTGAACTTCTGCTCCACCGACAGACACCATTTCACATACACTGACTCAGGGCAGACCCCCGACCACGACTGCAGTGCTGGTTCAACCCGCACTCGTCTGTTTGTTGTTTTTTTCATCCCTCTTTTTTTCCCCCATAGATTCCCATTCATTATCAGTCACACCCAAACCTCATGGTTTGATTTCACCTACAGCCTCCAAACTTCCTGTACTCACTCAGAGCAGATCCCCAATCTCTAATCCACAGACATACCGACCCGCATGTTGAATTTAATATTTAGTTTTCATAGTTTATCATGATTTTAACACCACTGTAACTTTTTTATTCAGTTCTACCTTTACAAACTTCAGACAAACTAAACATTGTGATGGATATCGTTCAATCAATCAATTAATCAACTTTTACTTAAACTCTGAGTCCCTTGAGGGTCATTTACAATGTCAAGTTATAGACACTTGTAGACATTACTATATTTAATAAAGCTAGTTTAAGCTTGTGTTTACTCAGCAAAACACTTTATTATTAAATATTAATCAGTATTAATAGAGTAAGTAGTGTTTTACATACGTCAGTGTGTTTATTTAACTCTTTCCAAGCTTCTCCTAAACAACCCAGTATTATTATCAGTTCTCATCTAATACCTGCTTTGACTGCTCAGTACTTCATTAAGATAAATCAAGATTTGCTGCTGAAGGAACTGAACACATTCATACAATGTCTGGGGCGTCCAGGAGAAATCTGGAACCTAACTTTGTTCTTCAAACTGGATCAAGATCTGATCTACTTCTCTCACAATAACATATTCATGTTACTTTGTATTGTATGTCTGATTATCTACATCTGTTCTAATCAGATCTGGAGTTCTTGGGTGATTCTTCAATTAGGGGAACTTTTACCTCCCTAGGTTATAAATTTGTGTTCAAATTACTTTCATACAAAACAAACCTTTCTGGTATTAAAAAGATCATTCCTTTCATCAACAAAAAACACACACCAAAATAATTATTATTTTCATTTTTTATAATGATTTAAACATCAATATTTTGCTACTTTGGCATTTCCCCCAGACTTTAAAACTTCTGGGTCCCAATAAAATGCTAAAAAGTGATCAATTTATAAAAAAGATCACAATATGAGTTTCATAAAAACTTAAAAAGACACTACATGTACTGTTTACTTTCATATTTATACCTATGTATATTTTTGAGCAATACATTATCATCCCCAACATTATCGTCATTACCGCAACAGTGTATGACTTCTGCAGGGAATTATTAGCAGGTAACACTTGTTCATGTTGTAACCATGGAAACAAAGACTCACAAAGGAGCACATGTCAGTCATGAGTGAGGAGTGAGATGTTAATGTGTGTAAATAGGAGTAACTGAATGGTGTATTGCTCCTGAGTACGTTTATTCAGAGTCATTACCGTTTACATCAGTACAACAGTACTTTACAACAAAACATTACATTTACACATTATTTATTTATTTTATTTACAACTTAACATTACATTTACACATTATTTATTTATTTACAACAAAACATTACATTTACACATTATTTATTTATTTATTTACAACTAAACATTACATTTACACATTATTTATTTATTTACAACTAAACATTACATTTACACATTATTTATTTATTTATTTACAACTAAACATTACATTTACACATTATTTATTTATTTACAACTAAACATTACATTTACACATTATTTATTTATTTATTTTCAACTAAACATTACATTTACACATTATTTATTTATTTACAACTAAACATTACATTTACACATTATTTATTTATTTATTTACAACTAAACATTACATTTACACATTATTTATTTATTTATTTACAACTAAACATTACATTTACACATTATTGATTTATTTACAACTAAACATTACATTTACACATTATTGATTTATTTATTTACAACTAAACATTACATTTACACATTATTTATTTATTTATTTACAACTAAACATTACATTTACACATTATTTATTTATTTACAACTAAACATTACATTTACACATTATTTATTTATTTATTTACAACTAAACATTACATTTACACATTATTGATTTATTTACAACTAAACATTACATTTACACATTATTGATTTATTTATTTACAACTAAACATTACATTTACACATTATTTATTTATTTATTTACAACTAAACATTACATTTACACATTATTTATTTATTTACAACTAAACATTACATTTACACATTATTTATTTATTTATTTACAACAAAACATTACATTTACACATTATTTATTTATTTATTTACAACTAAACATTACATTTACACATTATTTATTTATTTACAACTAAACATTACATTTACACATTATTTATTTATTTATTTACAACTAAACATTACATTTACACATTATTTATTTATTTATTTACAACAAAACATTACATTTACACATTATTTATTTATTTATTTACAACTAAACATTACATTTACACATTATTTATTTATTTACAACTAAACATTACATTTACACATTATTTATTTATTTATTTACAACTAAACATTACATTTACACATTATTTATTTATTTATTTTCAACTAAACATTACATTTACACATTATTTATTTATTTATTTTCAACTAAACATTACATTTACACATTATTTATTTATTTATAACTAAACATTACATTTACACATTATTTATTTATTTATTTATTTATTTATAACTAAACATTACATTCACACTTAATTTATTTATTTATGTGGATTTAAAGTGCAGCTTGTACTAGCTGTTAACTAGCTTTAGCAAATCTATGGCCTAGCTAGCTTTTTTCTTAAGAAAGTTTATTAATTAGTTTATTAATTGTCATTACTGCAACACGACATTACCAACACATAACCTCTTGAGATGATAAAGACATTTGTTGATGTTAATGACAGGTTTTCAATTTCACCATCAGTATCTTTTAAATTATGTAGAAATTAAATATAATTAAGTCTAACAGTGTGATTTTATAATGAAATTCTAGTGAAATGTATTAGTTTATAAAAAACTAAGATAGCAAAAAGAACCCGTAATTGAAGAATTACCCTCTTGGTGTCTCTCATATTGCGTATTTTGTCTTGCAGAGTCAGGGGACACTGCCATACTTTGCAAATTTCCGGCTGCTCTCTGAGTTTTCCACCCCCTTCGTGAACCAGCGGTGGGTATGTGGTAGAACATCACATGTACTGTAACGTTGAACCGCTTTATTAATAGAGACACTAACTGAAGCTCATTCCTGACTCCGTCATGTCTTTCAGGTGGTTTCTTCATGTGTTGGGTTACCACAAGCTCTCCAAGCCCAGCCTGGTTAACGGTGTAGCCATGGCCTCCTCGTTCTTCCTGGTGAGGATTGCAGTCATTCCAGTCTATTACAGCCATATGTACTCCGTGTACGGGACCGAAGCCTTCTATAGGCTCCCTCTGGGGGCCCGCAGTGCCTGGCTCCTCTGCAGCCTCTGCCTGGACGTGATGAACGTCATGTGGATGCGCAAGATCCTCCGAGGCTGTCTCAAAGTGCTACGATCCAGCAGAAGCCAAAAAGCAACAATGGAGAAGAGAAAGACGGACTGAATGGGAGACAGAAAGACACGAAACAGAAACCGTCCACCAACCGTGTGTCCATCCTTCTAATTTTCGAAGCAGTGACTGTATATGTGGCTCAGATATTCAGGAAAACCTGCATTTCCAGTCAAAACAGCCTGTAGGTCAGTTTTCCAGCACCAGGGAAACGTCATTTGCATTCTTTACAGCATCCACATCTCCAAAGTTCAGGCTTAGAAGCTGATTCTGCTTCCCACCATCCAAATAAGCCCAAACACAGTCAGAGGTGTTGAGGTTCTGGACTCTGGCCTGGTCAGTCCATGGTTCTGAGAACAGTAGCAGCTTCTTTGTTTGATGTGTCTGTATCTCCTTTTCTCAGTGAGGAGCTTCTTGAACAGCTACACTATCCTTCCAGACCCCCATAGCAATGACGTGTCTTCTCACAGTGGAAGGATGGACAGAAACACCTGTAGATGTTCTCAGATCTGTAGGTGACTTGGTCCTCCAGGTGGCTGTTAGGATTCCCATCTCTGCAGCTTTTATTTAGTATATAAATTGTTCTCTGATGATCTACATAGAAGGTCTGTGTGATTGCACCCATAGACTCCCTATGATTTGACCCTAGAATGAAACAAGTCTGTGAATAATTACATGAGCTCTACTCTGATTGGCTGCCCTACAGTGAGGCGTTGTGATGATCACACAGAAGCAACATAGACCAAATGAAACAAGCCTCTGTGTAAATAAGCTCCACCCACATACTATTTATTTAGCTATACTAGTTACTTAGAGCTGCTAGTATCTAACGTTACCTGTACCAGCTACTCTCTTTCATCTGAACATCAAACACAAAGTAGATTAAAGGTGTCTCTGTGAAACTTTCAGTTTAAGATGATCTGCTTCAACCAGCACACAGTGATCCACTCACACAGCATGGCTGCTACTTCCAGTCACTGTTGGAGGTTGTGGTGCTAATAAAGGTGAAGCTGCTCGTCTCTTCAGTCTCTTCAGTGTTGAACGCTGAGCTGAAGCTGCTCCATGGTGTCCGAGTGTTGGAGAAAGTGTCCGGAGTGAAAAGTACAGACTGCAGAGTTAAAGTTGTTCAGGATTCTGTTCAGCAGCTTGTTTTGGGAATCCACCTTAAACAGAGCTGCAGTTACTCTCTAGCTGCAGTATTTAAGGTGGAACATTAGATGAAGAATGTGGAGAAGAGGATCTTCAGGCTGGTTTAAAGATGAACAGTTGGGTTGTTTGTTGGTAAGGAATGAAAAGTGGTGACGTTCTCTTCACAGCCTGGAACGCTGGATTTCTCCACATAGTCCATCGTTCTGGTAGCTGTGGTGGGTGTGTGTAAGTGTTGGGGGTGTAGATAGTAACGAGTCTGGTATGTAACAGTGTAGGGTTTTGAGCTCGGCCTGTTTTATCGTCTCTCTTTAGTAAAAGCAGGATTTCTATCTGAAGAACAGAGTTTTAGGTTCAGTGTATGTACATTTCTGAGTACTGTAGTATTATACTATGATGATGATATACTATGCTACCCTAGTCAGTTTCTGCTTCCTTAAGCAAGAGGATGTTGTACCTTGTACCTAGTCTTCCCAAACGTACCTACCAACTTGTACTGCATGGCTGTTTTGACTGGAAATCAAATATATAAATCTTGGTTTCTGACTTTTGCACAATACTGTATATTCTGTATATACATGTATACTATATATGTGACTTGATTTATACAGTCATTGGTTCGAAATCAAAAACTTGGCTCATGCAAAAATGGCATTAGACAGTGGTTCCCAACACTGGGGTCCAATTTTTCAACTCAGGAAGGGCTTGTTAGTTAGCCGATTAGTTGGATCTAGTGTGTTGGGAACTAGGAGAACACTAAGATGTCCAGGACCAGGGTCGGAAACCGCTGGTGTAAGATATGCAATATTATTTTACTTCAACATCTGTAACAGCGCCCTCAACAGGCAGCAACCACCCATTTGCTTCCTCAACTGTTCAGATGCAAAGTTACCAAGATTTGGTTGGTCTGGAGTTAACAATACACCGATCAGCCATAACAATAAAACCACCTCCCTGTATCTCCACTCACTGTCCACTGTATCAGCTCCACTGACCATACAGGAGCTCCACTTATAGACTGTAGTTCATCTGATTCTCTGTATACTTTATTACTCTGTTCTTTAATGATCAGGACCCCCACAGGACCACCACAGAGCAGATACTATTAGGGAGGTGGGTCATTCTCAGCACTGCAGTGACACAGTGACACTGGTGGTGGTGTGTTAGTGGTGTGTGTTGTGCTGGTGTGAGTGAATCAGACACAGCAGTGCTGCTAGAGTGTTATATAGTCGTCCACCAACCAAAACTATCCAGACAGCAGTGTCCTGTGGGCGGCGTCCTGTGTCCACTGATGAAGAACTAGAGGAACACAAACTGTGCAGCAGCAGATGATCTACAGTCTCTGACTTTACATCTACAAGGTGGGCCAGAAAGTAGTAGGAGTGTCTAATAGAGTGGACACAGTATTTAAACACTCCAGCACAACACACACTAACACACCACCACCACGTCAGTGTCACTGCAGTGCTGAGAATGACCCACCTCCCTAATAGTACCTGCTCTGTGGTGGTCCTGTGGGGGTCCTGATCATTAAGGAACAGAGTAATAAAGTATACAGAGAATCAGATGAACTACAGTCTGTAAGTGGAGCTCCTGTATGGTCAGTGGAGCTGATACAGTGGACAGTGTGTGTAGATACAAAGAGGTGGGTTTTTGGGTCTACAGTGTTTGACATGTAGGTTCACTGGTGGGTTTGATAGTAAATACAATGTGTATATCTGTGTTGTAGACATGGAGACCCCTGGTTCCCATCAAATCCACTCTCAATCACTCTGTTTACATCTGAACACTTGAATTATGCTGAACCTTTTCAGAAACTTGGTGGAATTCCTCTTTACCACCACAAGGCCATCTGCTGTTCGGTTACCGGCCGTACCTACATGCATGTGCTGTGAATGAACTGGTGGTCACTTTCTCTCCACAGAGGGATCAAGGAAGAGTATCTGGACAATCAAACCCAAAGACTGTGATGACACTAATCATTGCTAAGCTGCTATAAAGCGAAAACCAAATTTGCCTTCAGTGTAACGGATGCAATAAACAGCACAGCAACAGCACATTTTAGCCACTTTTACAGAAAACGTGGCTACGGCTTAGGAGATGGACGAGACAGACATTACGACGACGGTCAAACTAAAGGGACCATGCATGCCTCTATACAATGACTACTATGCATATTATGGTATTATGGGTAAGATAGGAAAAGTATGTACTCAATACAAGGTATCATTGTTTTTAATTACATTCGGCATTTAAAGCGACGTGTACGTTAACAAATAGTCTATATAAGAAATTCAGCCCTGACATGATACGAGTCATAAAGAGGAAGAGTGTTAACTTGGCATGTAAAGTTGGATGATGTACAAACCCGTTTTCAGAAATGTTGTGCAAAATGTAAATTAAAAAACAAACTGCAATGACATGCAGATCATTTAAACCTTATAACTAATTAAAAATAGTACACAGTGACGTCCCATTCTTAATCCATAGGGTTTAATATGATGTCGGTCCAACCTTTGCAGCTATAACACCTTCAACTGTTCTAGGAAGGCTCTCCACACAGTTTAGGAGAGTGTTTATGGGACACTGGTCAGACACTGATGTTGGTTGAGAGGGTCTGGCTCACAGTCTCCACTCTAATTCATCCCAATGTTCTATCAGGTTGAGATCAGGACTCTGTGCAGGACAGTCAAGTTCTTCCACACTAAACTCTCTCCTCCATGTCTTTATGGAGCTGCTCTGTGCACTGGTGGGCAGTCGTGTTGGAACAGGAAGGGGCCGTCCCCAAACTGTCCCCACAAAGTTGGGAGCATGAAATTGTCCAGAGTCTCTTGGTCTGCTGAAGCGTTAAGAGTTCTTTTTCACTGGGGCCGAGCCCACCTCCTGAAAAACAACCCCACACCATAATCCTCCCTCTACCAAACTTTACACTTGCAGTCAGACAAGTACCGTTCTCCTGGCAACCGCCAAACCTAGACTCGTTCATCAGATTGCCAGACAGAGAAGCGTGATTGGTCACTCCAGAGAACACGTCTTAACTGCTCTAGAGTCCAGTGTTGGCGTGCTTTACTCCACTGCATCCGACGTGCTGTATTGTTCTTGGTGATGTGAGGCTTGGATGCAGCTGCTCTGCCATGAAAACCCATTCCATGAAGCTCTCTACGCTCTGTTCTTGAGCTGATCTGAAGACCGCATGAAGTTTGGAGGTCTGTAGTGATTGACTCTGTAGAAAGTTGGTGACCTCTGTGCACTATGCTCCTCAGCACCCGCTGACCCGCTCTGTCATGGTACGTGTTCTACCACTTGGTGTCTGAGCTGCTGTCATTCTCAATCACTTCCACTTTGTTAGAACACCACTGACAGTCCACTGTGGAATATTTAGTAGTGAGGAAACTTCACCACTGGACTTGCTGCACAGGTGGCGTCCTATCACGGTACCACGCTGGAGTTCACTGAGCTCCTGAGAATGTTTTCAGTGGGTGCCCAGTGGTCTGGAATGCCCAGGCTTTTTTACTACAGAGCTGCAGCTGTAATACGTGCAGAATGTTGTTTGTTTTTGTGTTACTGAAATAAACAAGACCTTCCCTGAAAAAGATTGTATGTAGCATGTTTTCCTCCAAAACCCGTTTATACTTCTCAGCATTAATGGAGCTTCACAGGTGTGCAGGTCACCCAGACCATGTGCACTAATGCCCCCTCAGCACACTACACCACTGTGCTGACCACTACACCACCAAGCTATCCACTACACCACCGTACTAAGCACTACACCACCGTACTAACCACTACACCACCATACTAATCACTACACCACCATACTAACCACTACACCAGAGTACTAACCACTACACCACCATACTAACCACTACACCACCATACTAATCACTACACCACCATACTAACCACTACACCACCATACTAACCACTACACCACCATACTAACCACTACACCACTATACTGACCACTACACCACCATACTAACCACTACACCACCATACTAACCACTACACCACCATACTAACTACTACACCACCATACTAACCACTACACCACCATACTAACCACTACACCACCGTACTAACCACTACACCACCATACTAACCACTACACCACCATACTAACCACTACACCACCAAGCTATCCACTACACCACCATACTAACCACTACACCACCATACTAACCACTACACCACTATACTGACCACTACACCACCATACTAACCACTACACCACCATACTAACCACTACACCACTGTACTAACCACTACACCACCATACTAACCACTACAGCACCTTACTAACCACTACACCACCATACTAACCACTACACCACCGTACTAACCACTACACCACCATACTGACCACTACACCACCGTACTAACCACTACACCACCGTACTAACCACTACACCACCATACTAACCACTACACCACCATACTAACCACTACACCACTATACTGACCACTACACCACCATACTAACCACTACACCACCATACTAACCACTACACCACTATACTGACCACTACACCACCATACTAACCACTACACCACCAAGCTATCCACTACACCACCGTACTAACCACTACACCACCATACTAACCACTACACCACCATACTAACCACTACACCACCATACTAACAACTACACCACCAAGCTATCCATTCGCCACCAAGCTATCCACTACACCACCATACTAACCACTACACCACCGAGCCATCCACTACACCACCATACTAACCACTACACCACCAAGCCATCCACTACACCACCATACTAACCACTACACCACCATACTAACCACTACACCACCAAGCCATCCACTACACCACCATACTAACCACTACACAACCATACTAACCACTACACCACCATTCTGACCACTACACCACCATACTAACCACTACACCACTGCACTCCAACCTATACCTGAACTGAAGCTCACTGTATTACAGGAACTCCTTTATATTTCTTGTACGTGGCAGATAGCAAACCCACTCCATTTATCCTGCAGCTCAGTTCAATCGCCCCCCACCCTACAAAGAGATCCATCCTGATGACCTCACATTATCCAGACAGAGTCCCTGGGGTACAAAGAGGCTTGAGTCTCCCCAACATTTTGTCTCTGGCTTTTTGGAATACCTGTTCATCTGCCGGTAGGTGCTTTCCCACTTCTGACACCAATGTGGCCAGCATGTTCAACTTTCCAGTGTTATTACCTATGAAGGGACAGTTTTAGTTTTATAAGTTTGAGATGGTAACTGTTGTACTGTAATAAACTATGGTGAAGCCTGATTGACCATGATGTGGCTGCAACAAGGGACCAGTGACCCTTCTGTTACCATCTAAAAACAATTCAAATCTTTAATAACTTAAATTGTTAATTTATTCTTGATTACATTTCTTTGTGTGTTTAATGCTCAAAGAGAAAACCTAAAACTTATCACTTATTTTAAACTGTAACGGAGGAGTAGTCAGGAGAGGTGGATACGGATACAGGTGTTGTTTATCAAGGTCCATACTTGAACCAAGAACAGAGATAGAAAAATAACAAAGCCGGAGACCATCACAAACAATGCTAGACAACAAAGGTACATAAGTACAAGGGGGACTGGGAACACCTGGGACTGGGAGGGGACACAAATGACTAGCAGGTAAGGGATGTGACTAGGGGCGGAGACAAGGAGGGGCAAATACACCAAAACAAACATAAGCACATGGAATCTGACAGGACAGTAAATACAAGACAGAGGCAGACGGGGTAGGATGCAGGGCAAGGTGTGACGGTTCCACTGTTTTTTGGTTTCGTTGTTTTTCATTATTTTTAGGTGAACTTAAAAAGAAAGTTAGGCTACATAAGTTTAATTAAAACATATATACACTTGTGCTGTCTGCCCTATTATTAAACAAATTAATACGGTAGCCTAAAATTATATGTTAATAATTAAAATAGCAATTCAAATTAATTAGCAGTTTCTTCTTTTTAACTTAACTTAAAAACTCTTAACTTAAATAGTTGATTATGTTTATGTATTTGAAATCAACACTAAACATTTGATTGTTGAATAATATTTAAAAAAACAAATAATCAAGCCAAACCTGATTAGACTGATATATATATATATATATATATATATATATATATATATATATATATATATATATATATATATATATATATATATAATTTTTTTTTTTTTTTTAATAATTATTTATACAGCAGTTTTTAATAAAACTGGGCCAGCAGGTGGTAGAAGTGGTCAGTAGAAAGCAGCAGCTCCCTCTGTTGGCCAAAACAAGCACAACATGGGACATATACCTATCTATGCTGTTGTAGGTCTTTCCAGCATGTTTTAATTCACATTTCATTCAGAAAATGGGGACATTTTTTGGGGCCACATAACAGAAAGACTGTCCCCTAAAAACAGGGACATCTGGTCATCCTGAGCAGAACAAGATGCAACAAACAGAGCTTAAAGCAAATGCTCTTTTAACTGAACACAGCAGCAGTTGTAAAACACCACTTGGCACTGACTGAAATGGCCGGACAGCAGGCAGGTCATTAATAACCACAGAACTCTTTTCCATAATAGCCCCAAAACCCAACACGTCATAGCTCAAATACTTTAAGTACACATACACACCTGAACCAAGTGGAGTAAGTGGAGCTCCTGTATGGTCAGTGGAGCTGATACAGTGGACAGTGAGTGGACATACAGGGAGGTGGCTGATTTTTTAACTCATGGTGCAAAGACACATGCAGGGCTTTGTGGGGAGAAATGGTTCCCAGTATAGAAACGTATTTGATTAATAACACCACCCATTAAACTCAGACGTCTGGTTCCTATCACCACCACTGAGAGGCTAGAGAGGAGCGTTTCACACCAAACTACTAGGGTTGTTGATGTTTGCGTCCCAAGGGTTTAAGTAAAAGTCAGGAATTTTGAAACTGGGGGAGTTTCCCTGCAGGGCTGTGCGGCTCCAATCCAGCAGGGGGCAGTACGGAGACACACAGTTCACTGATAGGTCAGTGGAAGAAGAGCCTCCATGCTGGGTGCAGTGTGAATGCGGCGACATTGAGAAGATCTTGGGTTTCGTTATACATCTGAAATATTAATATTATATAGGCGGCGCGAGCTCAGACTGCAGGATAAAGGTGAGGTATGCAGGTGTTTTTATGTTTACTGGTCAGAGTGTTCAGATTCGTGTCCGGTTTGTTCTGTTATGTAATGTGATGTAATGTTGGCTGCAAGGACTTTTGTGTAACTCGGTTATTCAAACTGAGTCCAGCTCGAGTTCCACCTTAAACAGTCTATAGTAACTGCTGCAGCTTTTAAGGTGGCACTCACATAACATGGAACTAATTTTTTTTAATTGCATTTCATTCTGTTGATCCAGAGTCTAACAAACTTGGGGTCCAATGCCAATAGTCCTCAGTTCTACTCTACAATCTGAATAAATGATGGTTCTGTAGGGGTTCTTTTCTATATCAGACCATTCACTTGCTTGAATAGTCTCTCTCTCTCTCTCTCTCTTTCAAGACTGGACCAATAGAAACGCCCCTGTACAGTGCTTAATTTGTAAAACATCAGGTAATGGAACACTAAAGGTGGGGTGATCCAGCAAGTGGGCAGTGATGGAAAAGGTCCTGGAACACAGAGAGTGCTTCAAGTGTCCACATAACATAATAGCATTCTATGCAATAAGATAGAACTAGTTTTAATGAATGCAGTAATGAGCTGCAACCTTGAAATCTCAGAGATGCCACTGGAGGAATCGTTTTTGCTAGAACATGGTGTCCTACAAATAAACCAAACAAAAGATTTCATTAAAAAAAAAAACATTTCATGTTGCACAAAAACAACAATACATATACAAAGACTGCCGAACCTTCTAGTTATTCAAATTACTCCACAACACAGTCACTGCATCTACAGCCTCCACTCAATTTCGTGATTTGCTCTGCTTGTCTGTGGCAGTTCAGTGTCCTTTAACAATCCAAGATCGCACACGTGGCACAGGGCTGACCTGTACGAGTGGTGGACCAACAAGTTTCATAAACAGAAGAGACAATAACATGGAAGTGCGCATGGACGCACGCTGTGACTGGCCAATCAGGTTCATTTGGAGAAACCCTGCTTGCACTCTGCACTTGTGATTTATTTTAATTTACTTTATAAATAAATCCCCATGTTAAAACCAAAAAATGTCCCAGAGGTGCTGGATCCATATGGATAAGTATGGTACTCAAAATACGAGAGGTGCTGGATCTTGTTCCGACAAGATCCGGCACAAATAAAGCACTACCTCTATATAGCTTGGAAAAAAAATCTGCTTATATTTTACATTTACATCTACATTTACAGCATTTAGCTCTTATCCAGAGCAACTTACAAAAGTGCTTAGTGTTCAGTTAGAGTATGAATCTCTATCTAGTACAAACAGGTTTAAGTCTAAACTACTCTTATACTCAAACACTGCTATAAACACAGGGCCAGTTCTGATACCTAGAAACAAGACAATGCAATACCTAGCAAGACTGGAACACCTACAGAGAAGAGAACAAATACAAGACTACATACAGTACAAGTGCAGTACTTATCCAGTGTTCATAGAAGATCAAGTGCAATTACAGTTTATACCAGTACTTCAGTAGATTAGTGTTTATAAGTGCTTTACAAAGAGACGATGGTCTTTAGTCTGTGTTTGAAGACCGCGAGAGAGTTCGCTGTTCAGACAGCCAGTGGAAGTTCGTTCCACCATCTGGGTGCCGGATAGAGAAGCGTTTTTGGGCATTTCTGTTGCTCCAGTCCTGAAATCTACACACAGTGTAAACGTCGGCTGTTGAATTTAATTTTAGGTTTTAGTTTAATTAAGTTTATTGGTATAGGGCTTTTTACAACGTTGTTGTCACAAAGCAGCTTTACAGAAGTTTGAAAACATATAGAGGCGACAGTGGCGAGGAACAACTCCATCAGACTGGAGGAAGAAACCTTGGGAGGAACCTTGGGAGATGCAGTTGTGTTTAAATGATCCAGAAAGATGAAAGTGGAGGTGCATGTTTTTCTTTGGACAGAAGATGTGTATGTCTGTAAAGGAGCTGCCAGGGGTGTAAAAAAGTGCTCTATATATATTGATCTTCAAAAGTTTCTTTTATTGTTGTAAGCTTGACATCATGACAGTAGCAGAATCCTTTTTGGTGCTAGACAGAACTGCATCAACCTGAAGAACCATTTGACCATGCAAATGGGTCCATATAGAGTTCTAAATAGAACCATTACCTTTACTGAAGAACCATCTACAGCTACCCAAGACATTTTGACTGGCTGCTTTTTAAGGGCCCTTCAAAGTGCCAGAGCGTATCAGCAGAAGTGACCTCTGTTTGTCTGTCTACTAGGTTCAACATGTCCAGTCCTATGGGCACCGTGAAAGCAGAGGGCATTGTAATGCCTGACCAAGCTCCACAAGGCTGCCCCATGCACCAGGACGCCAAAAGAAGTAAGTTCTGCCCTTTAATTCAGTTAAACAGTCCAGTACTTACCCAGTGAAGTCACATTATTATGACCACCAGCTAATATCCAGAGTAGCCGCCGTGTACAGCACAGACAGCAGCTAGACGGACTGGGAGACTCAATAAGGTCCTGATAGGTGGTCACAGGTATCTGGAGGTATCATGCTGACTGCAGTGAATCCCACAGCTGCTGGAGGGAGCGTGGAGGAGGATCCATAGAGCCAACACCACCATCCAGGTGGTCCCATAGATGCTCAGTTGGGTTCAAATCTGGTGGAATTAGGGGTCCAGGGTAGTACTCGGAAGTCTTGGTCAGCTCTTCTAACCAATGTGGGACATTTCTGGTTGCAGTGTCTTGCTGGAAGATCCTATAAGCGAGTAGAAATGCTCCCCACCCACAAGTTTGAATCATTAGTGCTGGAAAGAGCTGGAGGCTGTTGAATACATGGCTCTAAAACATAAACAAATAAGTAAACTGTGGAGGTAAGAGAGTTGCCAATGCCTCTAATAAATAATAGTTAGAAATTTGTTGGTGGGGTACACCATGGACATCACCAGTCCATCGCATGGTCAACACACACTCACACCTACAGGCAGTTTAGAGGATCCTAACATGCATGTGTTTGGACTGTGGGAGGAAACCGGAGTACCCGGAGGAACCCACTCAAGCACGGGGACAACATGCTGTTCTGTTGTAAGTTTGTATCTCTTTTTTTTTAGGTGCACCTCCACCCGGGTGCCCCATGCACCAGGCGTCAGCTACAGAGCATCCGAAGGGTGGTCCTGATGTTCCAGCTCATCAGGAGAGAGCCTACGAGTTTGTGGAGTGTCCTATGAGAGCCGCCAGTGGAGGCAAACCCTCAGTGTCCGACATCGACCCTGCTAATATGGTACAGAACACCTGTCGCTGTGGATCATATCAGATAATCTGTTTCACACATCATATACACAGATGAGCCATAACATTAAAACCACCTCCCTGTATCTCCACCCACTGTCCACTGTATCCGCTCCACTGACCATACAGGACATCCACTCACTGTCCACTGTATCAGCTCCACTGACCATACAGGAGCTACACTCACTGTCCACTGTATCCGCTCCACTGACCATACAGGACATCCACTCACTGTCCACTGTATCAGCTCCACTGACCATACAGGACATCCACTCACTGTCCACTGTATCAGCTCCACTGACCATACAGGACCTCCACTCACTGTCCACTGTATCCGCTCCACTGACCAGACAGGACATCCACTCACTGTCCACTGTATCCGCTCCACTGACCATACAGGACATCCACTCACTGTCCACTGTATCAGCTCCACTGACCATACAGGACATCCACTCACTGTCCACTGTATCAGCTCCACTGACCATACAGGACATCCACTCACTGTCCACTGTATCAGCTCCACTGACCATACAGGACATCCACTCACTGTCCACTGTATCAGCTCCACTGACCATACAGGAGCTACACTCACTGTCCACTGTATCAGCTCCACTGACCATACAGGAGCTACACTCACTGTCCACTGTATCAGCTCCACTGACCATACAGGGCCTCCACTCACTGCCCACTGTATCAGCTCCACTGACCATACAGGACCTCCACTCACTGTCCACTGTATCAGCTCCACTGACCATACAGGAGCTACACTCACTGTCCACTGTATCAGCTCCACTGACCATACAGGACCTACACTTACTGTCCACTGTGTCAGCTCCACTGACCATACAGGAGCTTCACTCACTGTCCACTGTATCAGCTCCACTGACCATACAGGAGCTCCACTCACTGTCCACTGTATCAGCTCCACTGACCATACAGGACCTACACTCACTGTCCACTGTGTCAGCTCCACTGACCATACAGGAGCTTCACTCACTGTCCACTGTATCAGCTCCACTGACCATACAGGAGCTTCACTCACTGTCCACTGTATCAGCTCCACTGACCATACAGGACATCCACTCACTGTCCACTGTATCAGCTCCACTGACCATACAGGACATCCACTCACTGTCCACTGTATCAGCTCCACTGACCATACAGGACATCCACTCACTGTCCACTGTATCAGCTCCACTGACCATACAGGACATCCACTCACTGTCCACTGTATCAGCTCCACTGACCATACAGGAGCTACACTCACTGTCCACTGTATCAGCTCCACTGACCATACAGGAGCTACACTCACTGTCCACTGTATCAGCTCCACTGACCATACAGGGCCTCCACTCACTGTCCACTGTATCAGCTCCACTGACCATACAGGACCTCCACTCACTGTCCACTGTATCAGCTCCACTGACCATACAGGACCTACACTCACTGTCCACTGTGTCAGCTCCACTGACCATACAGGAGCTTCACTCACTGTCCACTGTATCAGCTCCACTGACCATACAGGAGCTACATTCACTGTCCACTGTATCAGCTCCACTGACCATACAGGGCCTCCACTCACTGTCCACTGTATCAGCTCCACTGACCATACAGGACCTACACTTACTGTCCACTGTGTCAGCTCCACTGACCATACAGGAGCTTCACTCACTGTCCACTGTATCAGCTCCACTGACCATACAGGAGCTCCACTCACTGTCCACTGTATCAGCTCCACTGACCATACAGGACCTACACTCACTGTCCACTGTGTCAGCTCCACTGACCATACAGGAGCTTCACTCACTGTCCACTGTATCAGCTCCACTGACCATACAGGAGCTACATTCACTGTCCACTGTATCAGCTCCACTGACCATACAGGGCCTCCACTCACTGTCCACTGTATCAGCTCCACTGACCATACAGGACCTCCACTCACTGTCCACTGTATCAGCTCCACTGACCAGACAGGACCTCCACTCACTGTCCACTGTATCAGCTCCACTGACCAGACAGGAGCTCCACTTACAGACTGTAGTTCATCTGATTCTCTGTATACTTTATTACTCTGTTCTTTAATGATCAGGACCCCCACAGGACCACCACAGAGCAGCTATTATTAGGGAGGTGGGCCATTCTCAGCACTGCAGTGACACTGACATGGTGGTGGTGTGTTAGTGAGTGTTGTGCTGATGTGAGTGGATCAGACACAGCAGTGCTGCTGCTGGAGTGTTTAAACACCTTCTTAGTGTCACTGCTGGACTGAGAATCGTCCACCAACCAAAACTATCCAGACAGCAGTGTCCTGTGAGCGGCGTCCTGTGTCCACTGATGAAGAACTAGAGGAACACAAACTGTGCAGCAGCAGATGAGCTACTGTCTCTGACTTTACATCTACAAGGTGGACCAGCAAGTAGTAGGGGTGTCTAATAGAGTGGACAGTGAGTGGACACAGTGTTTAAACACTCCAGCAGCAGCACTGCTGTGTCTGGTCCACTCACACCAGCACCACGTAAGAGTCACTGCAGTGCTGAGAATGACCCACCTCCCTAATAGTATCTGCTCTGTGGTGGTCCTGTGGGGGTCCTGATCATTAAGGAACAGAGTAATAAAGTGTACAGAGAATCAGATGAACTACAGTCTGTAAGTGGAGCTCCTGTATGGTCAGTGAAGCTGGTTTTAATGTTATGGCTTGTTAGTATATGTGTATTTAGTTTACGTGTCTATGTTTTATAAATGTTTATAAAAGGTTGGGTATTGGTGAACATATACACCTCCTCTGTAGCCCCAGTTACAGGTTTGCCCTGTCCGTTTTAGATGCCGCCACCCAATCAGCAGCCTTCGCCCGGTCAGCCTTTTTCTCTGTCAGTGAGAAGAGAAGAGTCCACTATTCCTCGTGCCAGTTCAGGTCAGAACTGGGTCTACCCCTCTGAGCAGATGTTCTGGAACGCTATGCTAAGGAAAGGGTAAGCAGGGCTTCCCGTGGTCGTTCAGCAAACACAGTCATGTGCAAAAGTTTGGGAGCAAATCACGTGTTGGTGTAAAGTCAAAATATTTAAATGTTCATATGAGTGTCTATATTACATATCCGAAAAATCTTGAATAGACAATATAAGATATAAATACAACACAACCCATCTGAGAACTGCGTGGGTGTAGCCTGGCCCGCTCCGCCCCTCATACTGAGCTAAAATCATTATTCAGCACACAGTGTTCTAATCACTTCATGGCCACAGGTGTATAAAACCATGTACCTAGTCCTGCAGACTGCTTCTACACACATTAGTAAGGAGTGGGTCTCTCAGGAGCTCAGTGAACTCCAGCGTGGTAACATGATAGGACGCTACCTGTCCAACAAGTCCAGTAGTGAAGTTTCCTCACTACTAAATATTCCACAGTGGACTGTCAGTGGTGTTATAACAACTTTCTACAGAGTCAGTCACTACAGACCTCCAAACTTCATGTGGACAGAGCATAGAGAGAGTAGAGAGCTTCATGGAATGGGTCTCCATGGCTGAGCAGCTGCATACAAGTCTTACATCACCAAGAACAATGCAGAGCGTCTGATGCAGTGGTGTAAAGCACGCCAACACTGGACTCTAGAGCAGTGGAGACGTGTTCTCTGGAGTGACCAATCACGCTTCTCCATCTGGCAATCCAATGGACGAGACTGGGTTTGGTGGTTGCCAGGAGAACGGTACTTGTCTAACTGTGTTGTGCTGAGTGTAAAGTTTGGTGGAGGGGTGATTATGGCGCAGGGTTATTTTTTAGGAGGTGGGCTCGGACCCTTACTTTCAGTGAAAGGAACTCTTAACAATATAAGACCAAGAGACACTGGACAATTTCGTGCCCCCAACTTTGTGTTTCTCAGTTTGGGAACGGCCCCTCTCCTGTTTCAACATGACTGCCCACCAGTGCACAAAGCAGATCCAAAAAGACATGGATGAGCTGAAGGTGTTATAGCTGCAAAGGTTGGGCCAACATCATATTAAACCCTATGGATTAAGAATGGGATGTCACTCAAGTTCTTATGTGTAAAGGCAGATGGGTGAATACTTTTATTTTTATATCTCCACTGACCGTTTATGTGATCATTAATTGAATGCAGTGTACTAAAATAAAATGTCCACCAGGTGGCGCTGGAAACAGCAGGACATCTCCCAGAAAGACATGACGAACATCATTCAGATTCACAACCAGAACAATGAGCAGGCGTGGAAGGAGATCCTGAGATGGGAGGCGCTGCATTTAAAGTAGGTGAAGAGGAACCTGGTTATCTGGGTTTAGTGTTTGTTTAGAGTCTGGAGAGTTACTGATCATCATGATTCTGTATGTCCCGTTCCCCCCAACAGAGAATGCCCGTGTGGACCCTCTCTTTTAAGGTTTGGAGGCAAAGCAAAGGATTTCACTCCACGAGCCCGATTTCGGCACTGGATGGGGTGAGTCACGGTCACAGTTACAGTCGCTGTGTCTTTTTTATTATGGAGCTATTATCCTTATACTCAGTATTTATAATGGTATTCTGAGGTTCTACTAAAATAGATATACATGCATCTCTGAGTGCATACATCTGTATTCACCCTCTGACTCAGCTCAGTCTGCTCTGATTGGTCAGCTCGCCTTCCCTGTTGTGATTGGTCAGATCATTTACATGCACTTTGAGGCACTTGGGGGCATTATTATATTAAAAAATCTATTTTCTCCAGACAGGAAGCTTTTATTTCCTCAGTGAACACTTTATTATTAAATATTAATCAGTATTAATAGAGTAAGTAGAGCTTTTTCATACGTCAGTGTGTTTATTTAACTCTTTCCAAGCTTCTCCTAAACAACCCAGTATTATTATCAGTTCTCATCTAATACCTGCTTTGACTGCTCAGTACTTCATTAAGCTAAATCAAGATTTGCTGCTGAAGGAACTGAACACATTCATACAATGTCTGGGGCGTCCAGGAGAAATCTGGAACCTAACTTTGTTCTTCAAACTGGATCAAGATCTGATCTACTTCTCTCACAATAACATATTCATGTTTTTTTGTATTGTATGTCTGATTATTTACATCTGTTTTAATGATATGTGATGAGTGTATATATATATATATATATATATATATATATATATATATATATATATATATATATATATATATATATATATATATATATAGTTGTTGAGTCTTTATTTTTTTTTACCTTTAATAAACAAAACTCTTTCTGTTTGATGTCTCTCTGGCTGTAGGCATGAGCTTCCGTTTGACCGGCATGACTGGATAGTGGACCGATGTGGAAAAGAGGTCAGATATGTGATAGACTACTACGACGGAGGTCAGAGGTCCGATCACACCATCCTAGACGTCCGTCCAGCGTTTGACTCCTTAGAGGCTGTGTGGGATCGTATGAAGGTGGCCTGGTGGAGATGGACCTCCTCCTGAACCTGCTCTGCTACGAGTACATAGGACTTGAATTAGCTATATATTTATTAATGACACTCTGGCTCACTTATTCAGTTTGAGGGGACGTCCCGCGGTGACCTCATCATTGCACAAGAATGTGACGTCCAGAGCGAATAGGCAGCGGCTCAGATTCCGGTTTTGTCATGTTATTATGGGCTGTAAGTGTGATTTGAGCTCATGCACATTAGCAAAGCTTCCCAAAGACAAAGCTGCCTATACGCTTATTATTTTGCAGACTGCAGTTTCTGATGACAACAACAGGTCAAACTAATTAAAGGTGATTTAATTGTTCTGCATAATGAAATGCTTAAATGGTAACTCTTCATTTTAGAGAGTCTTAGTGGTGGTGAATGGAACCAGACGTCCACTTACGAATATTTGGTGGGATGGTGCATTTAAGGGCCCCAAAATAGTCCCTAATATATATCTCTCTTTTTTCCTGATTTATTTATATATTTTGCCATTAACATCACATCTAAAAGCTTGTGTAGGTTCACTGGTGGCTCTGTTTGTGCTGTGGACCTGTGACTGCTGGATCCCGTCACTGCCACTATAAAGAATTCTGACTGTCTGGTTCTCTACAGTGAGCCAGTTAACTTAATGTCCAGCTACTCTGGGTTACTTTGTTTACATGAGTGGACTTCATACTTGGTGGATTTCCCCTTTAATGTTTGAAGTAGATCACATGACATTCAATAGACCAAATATGATTTCCGAGCTGAACAGGCTGCGGCTGTTGACGAGGATGCTGATTGTCATGTGATTAGAAACGGTTTAATAATTTAATGTTATATTAGGATTCTCGCTGTAGCTGCTAGATTAGACTCTGACTCTTCTGTACGGAAGTGATTGTGTTTTGATCTGATCTGATTGGACAGAGAGAGATTCATAATGTCCAGTAAATACGTTCCTTTTTCCTGCATGTCTCTTTTTTCCTTTGTTTTGTCTTTAAAAATGCATATATACTTTATTATAAACAGAAATATTGATTGTGTATTAAAAGTAGCAGAGATGGATTACATACTATAATATACACTCAAGGTGGACCAGCAAGGTAGGAATGTCTAATGTAGTGGACAGTGAGTGGACACAGTGTTAAAACAATCCAGCAGCAGCACTGCTGTGCTGAGAATGATCCACCACCCAAATAATACCTGCTCTGTGGTGGTCTGCTGGGGGTCTTGACCACTGAAGAACAAAGAATACAGAGAATCAGATGAACTACAGTCTAAGTGTAGTAGGTTGATGTATATTACTCTGTTCATGTGCATTGAGGGTGAGCTTAAACCATACAATGCACTAACCAGATAGATAGATAGACTATATGATGGAGAGATTGACTATGTGATGGAGAGAGATAGACGGACAGACTATATGATAGACTATAAGAGATAGATAAATGGATGGACTGACAGACTATATGATAGATAGACTATATGATAGATAGATAGATAGATAGATAGATAGATAGATAGATAGACGGACGGACTATAAGATAGATAGATAGATAGATAGATAGATGGACTATATGATAGATAGATAGATAGATAGATAGATAGATAGATAGACGGACGGACGGACTATAAGATAGATAGATAGATAGATAGATAGATGGACTATATGATAGATAGATAGATAGATAGACTATATGATAGATAGATATAGATAGATAGATAGATAGATAGATAGGCGGATGGACTATATGATAGATAGATAGACTATATGATAGATAGATAGATAGATAGATAGATAGATAGATAGATAGATAGATAGACGGACGGACTATATGATAGATAGAAAGATAGATAGATAGATAGACGGACGGACTATATGATAGATAGATAGATAGATAGATAGATTATATGATAGATAGATAGATAGATAGATAGATAGACTATATGATAGGTAGATAGATAGATAGATAGATAGATAGATAGATAGATAGATAGATTATATGATAGATAGATAGATAGATAGATAGATAGATAGATAGACTATATGATAGGTAGATAGATAGATAGACTATATGATAGGTAGATAGATAGATAGATAGATAGATAGACGGACGGACTATAAGATAGATAGATAGATAGATAGATAGATAGATAGATAGATAGATAGATAGATAGATAGACTATATGATAGATAGATAGATAGATAGATAGACAGACAGACTATATGATAGATAGATAGATAGATAGATAGATAGATAGATAGATAGATAGATAGATAGATAGATAGACAGATAGATAGACTATATGATAGATAGATAGATAGATAGATAGATAGATAGATAGATAGATAGATAGACGGACGGACTATATGATAGATAGATAGATAGATAGATAGACAGACAGACTATATGATAGAGAGATAGGCGGACGGATTACAAGATAGATAGATAGACAGACCGAGAGAGAGAGAGAGAGAGAGAGAGAGAGAGAGAGAAGGGGGGGGGCGGGGGGGGCTTAAGCGCGGAACTGAATATTTGTAGTTCAGTGTTGCAGCACGGGCTTTAAATGGTGCCGTCCCGTGGTTTGTGTTTATACTGGATGTTAACTGGTTCTGAAACTGGTTTTATTTATTTAAAACTTTATTTTTTTATATAAACTGGTCTCGGCTGAAATGTGTGAGGAGGTTTTGGATGAACTGTCTGTTCTGTCGGCTATTTTCTGCGGGAAGGACGAGTTTGAGGTGATGGAGGAATCAGGTAAACCAGAGCGATATAAACATTTCACTGTGGATTAAACCAGACACTCAACACACTGATCACACTGATCACACTAATCACACTAATCACACTAATCACACTAATCACACTCAACACAGTGAACACACTGATCACACTAATCACACTGATCACACTGATCACACTAATCACACTGATCACACTAATCACACTAATCACACTCAACACAGTGAACACACTGAACACACTGATCACACTTATCACACTTATCACACTAATCACACTAATCACACTCAACACAGTGAACACACTGAACACACTGATCACACTAATCACACTAATCACACTAATCACACTCAACACACTGATCACACTAATCACACTAATCACACTAATCACACTAATCACACTCAACACAGTGAACACACTGAACACACTGAACACACTGATCACACTGATCACACTAATCACACTAATCACACTAATCACACTAAACACACTAATCACACTAATCACACTAATCACACTAATCACACTAATCACACTAATCACACTAATCACACTAATCACACTAATCACACTAATCACACTAATCACACTAATCACACTCAACACAGTGAACACACTGAACACACTGATCACACTTATCACACTTATCACACTTATCACACTTATCACACTAATCACACTGATCATACACTAATCACACTGATCACACTAATCACACTAATCACACTGATCACACTAATCACACTAATCACACTGATCACACTAATCACACTAATCACACTCAACACAGTGAACACACTGAACACACTGATCACACTTATCACACTTATCACACTAATCACACTGATCATACACTAATCACACTAATCACACTGATTACACTAATCACACTGATCACCCTGATAGTACACTAATCACACCGATCACACTCAACACACTAATCACACCGATCACACTGATCACCCTGATCACACTCAACACACTGATCATACACTAATCACACTCAACACACTAATCACCCTGATCACACTAATCACCCTTATCACACTAATCACACTGATCACATGAAACACCCTGATCACCCTGATCATACACTAATCACATGAAACACACTGATCACAGTGAACACACTGATCACACCGATCACCCTGAACACACTTAACACACTGATCACCCTGAGCAGCACAGCGAGTTACCCCACACTCAGTGTCCTCCCCCCTCTGCTCTACGTCCCAACTAAACGTCCCAACTGTCACACAGGCAATTTTGACTAGGGCTGGGCATCGTTTGAAAATTTTCAATAATTTGAATTCAATACCGATAACAAAACGATACCTTTTTTTCTAAATTGTTACAAAAAAATACAAAAATATATGTATTTATTTAACAGAAAACATGAGTCAGTCTCATACTGTCACCATAAGAAGCTCTTTTTATTTGGATCTTGTTCAAACAAACAATGAGCATCTTGGTGCTGCTTTATTAAGAACAAAACATTAGCATTACTTAAACTATAAAACTATGCAATATAAACGATATTGTCTCATCTTATATCTCATGTAAAAATATATTGATATTTCTTAAAAACTCTGTATATCATCACCCAGCCCTAGAAGGATGGATGGATGGAGATCCAGAGCTAAATACATCAAACTGATTGAGAAGTGAACTACAGAGTTGGGACTCACCAGAAGGCTCAGTGATGATATAACTTGGCTGGTATATCACGGTCAAGTCAAGTTTATTTGTGTAGCTCTTTTTACAGCTATGTTGTCACAAATCAGCTTTACAGGAATTTTAAAATCATAAAAAACATGAAATCACAGCTGTTTATCCCCCTGTGAGCAAGCCAGAGGCAACAGTGGCAACAACACCTCCCTCAACTGGAGGAAGAAACCTTGGGAGGAACCAGACTCACAAGGGGAGACCCATCCTCCTCTGATTGAACAGTATTTACAGTTTATTAAGTAAAGCTGAGTCTGAAGGTAAAAGCTTTAGAAGCTGCACAGGTGCTACATCAGGTGCTACAGTGATGCAGTCAAGGTGGAGCAAATGGAACGAATGGAGAGGAGAACTGGTTGGTGCCAGGTGACGGGGGGCCCTGGTGGTCAGACAGGTGGGTGGTTATTTCCTCGGAAAGAGAAAAGAAAGAGTTAGTTCTGGTTTGTGTTAGTACAGAGACAGAGGCCGGCGCTTCTATGACTTCCAGTGATACGATTTATAACCCCAGCGACCCCAGTTACACTTAAAAAATGTCTGAAATGATAAAATATATATATTTCTTCTTTTGTGTATGTACTGAAATGTTGATAACAGGTAGGCATAAGGTGCCCCCGAAATTGCCTACTTCTATACTAATCAGTAGGCGAGATGGCGAGTGAGTACTCAGTAGTTATCGAGCAGTACTCGAACGTTACCCAGATGACCTACTGTATCGGGAGCCGGTTTTAAGTATGCGACTGCAGTACCTGGTGCTATCCCATGATTCAGCTGGAGCCGCAGAGGTAGAGAAATGGCGGGAAGTTGGCTGTGTGTATGGAGCTACTGCTAGTGAATTGCTGCTACTGCTGTCTAGGGCTGTGTATTAGATAGAACCTGGCGATACACTACGTATTGTGATACAGCGCTCACGATTCAGTGTATTGTGATATACTGCTAACAAAGTGATATATTTAGATTTTTCAAATCCTACTATTAAAACACACCACTGTATGAACAGGTTTATCAATGTTTACAATAGCATTGCGCCCTTGTGCTGCTTGTTAATGTTGGAGTGGAGCTGAAAATGGATTACAGCACTGCCATCTAGTGGTCAGAGGTTTAAACACAACACACAATGATTAACTGTCTGCCAGGAATCTGTGTATCGATACTGTGTTTTTGAGAATCGATACAATATCACCAAACATAATATCCTGATAGTCAATATTCTGATATTTTCTTACACCTCTACTGCTGTCAGACCTTTTATTAATATTTAATTAAATATGGTCTCATTATTCTGCTGCATATGATCCCTGAAAACTGAAAAATATATAAAGTATGAGTGTTCATATCACAGAATGTTTAAAATAACAGTAATCGCAATCACATAATAATGATATTACATCATGGTGATATTGTGTCATGGATCCTTTGGTAATTTCCACCCCTACAGAGTGATAATACAAAGAAAAAAAATCATATAGCTGCTGGTGGCACCTTTTGTTTTCAAATTTCTTAATGTAACTGTCAAGTTGCATGCAATTTATGTTGCAGGCAACTCACAGCATGCAACTAGTTGCATGAAACTTGCACCTATAAGAGTTTTAGGGGTTAATATTGTTTATATTAGTGAATAAAATGACTGGAGCTATTAATATGACTCTTCCAGGAATGTTCCCAGCTTCATAAGCAGTATTGTACTGAGCCGCTCCTCTCTCCCTGTGTGCAGCTGAAACAGGCCTCGTGTACCGCATCCACACGCTGATGCAAGCAGACGAGAAGGAAACACCGCTGAACCTCACCTTTCATCTCCCCCCAGGATACCCACGCGAGCCTCCGGACGTGAGCGTCAGCTCCAGCGAGCTGTCCAGGAAACAGTGCCAGGAGCTGAAGGAGGTGGTACTGAACAAAGCACGCAGTCTCCAGGCCGGACCCATGGTCCATGAGCTGGTCATGTGGCTCCAGCAGAACTTCTCTGATCTTATAGCAACATCAGACGTCCTGCAGGGCCAAACCACGGCGGACGGTAAAGCAGAGGGACTCTGGGTGGCGCTGCTGCATCTAGATCACATGAGATCCAGAGCTAGATACATCAGACTGATTGAGAAGTGGCCGGCAGAGCTGGGACTCACCGGGAGGCTCTTCGTGGGAAAGCCTATTTTGATTCTGCTGCAAGGAGAGAGGAGGAGCATTAAGGTACACTGTGGAGATTAAACTCCTTATTCATATCCAAGTAGCTGATAGCAGTGCTGAGAATGGC
>CM038716.1:42506602-42534102 GCA_021613375.1 Megaleporinus macrocephalus | reverse complement strand
GTGATCCTAAACTTTAGAGCGCATATATATATATATATATATATATATATATATATATATATATATATATATATATATATATATATATATACTTTAATTTCTACTTGGTCTTTATTCACCTGCAGGGTTGATGAGTATTACAGCACAGTCAGAGCTGCTGGTGACTGGGTCTTCTTAACGATACAGTCGAGTACTGGGAATATGTAGACACTGGAGACACTGAAACAATGCTTATTGGGTAAGTTGGTTTTCTGTGATATGGGCCCCTTAAAGACACAATATCAAAACCAGCTCTATTAATATCTAAGGCATGAATAATATTGGAGATTATTGATAATGTAACTAAGAAGGAGATGCAAGAGAGCATACAGGATCAGCCTTCAGCCAGCACTTATATCTAATACAGGATCACACAGACTGTCAAGGATAAAACAATATATATATTTTTAATAACAGAATAAGTAAAATACACTGCCAGTCAAAAGTTTGGAGAGACTCAACCGAGTCTATGTGTTTATAATTATGAAGACGTTTAGATCTGAATGTGTTGAGAGACGAGTGTAAACAGTGAAGTTGGAGCCCATGTACACAAATATTACTAAAACAAACTTTTGAGTGTATTTAAATGTAAAAATGAGAATGTATATTTTTATAAGAGCTATAAAACCACCAAACCTGTTTATCAGAACAAGATCTCAGCATCTACACTATCTTCTTCAGTCCTGTTAGAGAAGCAGCTCATGTGGCTCCTCATGAAGCTGCTGGTCAGAATGTTCAAAGTATGTAAACCTGCATCAGAGCAAATGAGCTCATTTCTAAAAGACCCTCTAAACATTCTTTAAACACAACCAGATGTTTCATTCTGCTCCAGGAATAATTCCAGACGTGTTTACAGTAATTTATAATTAATCACTTATATTGTTACAGTTGCACACCTATAACTCTTTCCACAGTTTTCGAGATATAAACTCCGTTGGATGCACAGATTCTGTATAACAACAGACTTTTTCAGGAATTTTCTCCCATAGAGAATGAATAGGATGGAAAAGTGCACACCAGTCTACTGAACTTCTGCTAGACTGACAGACACCGTTTCACATACACTGACTCAGGGCAGACCCCCCGACCACGACTGCAGTGTTGGTTCAACCCGCACTCGTCTAATTATTGTCTTTATCCATCCCTCTTTTTTCCCCATAGAGTCCCATTCATTATCAGACACACCCAAACCTCATGGCTTCACTTAACCTACAGCCTCCAAACTGCACATACTCTTTTCAGGCAGGTCCTTAAGCACTAACCAACAGACATACTGACCCGCACTCCTCTATTTTTCTTTTATTCATCCCCCCGTTCCTCCCATAGGTTCCCATTCATTTTCGGATGAACCCAAATATTATTTAATTCAACCTACAGCCTCCAAACTGTCTGTACTCACTCAGAGCAGATCCCCAAACTCTAATCCTCACACATACTGACCTGCACTCCTCTATATGTCATTTATTCATCCCTCGTTCCTCCCATAGGTTCCCATTCATTTTCGGATGAACCCAAATATTATTATTTCGTTCAACCTACAGCCTCCAAACTGTCTGTACTCACTCAGAGCAGATCCCTAACCTCTAATCCACAGACATACTGACCCGAACTCCTCTATTTTTCTTTTATTCATCCCCCCGTTCCTCCCATAGGTTCCCATTCATTTTCGGATGAACCCAAATATTATTTAATTCAACCTACAGCCTCCAAACTGTCTGTACTCACTCAGAGCAGATCCCCAAACTCTAATCCTCACACATACTGACCTGCACTCCTCTATATGTCATTTATTCATCCCTCGTTCCTCCCATAGGTTCCCATTCATTTTCGGATGAACCCAAATATTATTATGTCGCTCAACCTACAGCCTCCAAACTGTCTGTACTCACTCAGAGCAGATCCCTAACCTCTAATCCACAGACATACTGACCCGCACTCCTCTATTTGTTGTTTATGTGCAACTCTTTTTGATCGGATGCACAGATTCAGGTAAACTACTGGTTTTGCGGTAATGTTTTCCTATAGAGAATGAATGGGATTGAAATTTACACGCTGATTTAAGGAACTTCTGCTCGACCGACAGACACCGTTTCACATACACTGACTTAGAGCAGACCCCCGACCACGACTGCAGTGTTGGTTCAACCTGCACTCGTCTGTCTGTTGTTTTGATCATCCCTCTTTTTTCTCCTCACAGAGTCCCGTTAATTTTCTGTCCCATCCAAACATCGTGGTTTCTTTTAACCTACAGTCTCTAAACTATCTGTACTCACTCAGAGCAGATCCCTAAACACTAATCCACACACATACTGACCTGCACTCCTCTCTGTGTCATTTATTCATCCCTCGTTCCTCCCATAGAGTCCCATTCATTACAGACACACCCAAACATCATGGTTTCTTTTAACCTACAGTCTCTAAACTGCCTGTACTCACTCAGAGCAGATCCCTAAACACTAATCCACACACATACTGACCTGCACTCCTCTATCTGTCATTTATTCATCCCTCGTTCCTCCCATAGAGTCCCATTCATTACAGACACACCCAAACATCATGGTTTCTTTTAACCTACAGTCTCTAAACTGCCTGTACTCACTCAGAGCAGATCCCCAAACTCTAATCCACACACATACTGACCCACACTCCTCTCTTTGTTGTTTATTCCCAAACATCCTGCGTTTCCTTCAGGGCATGCACTTTTCTAGTTACTATTTAAACAGTACAATTAAGAACTGTGGGTGGGTGTGTCCAATATTTTGCTCTAGTTTGATATTTAGATGTTAACGTATCTCAGTGCATCTCAGTTATCGATCTTAGAATCAGATATTTATTTTATATCTGTCTGATTGTGCCTGCTTGCCTGAGCAGTGCTCGCTCCTGCGGCTGCCTCTCCTGAGCATGAGCAGCTGGTGGTCTTGGCTTTCGGGGGGAGATTTATGTAAAATTACGCTTAGTAAATCATGATTAACAAAGCTTAATGAAAATCACCTGACTGCCCTTTACCGGCGTCCGCTCAGAACAATAAATTCACCTTGTTTGACCTTTTCCTGGACACGTTCTTCCGAAACAACACGGCTTAAATGTCATCTACGTAGTGGCATTTACTTGTATAAAATCGCTCTTCGATCTGGTCCAGCTTCAGAGAGGCCGAGAGACGAGTGATGGACACTCATAACCCTGTTGCGGGGGAAGGACGGGGAGAGGGGGGGGCTTAGCTCCTCCAAAAGAGGCGGAAGCTCCTCTGAAAACAATAATCCTAAACCTTGGAGTGTGTGTGTGTATTTGTGTGTGCGTGTGTGTGTCTTTCTCTTCTGCTGGCGTCCAGTATGTGGACAAATGTATGAACCTATCATTGACTCCTCAAGTCCAGACATGGAAACCAAGCCCATGTTGAGCTCTTTGTTGTTGTGATGTCACAAAAACAAATTTACATACACACACTGTCCACTGTATCAGCTCCACTGACCATACTGGAGCTCCACTTACAGACTGTAGTTCATCTGATTCTCTGTATACTTTATTACTCTGTTCTTTAATGATCAGGACCCCCACAGGACCCCCACAGAGCAGATACTATTAGGGAGGTAAGTCATTCTCCACTCACTGTCCACTCTATTAGACACTCCTACTACTTGCTGGTCCACCTTGTAGATGTAAAGTCAGAGACAGTGCTGCACATCGGCTGCTGCACAGTTTGTGTTCCTCTGGACGCTGGAGGAGACGCTGCAGCTGAGGTCAGTAAACACCGCTGATCCAGAGTCAGTGATACTTACACAGCTGATCCAGAGTCAGTGATACTTACACAGCTGATCCAGAGTCAGGGATACCTACACAGCTGATCCAGAGTCAGTGATACTTACACAGCTGATCCAGAGTCAGTGATACTTAGACAGCTGATCCACAGTCAGTGATACACAACTGATGCAGTCAGTGATACACAGCTGATACAGAGTCAGTGATACTTAGACAGCTGATCCACAGTCAGTGATACACAGCTGATCCAGAGTCAGTGATACTTACACAGCTGATCCAGAGTCAGTGATACACAGCTGATGCAGAGTCAGTGATACTTACATAGCTGATCCAGAGTCACTGATACACAGCTGATCCAGAGTCAGTGATACACAGCTGATCCAGAGTCAGGGATACTTACACAGCTGATCCAGAGTCAGTGATACTTACACAGCTGATCCAGAGTCAGTGATACTTACACAGCTGATCCAGAGTCAGTGAACTACTTAGACAGCTCACTAGGGTGGGCGATGACCAATAAATACTGTTGTCCAGTCTGTGACACCTCTAATAGAGTTTGGAGGAAAGATCACGTCTAAACCTTCTTCTCCGTCCACTCTAACGCCTGACAGATTCCCACCTCTTCCTTCCCTTTCCCAGGTTCTCACGCCGTCCCACCCAGTACGCTGATTTGTTGTGGTCACTGCGGTGGACGCTCGGCATCTGCTCCGGATTCGCCAGTATTGAGCCTGACCCTCATTCATCATCTCAGCCGGGAGAGGCTGCCTTGTTAGCATGCAGACGCACACTCGTGAATAATGGTGCGAGTGAAGGTGGCGCTTTTTAATTAAACTGGAGTACCGGCCGCTTTTAGGCGGCAGATAGACGCGGTAATTACGGTAACCGGGAGAGGAGATATCACGGGATGGAGCTTTGGAGAGAAGGCGAGGAGAGGCTAAGCAGCCGGTGTGGGCTTTAATTTGTGATTTAATTTGTGGTGATGACCAGCGTTTGGTTGGCAGGAAGAAGGTTTAAGTGTTTGGGTTAAAGAGAGAAATGGCTTTATCTCACGAGGGGAAGCTGCAGGCCTGTTTTTTTCTTTAAAATAAGGTCTCCAGAAGCTTCTGAGCCCTGGAGGATCAGAGGAGGTGCACGTTCTCCACACGTCCTTCAGTTTAAGTTATGTGTACATGTGGAATGTCTTGTTCTGTGGAATGGAAAGAAACCATTAACCAGCTTAGGTCACAGGGCCCCAGCCTGCACAAGCCATGTTGGTGTTTCTAATAAAGTGGCCAGTTAGTGGAAGTATAAGGTAGGTATTTCCAATAAAGTGGCCATTTACTGGACGTACAAGGTAGGTGTTTCTAATAAAGTGGCCAGTTAGTGGAAGTACAAGGTAGGTATTTCCAATAAAGTGGCCATTTAGTGGACGTACAAGGTAGGTGTTTCCAATAAAGTGGCCAATTAGTAGAAATATAAAGTTGGTGTTTCTAATAAAGTGGCCAGTTAGTGGAAGTACAAAGGAGGTATTTCCAATAAAGTGGCCATTTAGTGGATGTACAAGGTAGGTGTTTCTAATAAAGTGGCCAGTCAGTGGAAGTACAAGGTTGGTGTTTCTACTAAAGTGGACAGTTAGTGGAAGTGCAAGGTTGGTGTTTCTAATAAAGTGGCCAATTAGTGGAAGTACAAGGTTGGTGTTTGCAATAAAGTGACCTGTTAGTGGAGGTACAAGTTTGGCGTTTCTAATAAAGTGGCCAATTAGTGGAAGTACAAGGTTGGTGTTTCCAATAAAGTGACCTGTTAGTGGAGGAAAAACGTAGGTGTTTCCAATAAAGTGGCCTGTCAGTGGAAGCACAATGTATGTGTTTCTAATAAAGGGGACAGTTAATTGAAGCACAATGTTGGTGTTTCTAATAAAGTGGCCAGTTAGTTGAAGCACAATGTAGGTGTTTCTAATAAAGTGGCCAGTTAGTTGAAGCACAATGTAGGTGTTTCTAATAAAGGGGCCAGTTAGTGGAAGTACAATGTAGGCGTTTCTACTAAAGTGGCCATTTAGTTGAAGCACAACGTAGGTGTTTCTACTAAAGTGGCCATTTAGTTGAAGCACAAAGTAAGTGTTTCTACTAAAGTGGCCATTTAGTTGAAGCACAAAGTAGGCGTTTCTACTAAAGTGGCCATTTAGTTGAAGCACAATGTAGATGTTTCTACTAAAGTGGCCATTTAGTTACAGCACAAAGTAGGTGTTTCTACTAAAGTGGCCATTTAGTTGAAGCACAAAGTAGGTGTTTCTAATAAAGTAGCCAGTTGGTGGAAGTACAGTGTAGGTGTTTCAAATAAAGTGGCCTCTGAGCTTCTAAGTAAACTTTAGACGTGTGTTTGGTGCCAGTGAGCAGCAGAGGGCGCTGTTGTGCTGCAGTAAAGCTTGTCTAAGTGCTGCTAGTGTTGCTCTCCTCTCTAATGCGTGTGGCAGCATTGACCTGTTTGGTGGTGATGTTTTAATTGGATGGCTTCTTTAAGCTGTTTCTCTCCGCTACAAACAAAAATATAAACTCTGTGATGGCAGAAACCTTGATTGGTCCTAAGTGCTGTAAACACCATCACAGGGTTTTGCAGAGCATCTCAGGCTCGGGCTGTGAACTCCTGCGAGTTAATTTTAATGCGAGGAGCCATCGAGGAGTTGGGCTTCTCTTAGTAACTCATTCAGAAGAAGAAAGTGATTCAATCTTACAGAATGCAACTTTGACTCCAGCTGAACGGGGCAGCGGATCAATATCATATCATCACTATGCCTCAGCTGCTTCGCAATAACACTCCCAACGGCTGGCTTCAGACAGAAGAGGGGTTTCAGAGGAGGACCACCACTGACCTATGCAATTTAGACCAAGACTAGGATTAGTCTGTGAACAACAAACCAGACACTAGTCTAAAACAGTCAGTCCTGTTCAACCACCTTGCCTTCTCTCACAATGATCACTGACAGTGGTGAGCAAACAAGTCAGAGTACACAGTCAAGTCACATTATTATGACCACTCCCTACTTTGGATGGCGGCAGTGTGTAGGTGGTCTGGGGAATGTTTACGTGGCAGTCTCTGGACCCACTCATCCATGTGGAAGATCCTCTCAACCGATTTGGGTCTGAATCCATCCTTGAAGATCACGTACACCATACATGCTGATTGAACAAGACTTCCAAGTACGACCCTGGACCCCTAATTCCCCAGACTTGAACCCAAGTGAGCATCTGTGGCACCACCTGGATGGTGGTGTTGGCTCTATGGATGTTCCTCCACGCCCCCTCCAGCAGCTGTGGGATGCACTGCAGTCAGCGTGATACCTTCAGATACCTGTGACCTCCTACCAGAACATCTCCCAGTCCGTCTAGCTGCTGGATATTAGCTGGTGGTCATAATAATCTGACTCCACTGTGTTTCATTGTGTATAAATACTGTTTTAAAGGTGCCCACCAATCTACTGAACTCCTGTTGGACTGACAGACACCATTTTGCATACACAGACTCAGGGCAGACCCCCGGCCACGACTACAGTGTTGGTTCGACCCGCACTCGTCTGTTTGTCATTTTTCCCATCCCTCTTTTTTCTCCATAGAGTCTCTTTCATTTTCAGTCACACCCAAACCTCATGGTTTTATTTAACCTACAGCCTCCAAACTGCCTGTACTCACTCAGAGCAGATCCCTGACCTTTGATCCACAGACATACTGACCTGTACTCCTCTATTTGTCATTTATTCATCACTCGTTCCTCCCAATGGGTCCCATTCGATTTTCGCCAAACCCAAACATTATGGTTTCATTAAATCTACAGCCTCCAAACTTCCTGTACTCACTCAGGACCGATTCCCAAACACACTCCTCTACTCCTTGTTTATTTATCCATTGTTCCTTGCACTGCTTAAGCAGTCCCCCCCTGCACTTGTGGTGTGTTTAAGTTGTTGTATAATTATTTTTACTAATTATTATTAAATTAGGACCATTAAATGTATTCATTAAAGTCACAATATTTATAAATAAATACAGTATCCATCCATCCATCCATCCATCCATTATCTTCTTCTTTATCCCACTAGTTGGGGTCACGGCGGGGGCTGAAGCCAATCAGCCATCATCGGGCAAAGGCAGATTACACTATGGACAGGTCGCCAGTCCATCGCACGGCCAACACACACTCACGCACACTCCGTTTAGAGTGAGCGCTCAACATAACATGCATGTGTTTGGACTGTGGGAGTCACTTATACATGAAAATAGTTTTTATAGTTTTATAGATTTCTATAAAATAACATTTGCTGGCCCTTAGTTAGCAGTTAATAGTTCAAATGGTTGTGCTTATTAATGTATTAATGCATGAGTGCAAATATACAGTCCTAATCATTAACATACTAGTAGATAATATTATTAATATAGGCCTGTTATTACTAATGAGACACAATATTTGCACAGGACACGTACCATGTTTAATGATTTTACCTCCAGTTCAGTAAATAAACAGTAGCTGTGCATTAAAACGTGCAGAAGAGAGTCTCTGCCGAGGATGTGTTCACTCACTGCGTACGACCTTGTGTGCTTGTTCTGCTGTTATATTTAGCTTCGACGCTCAGCTTCATGTTTATCGACCATCGTCCTGTAACTGCTGTTAAAAGCACACGCTGGAACTTTTCTGGTTCAGAAGCTCAGACACCTGAATAGGTTGAGTACTGATTAGTGCTACCACCATAACAATGTTCATAACTCAAATCATGCCGATAAGTCCAATAAGTGTACGTTCACTAGATGTAGATAATCAGACATACAATACAAAGTAACATGAATATGTTATTGTGAGAGAAGTAGATCAGATCTTGAGCTCCAGTTTGAAGAACAAAGTTAGGTTCCAGATTTCTCCTGGACGCCCCAGACATTGTATGAATGTGTTCAGTTCCTTCAGCAGCAAATCTTGATTTATCTTAATGAAGTACTGAGCAGTCAAAGCAGGTATTAGATGAGAACTGATAATAATACTGGGTTGTTTAGTAGAAGCTTGGAAAGAGTTAAATAAACACACTGACGTATGGAAAAGATCTACTTACTCTATTAATACTGATTAATATTTACATAATAAAGTGTTTACTGAGTAAATAAAAGCTTCCAGTCTGTAAATAAATAGCTTTTATTTAAATAGCTTTTTAAATATAAGAATATCTCCAAGTATCTAAAATGTTTGAACAGTACTGTTTAATTTTATTAATAACCGCCAGGTGTGAGTGTGTGTGTATCTGCCCTCAGACGGACTGGTGGCCTGTCCAGGGTGTTTAGGCTCCAGCATCCCCTCTCCCGGCCACCCAGAAGGATGAGCAGCTTGGAGAATAAATAAGTGAGTGAATCTATGTTTAAACTATTACTCACAGATAAAGAAAATCCTTTGAAGAGAAGTGTATATGTTACCTTTTCAGATGATTATCAATCCAGGGCCTCGGTTCTTTTCCATAATGGAGAACTGGTTGTGTATTGTTCATTATGGAACATTATATAAATAATTCCATAGAGAACCAAAGACGTGATCATGTTCTTCTCCGATGTAGGACCTCCTGTATATAGTCTCTGCCCAATGAAAAATGAATATCTTGGTTTTCACTTTCAATGCAAGTCATTGAAACCAGTTTTATTTCCAAGCTGTTTTGGAACATTTGCAGTGGTCCATTCATCATGGAACTTTCACGCAATGTAAAGGGCAGTAGTTGCATTCCAGTGAGATAGAAAAATAAGGAGCTACATGTTTTCTTTGGACAGCGACAATATGGTTCTTTACAGAACCATATAAAAACGATTTTATGGGCTCTTGTTATTTTCCATGAAGATACTATGGACTGCAGAGGAACTGCTGTATGTTGTTCTTTGAGAAACCTTGTGAAATGATTCTATAGAGCGCAATGGGGTTCAGGTTCCTCTCCAAGATACTGTTTATGGGTCTATAAGTAATCTTCCTTCTATGTGAAGTAGTTTAGAGCTCTAACAGGGGTTCAGGTTCTTCTCCATAATTAATACTATGGACCCCTAAAGACGTTCCCCAAAAAATGATTCTATAGAGCAAAAAAGTGTCACAGCTCTTTTCCACGACTGAGGAACTTCTTAAAGATACTGTGTATGGGTCTAAAAGTAATCTTCATAGAATATGAAGTAGTTTAGAGCTCAGGTTCTTCTCCATCATGGAGAGCCTATTGTATCATGTACCCCGTGTTACTGTACATATAAGAGGGGTTCAGGTTATTCTCCATGATTAATACTATGGACCCCTGAGGAAGTTCTCCAAAAATGGTACTATAGAGCACAAAAGCATCACAGCTCTTCTCCATTATTGAGGAACAGGTGTATATGGTTCTTTGAGAAGCCTTGTAAAACGGTTCTGTAGAGCACAACAGGGTTCAGGTTCTTCCTCAAGATACTGTTTATGGGTCTATAAGTAATCTTCATAGTATGTGAAGTAGTTTTGAGCTCTAACAGGCTTTCAGGTTCTTCTCCATGATTAATACTATGGAGCCCAGAAGACGTTCCTCAAAAAATTATTCTATAGAGCACTAAAGTGTCACAGCTCTTTTCCACGACTGAGGAACTGCTGTAGATGGTTCTTTGAGAAGACTTGTAAAATGGTTCTATAGAGCACAACAGAGTTCAGGTTCTTCTCCAAGATATAGTTTATGGGTCTAAATATAATCTTCATAGTATGTGAATTAGTTTAGAGCTCTAACAGGGGTTCAGGTTCTTCTCCATGATTAATACTATAGACCCCTGAAGAGGTTCCCCAAAAATGGTTCTAGAGGGCACCAAAGCATAACAGCTCTTCTCCATTATTGAGAAACAGGTGTATATGGTTCTTTGAGAAGATATGTAAAATAGTTCTGAAGAGCACAACAGGATTCAGGTTCTTCCTCAAGATACTGTCTGTGGGTCTGTTAGTAATCCTCATAGTATGTAAAGTAGTTTAGAGCTCTAACAGGTTTCAGGTTCTTCTCAATCATGGAGAACTTATTGTATCAGGTAGCTCGTGTTAGTGTATATATCACTGCTGTCAGAATAAAACCTCATCTCCAAAACGATGTCAGTGGAACCAGGTTTGTTCCCAATACGTTTTGGGACACTTCTTTTGGTCCCTTCATCATGACAGCAGCGACATGGTCACATCTATTAAACCCAGACTCACTCAGTTACTCTCGCTCGCTGCTTATGTGCTTTGCGGCCCCCCCTGCAGCGAAGTGAGTGGGCCTGGCTGTGGCCCCGCAGGCCTTGCTGTACAGCTCCAGCTGAGCTCCAGCTGAGAGCTCGCCTCTGGACGCTGAGAGACAATCTAATTCCCTAAAATCTCCCCATATCCTGCAGGGAATCCTCCGGCACCCTCACAAGGCCTGTCTTTAATGGGATGAACGGTGCGCTTCGGGATTAGAACACATTTCTACATTAGTACATGTTGCTGGGATCCACACAGAGCAGATATAATATGATGCAAAGCTTTGCGTAGCAGCTTGTTTGGGTGATGTAATAAAGGCATGTCGGCCTGCTCGACCTATTCCTACTCAGTTTGTTATTAACAGACGTGTTGATTCTAGCCACAGGACTTTGACTCAAGTCCAACTCGAGTCATTAAACTGATGACTTGTGACTTGACAACATCATTAAAGACTTGCAACTTGACTTAGACTTTACCTTTACTGACTTGGACTTGGAATCAGACTTGAGCTTTAAAACTTTAAAAGACTCACCCCCTATTTTAATATAATAAATAAGAAAACGTAATCAAATAACTGATCAGTTTGTATTAAATGGTGCCGTAACGCTAGGGAGCTGCTTTATATGTAACCTAGCAACAAGTTAAGTTCTGCAGCCAATCACGGGAAGCTTTGGGGGGCGCCAGTGTTGAATTTGTGTGGAGACGAGGAGCAACATGCTCCCGAAAATAATCCCATTCAAAGATTCTGCTGCAGTAAATAAAAAAGAACTGCGACATGCAGGACACGTGGAGTGAAGATCACAGTTGGAGCTGCAACCACTTCCAACTCTGTTCCACTTTAGAGACACTAAGAACAGGAAGTCTCTGCTCTGTATATTTCACATAGAGCAGTTAGCTAGCTGTCTGCTAATCGTATGCCTAATCGTATCGTATCTGAACTTACATACTGATAAACAGCAGCTAATGTGAAGGAAGCTCTCTCTCTCTCTGTTCCTCCTCCTAGATCTTCCACCGTCCACTGAGAACTTCACTGAAACATTAAAGAGTTTAGGAAGCTCAGCGTCTCAGACCGGAAGTGATCCAGTAGAGCAGAACAGTACAAACACTGATCAGTCCATGCAGAGCTACTGCAGAGTCACACATGCTGTTAGAACTGAAAGACCCGTCCAGATATTAATGGTTATGGTTTAGAATGTGATTATTAAATTCCTGTAGGTGTAATTAGTACTAATACTTCATACAGTGCAGTGTTTCTCAGCCTCGGCCTTCGAGACCCACTGCCTCACATTTTAGTGATTTTCTGCTTCAACACCTGTTTTAACTAGTGATGGACTGGTAATGAGGTGATTAGACTGGTAATGGACTGGTAATGAGGTGATTAGACTGGTAATGGACTGGTAATGAGGTGATTAGACTGGTAATGGACTGGTAATGAGGTGATTGGACTGGTGATGGACTGGTAATGAAGTGATTGGACTGGTGATGGCCTGGTAATGAGGTGATGAGACTGGTAATGGACTGGTAATGAGGTGATTAGACTGGTAATGGACTGGTAATGAGGTGATTAGACTGGTAATGGACTGGTAATGAGGTGATTGGATTGGTGATGGACTGGTAATGAGGTGATTGGACTGGTGATGGACTGGTAATGAGGTGATTAGACTGGTAATGGACTGGTAATGAGGTGATTGGATTGGTGATGGACTGGTAATGAGGTGATTAGACTGGTAATGGACTGGTAATGAGGTGATTGGATTGGTGATGGACTGGTAATGAGGTGATTAGACTGGTGATGGACTGGTAATGAGGTGACTGAACTGGTGATGGACTGGTAATGAGGTGATTAGACTGGTAATGGACTGGTAATGAGGTGATTAGACTGGTAATGGACTGGTAATGAGGTGATTGGATTGGTGATGGACTGGTAATGAGGTGATTGGACTGGTGATGGACTGGTAATGAGGTGATTAGACTGGTAATGGACTGGTAATGAGGTGATTGGATTGGTGATGGACTGGTAATGAGGTGATTAGACTGGTAATGGACTGGTAATGAGGTGATTGGATTGGTGATGGACTGGTAATGAGGTGATTAGACTGGTGATGGACTGGTAATGAGGTGACTGAACTGGTGATGGACTGGTAATGAGGTGATTGGACTGGTGATGGACTGGTAATGAGGTGATTAGACTGATGATGGACTGGTAATGAGGTGATTGGACTGGTGATGGACTGGTAATGAGGTGATTGGACTGGTGATGGACTGGTAATGAGGTGATTAGACTGGTGATGGACTGGTAATGAGGTGATTGGACTGGTAATGGAATGGTAATGAGGTGATTGGACTGGTAATGGACTGGTAATGAGGTGATTAGTGATTAGAACTGCTTGAAATGATCTAATTTCATATGCAAGTTATTTTTGTTATAATATAAACTTTAAAAACGTTAATGTTATATTAATGTTAGTTTAATGTTCTACTAATCAACTGCATCAGTTGTGTTAAATACTGAAATGACGTTACATCTGGTGACTTGACTAGGACTCGAAGTTTAAGACTTGGGACTTGACTCAAGACTTCCTTGTATTGACTCGGATTGACTAGATTGTCAAGACTTGAGACTTACTTAGGCAACTTCGTGACCTGGTCCCATGTCTAGTTATTAACGCTCCTGAGTGGTGCAAACGTATGATCCTCCACCATCACAAGACCGCTCTACTCACTTTTGGGACAAGCTGTTTCGCTTTCCACTGCACCTGCTCAAAACGCCAGGGCTTCCAGCTCTCCCGCGTTGGCAATTCAGGCCCATCTCCAGCCAAACTTAGATTTTCTCCCGCAGTTCTATCCAAGTACATTAAGCTCATTGCTGGAGCCAAGAATCCCAACGTACGTACAGTGAGCAGGATGCTGATTGGATTGCTTGATAGGAGGTAGTTTGTGTAGCTGATTGGTCGTCAGCAGAGAGAGTCTCCGCCCCTGAACATCATTCACTTGTTTCGAAAGCTGCATCTGTGAGAGACTCACATTGTTGTTGGGAGTTTCTTGGCTGCCCGGAACCCAAAGGCTGCAGATCAGGCAATGAAAAGAGATGGTGAGCCGTCTAGTTAAGCCACTGAACTGTGTATTAAAATGCTGGTCCGTGATCGGAATTTGGACTCCTATGACCTCCGACTAGGAAGTTTATAATGGATAGTTCCTCAAAAGTTGGAATTCCAGTTCGGAATCTCGAGCCCATGAAGCACAGCGCAATGCCAGCTGTTTTGTTGTAAAGCATGGTTTGTTGTTTATCTCTGAAAGATGTTCGTAATTGTGTGTCTGATTTGCATCTGCAGTGTAAATGGAGTGATTTATGCTAAACAGGTAGATAGAAGTGGCTCAACTCCGTCACTCCAAATCTCCCTCCAACACACTCCTCCAAGTTGGCAGCGCTGTGGTGTGATAGCCTTTGTGTGCTTCTCGCTCTTAACGAAGCTGAGCTCGCTCAGAACCTCGATGGAAGTGATATCTCCTGCCTTTCTCCACCTTAAATAACCAGTACAGAGAGTCCTCCTGCCTTTCTCCACCTTAAATAACCAGTACAGAGAGTCCTCCTGCCTTTCTCCACCTTAAATAACCAGTACAGAGAGTCCTCCTGCCTTTCTCCACCTTAAATAACCAGTACAGTGAGTCCTCCTGCCTTTCTCCACCTTAAATAACCAGTACAGAGAGTCCTCCTGCCTTTCTCCACCTTAAATAACTAGTACAAGGAGTTATCCTGTCTTTCTCCACCTTAAATTATCAGTACAGAGACCTCCTGCCTTTCTCCACCTTAAATAACCAGTACAGAGAGTCCTCCTGCCTTTCTCCACCTTAAATAACCAGTACAGAGAGTCCTCCTGCCTTTCTCCACCTTAAATAACCAGTACAGAGAGTCCTCCTGCCTTTCTCCACCTTAAATAACCAGTACAGTGAGTCCTCCTGCCTCTCACCACCTTAAATAACCAGTACAGAGAGTCCTCCTGCCTCTCTCCACCTTAAATAACCAGTACAGAGAGTCCTCCTGCCTTTCTCCACCTTAAATAACTAGTACAAGGAGTTATCCTGTCTTTCTCCACCTTAAATTATCAGTACAGAGACCTCCTGCCTTTCTCCACCTTAAATAACCAGTACAGAGAGTCCTCCTGTCTCTCTCCACCTTAAATAACCAGTACAGAGAATCATCCTGTCTTTCTCCACCGTAGTTAACCAGTACAGAGAGTTCTCCAGCCTCTCTCCACCTTAAATAACCAGTACAGAGTCATTTTGTCTTTCTCCACCTTAGTTAACCAGTACAGAGTCCTACTGCCTTTCTCCACCTTAATTGACCAGTACAGAGCGTCATCCTGCCTTTCTCCACCTTAAATAACCAGTACAGAGAGTCATCCTGCCTTTCTCCACCTTAACTAACCAGTACAGAGAGTCCTCCTGCCTTTCTCCACCTTAAATAACCAGTACAGAGAGTCCTCCTGCCTTTCTCCACCTTAAATAACCAGTACAGAGAGTCCTCCTGCCTTTCTCCACTTTAAATAACCAGTACAGAGAGTCCTCCTGCCTTTCTCCACCTTAAATAACCAGTACAGAGAGTCCTCCTGCCTTTCTCCACCTTAAATAACCAGTACAGAGAGTCCTCCTGCCTTTCTCCACCTTAAATAACCAGTACAGAGAGTCCTCCTGCCTTTCTCCACTTTAAATAACCAGTACAGAGAGTCCTCCTGTCTTTCTCCACCTTAAATAACTAGTACAGAGAGTCCTCCTGCCTTTCTCCACCTTAAATAACCAGTACAGAGAGTCCTCCTGCCTTTCTCCACCTTAAATACCCAGTACAGAGAGTCCTCCTGCCTTTCTCCACCTTAAATAACCAGTACAGAGAGTCCTCCTGCCTTTCTCCACTTTAAATAACCAGTACAGAGAGTCCTCCTGCCTTTCTCCACCTTAAATAACTAGTACAGAGAGTCCTCCTGCCTTTCTCCACCTTAAATAACCAGTACAAAGTTCCTTCTGCCTTTCAAAATGTCCTTCTGCACCCACAGCTGCTGGAGGGAGCGTGGAGGAGGATCCATAGAGCCAACACCACCATCCAGGAGGTCCCACAGATGCTCAACTGGGTTCAAGTCTGGGGAATTAGAGCTCCAGGGTAGTACTTAAAGGTCGTGGTCAGCTCTTCCAACCAGTGTGGGACATTTCTAGTCGTGTGACGTGTCTCATCGTCCTGCTGGAAGATCCCATCCACCCCAGAGAAGACCATCAGCATGTATGGTGCACGTGATCTGCAAGGATGGATTCAGACCCAGATCCAATGTTAAAGGTAGGAAGTGGTCATAATAATGTGACTGTGTATAAAACGGTCATCGGCACTGTAACTGATGGATGGGTCATGTTTCAACCAATCAGATTTGTGGCTTTATTATTGCCCGTAGGTGTGAGCATTGGTGTAGCAACCGGGGGGACACGTCTCCCCCAATATCAGAAACAGATTGATTTGTACCACCCAAACATTAAACCACAGAAAAGCAGAAAATGTTTAAAAACTTTTCATTTAAAAGTGTGTTTTGGCAGCGTTCGCTATTCACGCGCTGTGTTTGTTGTTAGCAACGGGCTAGGGTTGTTAGGTTGGGGGGTGGGGTGTGGGGGGTCTCGCCTCACTGGAGCCTGGGGTAGCTCGCGCCAGCTTTAAACGTGAGCTCAGTGATGACAGCAGTGAATAACAACGGTGAACATATATACTGTAATAAAACAGCTTTAGTATAATGTGTTGTTATGGTAACAGACTAGGAGGGTTTGGGTTAACTAACGTTTATATTAACTTTAGTCAGAAAACACTCTGAAACGTAAAGTTACATCACTCTCTGGCCACGCCCCCAAACTGCAGACTGCTACTGCACTACATACGGAAAATAATAAAATATAATAAAAAGAAATACATGAATTAATGAATAAATAAATAAATAAAAGGACACCATCGTTAGAAGTGCTGTCAGTAGTGTAGTGTGTAATGTTCCAGAGGGCGCTGTTTGGGACACAGCCTTACTGTCTAACATTAATGTTAGTCTAGTCCAGTCAGGAAACCTCAACATCCATTTATTATCATTTCATTTCAGCATTATACTCCAAATATAATAATATATTTTTTAGTTATATGTGTATATAATCCAGACATTGTATGTATAGTTTAAAAGTTTTCTGACAGCAGTACTATGTAATGTGGAGTATCTAGTTTAGTTTGTAAAGTGATCTTTAATTGTATTTATCTAATAATAATCAGACGTGCAGATAATGTTGTGTTTTGTTTATTTATTTGTAATTTACTGTAATTCCCCAAATATTGTTCTACTTCACTATACATACAGTGATTTACTACCTTACCTACAGTGGAATCAGTTTATAGTAATATTTAGAGGATTGGGTGGGCTTTGATTCATATTAGCAAATGTGTCCCCCTAATGTCAGACCCGCTCTCGGGTGTGTAATGTAATGGACTGGCGACCTGTCTATGGTGTACCCCGCCTTCACACAGTGATGCTGAATCTCCTGAATGCCAAACGCTGATGAGGATGCAGATGGTCAGCCCCGGTGCCTGCGGCTCTCTCCTCGTCCTGTCTGGTGGGTGATTATTGCCGGTATTGTGGAGGTCAAAGCTGCTGAACGCCGCCGAATAAGGCCGGGTCAGCGAGTCAATGACAGTGCAATTTGGCCTGATCTAATTTTACCTTCAGCAGACCCCCCGGGGGACCACTTTGTAATCTGGTCAATGGGAGCTTTTCGACTTTCAGCTGGACCTGTTTAACCTTTTAAACTGCAGACTTATTATTCAGTTCTAAATCAGAAAACTTTCAGTTCTATAACTAACATATTCCTTTAGAGGGCGGTGGTGAGTGATGTGTGTTTATTTGATGTTAATAACTCCTTTAGAGGGCGGTGGTGAGTGATGTGTGTTTATTTGATGTTAATAACTCCTTTAGAGGGCGGTGGTGAGTGATGTTTGTTAATAACTCCTTTAGAGGGCGGTGGTGAGTGATGTTTGTTTATTTGATGTTAATAACTCCTTTAGAGGGCGGTGGTGAGTGATGTTTGTTTTTTTGATGTTTGTTAATAACTCCTTTAGAGGGCGGTGGTGAGTGATGTGTGTTTATTTGATGTTAATAACTCCTTTAGAGGGCGGTGGTGAGTGATGTTTGTTTATTTGATGTTAATAACTCCTTTAGAGGGCGGTGGTGAGTGATGTGTGTTTATTTGATGTTTGTTAATAACTCCTTTAGAGGGCGGTGGTGAGTGATGTTTGTTTTTTTGATGTTTGTTAATAACTCCTTTAGAGGGCGGTGGTGAGTGATGTGTGTGTTTATTTGATGTTTGTTAATAACTCCTTTAGAGGGCGGTGGTGAGTGATGTTTGTTTTTTTGATGTTTGTTAATAACTCCTTTAGAGGGCGGTGGTGAGTGATGTTTGTTTATTTGATGTTTGTTAATAACTCCTTTAGAGGGCGGTGGTGAGTGATGTGTGTTTATTTGATGTTTGTTAATAACTCCTTTAGAGGGCGGTGGTGAGTGATGTTTGTTTATTTGATGTTTGTTAATAACTCCTTTAGAGGGCGGTGGTGAGTGATGTTTGTTTATTTGATGTTTGTTAATAACTCCTTTAGAGGGCGGTGGTGAGTGATGTTTGTTTATTTGATGTTTGTTAATAACTCCTTTAGAGGGCGGTGGTGAGTGATGTGTGTTTATTTGATGTTTGTTAATAACTCCTTTAGAGGGCGGTGGTGAGTGATGTTTGTTTATTTGATGTTTGTTAATAACTCCTTTAGAGGGCGGTGGTGAGTGATGTTTGTTTATTTGATGTTTGTTAATAACTCCTTTAGAGGGCGGTGGTGAGTGATGTGTGTTTATTTGATGTTTGTTAATAACTCCTTTAGAGGGCGGTGGTGAGTGATGTGTGTGTTTATTTGATGTTTGTTAATAACTCCTTTAGAGGGCGGTGGTGAGTGATGTGTGTTTATTTGATGTTTGTTAATAACTCCTTTAGAGGGCGGTGGTGAGTGATGTTTATTTGATGTTTGTTAATAACTCCTTTAGAGGGCGGTGGTGAGTGATGTGTGTTTATTTGATGTTTGTTAATAACTCCTTTAGAGGGCGGTGGTGAGTGATGTTTGTTTATTTGATGTTTGTTAATAACTCCTTTAGAGGGCGGTGGTGAGTGATGTGTGTTTATTTGATGTTTGTTAATAACTCCTTTAGAGGGCGGTGGTGAGTGATGTTTGTTTATTTGATGTTTGTTAATAACTCCTTTAGAGGGCGGTGGTGAGTGATGTGTGTTTATTTGATGTTTGTTAATAACTCCTTTAGAGGGCGGTGGTGAGTGATGTGTGTTTATTTGATGTTTGTTAATAACTCCTTTAGAGGGCGGTGGTGAGTGATGTGTGTTTATTTGATGTTTGTTAATAACTCCTTTAGAGGGCGGTGGTGAGTGATGTTTGTTTATTTGATGTTTGTTAATAACTCCTTTAGAGGGCGGTGGTGAGTGATGTTTATTTGATGTTTGTTAATAACTCCTTTAGAGGGCGGTGGTGACTGATGTTTGTTTATTTGATGTTTGTTAATAACTCCTTTAGATATCAACATCTTCTGCAGTGGAAGTTCAGCTCTGTATCTTCATGTAGGTTCGTTTATCCATCTCGTTGGACGAGTAGCGGCGCTCCGAGGGCTTTTCTGCAGGTTCCTGTAAACTGGAGCCTGAACGCTTGCTGCTGGAGGACAAACGCGTCTCTGCTTCTCCTTCTCGGAGCGGCATGATCGTTTCCCAACAACACATCATTAATTCCAGACGGGCCAACGCCGCCCTGCTAGTCCACTGTCCTCCTGAACTGATGTTTGCCAAATCTACATGATTTGCGGGGGACGGTGTGAATTTGTTCCTTCTGCCAAGTGCAAATAGGCAGTTTTGTCCAATAGACGCTGCTGGCACTGTGTAAACAAATAACTGGGCCACGCTCAAGTTCTCTGGCGGTTAGTGCCGGAAGTTGATGGGGATTTTTTTTTCTCCTGCAGTTTTTTTGTTTTTTTTTTGGTGGAATGTCATCGCCAGGTTCAGAAACAATCAGGAAAATCCGATGCTGGCTGCGACTGACTCATTCTACCGGAAAACAAGAGCGAAAACATATTTGCCGATGCCCTTGAAGATGACGATGTGTGCTGCCTAATTGCTGGGAAGAGGATAATTGGGCCACCTGCCAGTTGAAATGCACTTTCTCATGTGTGTCACCTCGTCGCTTTGCGCCGCTCAAATACACACGCCGTCGATCAGCGCGCCCAGATTGCACCGGAGGTGGGAATCGGATAACTCCGTTTGATTCGGATCAAGACGTTCAAACAAAAACATGATACAAAACAGCTCCTGTTATTCTCGACTGCACTTTGAATTCACAACCTAACTGAATACCGTCGCTGCTGAAAACACTCGCACTACTTTATGGCTTTTATTGTTCAGCAGTGACAGTTGGCGGGTGAGGGGGTGGGGGGGGTTGGAGTCGGGTGGTGGCGTTGGGGGGGCTCTGGCAGGTGGTTGAAAAAAATGCAGGGGAAAAATTTTGTCTCATTGTTTTCAGACATAAATTTTGTGCATTTTAGACTCATTTATTTTCTACGCCTGAATTTTAATGGCTGTCTTTATATGAAGTGTCTGTTCTGGTGTATTTTCTGTCGTACATGCTGAAGAGGCCGCAGGCAGTGAGGCTAATCGCTCCTTTATCTTTACTATTTTCCAATTAGGAAAAAGTACATATTCCCATACATATGTTTGATTATGATATATATATATATATATATATATATATATATATATATATATATATATATATATATATATATATATATATATATATCAGGGCCGGGACTTTAATGCCTTAATTTAGATTAATTAATTACAGAGATTTTAACGCGTTAAAACTTTTATTGGAATTAATCACATTTTTTTTTAAGTTTGGAGCCGGAACCTTTGTATTCGCGTGTTCTAGCACGCCTGTAAATCTGATGCATAAGCGGTATCCACAAACAACAACGATGGGCGACAAAGCCGCTTCTCTTGGTCCACTGAGGGACAACTTTAGCTTTAAAAACGTCCCGATGGGACTTTCGAAAAGACTACTGTTGTATGCAAGTTGTGCAAAAAGGAGTTTGCTAATCACCGAAGCTACTCAAGCCTAAAATACCATCTCAATGCAAAACATGTTGCGGCGAGCACAGCCGTCCCCACCGCTAAGTTCAGCGTCCCCAGCAGCGGTACCAATAAACGCTCCAGCCAGATCACACTGGACCAGATGACAGGGGTCGAAATAAGTAAGTCTACGTCTGAAAAATTAAGCAACTCTCTGGCTAAATGGATCGCAACAGACTGTAGACCACTTTCGATGGATACGGGGCTACAGTCTGTCTTACAGATAGCGACATCGGACCCTGCTTACGAACTCCCGTGTAGGAAAACCATGGCGAGTAAGATTAGGCAGCTCTATGACGACAAAAAGCAGTCAAAACAAGACGTACTGAATGCAGTTGATTGTGTTGCATTGACAGGGGACCATTGGACTTCCGTCAGCGATTCTAACTACCTTGGCGTGAGCGCGCACACAGTATGCGATTTTAACAAAGTGTGGGAATTAGCATCGTTCGTCCTCACTGTAGAAAAAGTCAACAACAGACATTATGCAGTAAACTGAGCAGACCTTTCTTTTTCTGTAGCTGAGTGATTATGATTATGTCTAATGTGCTGTTTACATTCAAAATTTTACTAGCAAAATAATTTTTGTAATTAATTGCGATAAATTAATTACAGACCCTGTAATTAACTTGATTAACTATATATATATTCGAACTTCTGCTCGACTGACTCTGTTTCACATACACTGACTCGAAGCAGACCCCCGACCACGACTGCAGTGTTGGTTTGACCTGCACTCGTCTGTTTGTCATTTTTTTTCATCCCACTTTTTTCCCCATCGAGTCCCATTCATTTTCAGAAACACACAAACATCACGGTTTCATTTAACCTACAGCCTCCAAACCACATGTACTCTTTTAAAGCAAAACCCCAAACACTAATCCAGAGACATACCCACCTGCACTCCTCTATTTATCTTTTATTCATCCCTCGTTCCTACCATAGGGTCCAATTAATTTTCAGACACACCCAAATATTGTGTTTTCATTTAACCTACAGCCACCAAACTGCCTGTACTCACATAGAGCAGAACCCAAAACACCTATCAACAGATATACTGAGTCACACTTCTCTATTTGTCATTTATTCATTCCTTGTTTCTCACATAGGGTCCAATTAATTTTCAGACAAACCGGGGTCGGGGGTCTGCATCGAGTCAGTGTATGTGAAACAGAGTCTGTCAGTCGAGCAGATATATATATATATATATTCAGAGGGATACACATCATATACGTTTTGACAGGAAAAAAACAACTGGTGTACTTAACCAACGGACTTCTACAGAGAGGTCAGAGAAGCTTAGATTGGCGGCGCTCTCTCCAGATATATTAGAAATATGTATCTGTTTGACGCTGTTCTGTTATTTGTAATAGATCTTATTCAGTGTCGTCAAAGATCTTTTCAAGACATCAACAGAGCATCATTACGGAAGAATTCACTTCACTGTAATAACTGTAATAACTGTGTAGTTATACATAAACAACACATGCAACAGTAATGTACTTACTAGTGATGTAGCCACGGTTACAGATTGATTACTGTAATACATTATGTAACTAGAAAAGTGCATGACCTGAAGGAACCGCAGGATGGTTGCACATAAACGACAAATAGACGAGTATGAGTCAGTGTGTCTGTGGATTAGAGTGTGGATTAGAGTCTGCTCTATGTGAGTACAGGCAGTTTGGTGGCTGTAGGTTAAATGAAACCACGGTGTTTGGGTTTGTCTGAAAATTAATTGGACCCTATGTGAGAAACGAGGGATGAATAAATGATAAATAGAGAAGTGTGACTCAGTATGTCTGTTGATAGGTGTTTTGGGTTCTGCTCTATGTGAGTACAGGCAGTTTGGTGGCTGTAGGTTAAATGAAAACACAATGTTTGGGTGTGTCTGAAAATTAATTGGACCCTATGGGAGGAACGAGGGATGAATAAATGATAAATAGAGGAGTGCAGGTGGGTATGTCTCTGGATTAGTGTTTGGGGTTTTGCTTTAAAAGAGTACATGTGGTTTGGAGGCTGTAGGTTAAATGAAACCGTGATGTTTGTGTGTTTCTGAAAATGAATGGGACTCGATGGGGAAAAAAGTGGGATGAAAAAAACGACAAACAGACGAGTGCAGGTCAAACCAACACTGCAGTCGTGGTCGGGGGTCTGCTTCGAGTCAGTGTATGTGAAACAGAGTCTGTCAGTCGAGCAGAAGTTCAATAGATTGGCATGTACTATTCCATCCTATTCATTCCCTATGGGGAAAAAAATCCAGAAAAAATCTGTTGTTCTCTAGAATCCGTGCATCCAATCAAAAAGCTGCGCTTCCTTCAGGAAATACACTTCTCTAATTACAGAATGTGCTGCTGTAATCATTAGTGTTTACATTGTTGTTCATGTGTGAAAGTTATTACAGAACTTAATAATAAGTGAAACCATTTGACCATAAAAACCATAAAAAGTTTTAATTTAATATTTTAATGTAAAAAAATTTTACCATCATTTTAAATGTATACATTTTGTTGTATAAATAATATACAACGTTGTAAAATAGCAAATCTTGTGTACTAAAATGTGGGAAAAGTGAAATAATTAACTTTTTAACTTTGTTTTAACTTTTCAACTTTAACCACATAAAGTTTGCATCTGATGTTTAGCCACTATTGTAAACTAACTGTCACGGTGTAGCTGGGGCGAGGAAAAGGCAGTTGCGGACACAATTGCGAACTGTAGTTCAAACACGGATTTAATATTGAAACAAACAAACGGAGTACACCACAACAACAACATGACCATAACAATGAGCGACGAAGACAGACTGCAAACACAGGGTATATATACAGAGAGTAACAAGAGGGAACAGGTGACACAACTCAGGACTAAAGGAAAACAGGTGTGACGGGTGGGGCCAGGGAGCACGTGACAAAACAGAAACACATGGACGGGACGTAAACAAGCGAGGGACGCGGGGAACATGGCGGGGTATGACACTAACCTGGTCTCAGTTGATAAACTATATATACAATAAATTATATAAACTGATTTGCATCAAACATTTAAACTAATTTTGCGCAATTAAATATCAGAAATTATTTATTTCTTAAAGTATGAAGTTCAAATATTATAGTTTTCATTTAGAAAAAAGTTCATACATTAAGTTTTTTTTTCACTTTTTTCATGTTCTAGCTAACTTCAGAAAATAAAACTTGTCCTATATCTATTCAATTATATATTTTATTCACATGAAGTTTTTAACTTATTTTGTGTTCTAGATAACTTTAGAAAATAAGACATTGGTAAAAATTATCCTATATCTATTCAATTATATATTTTATTCACATGAAGTTTTTAACTTATTTTGTGTTCTAGATAACTTTAGAAAATAAGACATTGGTAAATATTGTGCTAAATCTATTAAATTATATATTTTATTCACATGAAGTTTTTAACTTATTTTGTGTTCTAGATAACTTTAGAAAATAAGACATAGGTAAAAATTGTCCTATATCTATTAAATTATATATTTTATTTACACAAAGCTTTACATCCAATGTTTTAGCTGATGTTATAAAATATAGAAGAAAAAAATTGTCATTTATTTTTCCAAAAGTGTTTCATTTTATGTTCTAGCTAAATTTTGAAAAATCACATTTTGAAAAATACATTTTGGAAAATTTTGCTGGATTTTCGAATAGTTCGAATTTTCAAATTTTTTGTCTAATATTTTAGTGAACATAAATATGAAACATAATAAATTTGATACACATATGAAGTTTTTTATTTTGGCGTTGGAACATTTTAAGGGAAAATATTGGAAAATAAGATTTTTGATGACTTGCTTTCAGGAATAAGCTCTTATTGTTGTGACTGGAGTTACACCACGTGTAGTAAACCTGATCTCGGGGGAGGAGTGAAGAGGCTGAACATGGCGAGTATATTTTAGGGCTTCAGATTTTCTTTTATGTTCTAAATTTCTTCTGTTCTGGTGTCTAATTAGACCCGGTTCTGTCTGTGCGCGTCCTGTATTGGTGGTTTATGTGCTGGAGTTAAGTATTTATCACACTTACTCTGAACGGTGGGCTACGAAGGTGCGATTTAAGGAACCCACAGCTTTGCGGCCCCCGTTGATGTAATCACCCGGTACCTGGCAGTGGTTTGTTACGGCCGGCCTCAGAAAGGTCAGCGAGAGGAAGAGCTGTTAATTATGAGGATGAAGGTGAAGCTGAGTGTTTACTGCTGAATGTACTGCTCTCATTGATCATCCTGACTTGTCCCCCCGCGACCCCTCATACTGAATACTGAACACTGAATACTGAACACTGAATACTAAACACTGAATACTGAACACTGAATACTAAACACTGAATACTAAACACTGAACACTGAACACTGAACTTATCTCTACTGGTGTTACTCGATCTAAGTGCAGCTTTTGACACTATAGATCACACTATTCTCTTGGACAGGCTAGAAAATATAGTTGGAATCACAGGAACAGCGTTATCCTGGTTCACATCTTACCTTAGTGATCGCTTTCAGTTTGTAAAGATAAATAATGTATCGTCTAACACTATAAGAGTGAAATATGGAGTTCCACAAGGTTCTGTTTTAGGTCCTCTGTTATTTACACTATATATGCTACCATTAGGCTCAGTTATAAATAGACATGGAATTAGTTTCCACTGTTATGCCGATGATACACAACTGTACATATCAGACCAGATGATAAATCCAGATTAAAGAAGATAGAAGATTGTGTAAGAGATATTAGACTTTGGATGCTACAGAACTTCCTTCTTTTGAACCCAGATAAAACGGAAGTTCTCCTCCTCGACCCAAAGGCTGCTCGGACTAAATGTTCAGATTTAATGTTAAATCTTGCTGACTTCTCTGTAGTTCCTGGTTCAGTAGTTATAAATCTTGGTGTAACAATCGACTCAGATCTGACATTTAATCAACACGTAGGTAATATTACAAGAACAGCGTTTCTTCACCTACGAAACATTTCAAAGTTAAGAAATGCGTTATCTGTGTCTGATGCTGAAAAGTTAGTACATGCCTTTATAACCTCAAGGCTAGATTACTGTAATGCATTATTGTCAGGATGCTCCAGCAGGAACCTGAATAAACTCCAGTTAGTTCAGAACGCTGCAGCTAGAGTACTAACTAAAACCAGAACATTCCATCATCAGTCCAGTTTTATCAGCTACACTGGCTTCCTGTTAAATTCCGTATCGACTATAAAATTCTATTACTGACGTATAAAGCCCTGCCCGGTCTCACACCGGAGTACCTGCAAGATCTAATTTCCTATTATGAACCGCCACGTTCACTCAGATCACAGGATGCTGGTTTTCTAATAGTTCCTAAAATTCAGAAGACTACAATAATGGGGGGAAGAGCTTTTTCCTACAAAGCCCCAAAATTGTGGAATAATCTCCCAGTTAATGTTCGGGACTCTGACACAGTCTCAATATTTAAGTCTAGACTGAAAACATACTTGTTTAGTAGCTTTTGGTTATTAATCTTCTCTTTTAGATAAAGGCAGGAGATCTGGGGGTTCTTGGACACAGAGGTTTATAGTAAACTGAGATGTTGGTGCTGTTGTTCCACCACTTCACGCGATCACACAGGTTTGTTGATGGTGGAGTGGGGGGACCCCAGTGTCTCAGGGTACTCTCATGTCCATGTTACCTTCTGGTTCTCTCCTTTTAGTTTAGGCTGTTATAGTTAGATCTGCCGGAGTCTCCAACCACACTCTAAAATTCTGAATATTCATATTCTCTACAGTCTCACTCCCGAGCCCAACTAACTCTCTCTCTTTACTCTTCCTGAGGTAATGACTGTCCTCCCGTCTGCTGAACGCTGTTGAAGGACTGATCATCGGGCCATCACCCCACCATCACCAGCCAGCTCACCTGTCCATTTACTGCTACACCCTCAGTTACATCACTGTGCCATCCAGATGCACCAGCACTGAGATATGATGGGACTGTTTCAGCTCACGCCCACTTTACATAAAGACTCAGCCAGAGACTGCCTCAGTCAGAGACTGCCTCTATCTGTGCAGCTTCTAAAGCTTTGCTATCCAGATTTCAAACAGAGGCTACTTTCTTTGGTATTTAGTTCAAACTGTAAATACTGTTTGATCAGAGGAGGATGGGTCTCCACTAGTGAGTCTGGTTCCTCCCAAGGTTTCTTCCTCCAGTCTGAGGGAGGTGTTCTTGCTCACTGGGGTATATATATTATAACTGTTTTCAAAACTCTGTAAAGCTGCTTTGAGACAACATCGTTGTAAA
>CM038716.1:42491602-42501602 GCA_021613375.1 Megaleporinus macrocephalus | reverse complement strand
CTTTTCTCACCATCTGTCGAGCGCTTGCTTTTAGCCACACTTCTGCTCAGCTCTGTCACAGTCATCAACAGAACCGAGTAGAACAGTTAAAAATATATCTAAAAAGAGGCTTCAATGTCAGTCAGCCAAACCAGAGACTGTGAACACATGTAGCGTTAAATAACTTCTAGACTGAAGAACCGTGAAGCATTATATACTGTTTAAAGTCTTCGGAGACGTAAACCAGCGAGTACGTCTCCTCACCGTGGAGGTGAATGAACTCTTTTTGGTTCTCTATGGAATTATTTTTATAAGGTTCTATAATGAACCCCATATAACAGGTCCTCCATCTGAAACCCAGTCATGGAGAAGAGCTGCAACACTTTTGAGCTCTATAGAATCAGAAGCAAGCTTTTGAGGTTCTTCTTATACAAGAGCTTTTCCTTCATAGAACAGAACCACCAGAATGGGGCTCTATTTTCTCTTATAAAGTGTTCCCCCGAGAACGCTGAGAAGACGTAAAGGCTGTTGATGCACTACTGGGCCATTTCAAGAACCCTGCACCATCAGGTAAAAGAACTAGAACTCTTTTTGGTGCTATAATGAACCCCATATAACAGGGAGAAGAACTGGAGACCTGTCTGGTGCACATCTTGGAAAGATTCTCTAAGGAACCTTATGCAATGAATCTCACTTGCACTCAATCAAATCCTCACAACAATGTTCAACATCAGTACCTAACCTCACTAACACTCAATCAAATCCTCACAGCAATGTACAACATCAGCACCTGACCTCACTAACACTCAATCAAATCATCACAGCAATGTTTCATCAATACCTGACCTCACTAATACTCAATCAAATCCTCACAGCAATGTTCCATCAATACCTGACCTCACTAATATTCAATCAAATCCTCACAGCAATGTTCCATCAATACCTGACCTCACTAATATTTAATCAAATCCTCACAGCAATGTTCCATCAATACTTGACCTCACTAATATTCAATCAAATCCTCACAGCAATGTTCCATCAATACCTGACCTCACTAATATTCAATCAAATTTTTTGATTGAATATTAAATATAGTGAAATTTTTTTTCACTAGTCACTAAATGCTTTGAAAGACTGGTTATGACCCACATCAAAGCCACCATCGACGTCACTGTGGACCCACACCAGTACGCCTACAGGAGGAACCGATCCACAGACGATGCCATTTCCTCTGTGGTCCACACTGCCCTCACCCACCTGGAGCAGAAGGACTCTTATGTCCGTATGCTCTTTGTGGACTTCACTTCCGCCTTCAACACCATGATACCCCAGACACTGACAGATAAGCTCTCCTCACTTGGTCTGCGCTCCTCTCTTTGCAACTGGGTCCTGGACTTCCTGACCAACAGGCCGCAGTCTGTGAGGATCCACAACCTCTCCTCCTCCACCACAATCCTCAGCACTGGCTCCCCTCAGGGCTGTGTGTTGAGCCCCCTCTTGTTCACGCTGCTCACATATGACTGCTCACCCATCCACCCAGGCTGTCATATTGTGAAGTTTGCGGACGACACGGCAGTGGTCGGATGCATCACAAACAGTGATGAGTCTGGCTACAGACGGGAGGTAGAACACCTGGAGGGTTGGTGCAGAAAGAACAACCTCTGCATCAACATAAAGAAGACGAAGGAGATGATTGTGGACTTCAGAAGGGGCAGACATGCCCACCTCCCCCTGCATGTCGGAGGGTCTGCGGTGGAAGTGGTCTCCAGCTACAGGTACTTGGGTGTTCACCTGAGCAACAACCTCACCTGGAGCAACAACACTTCCAGCCTGGTCAGGAAGGCACATCAGCGGCTCTACTTCCTCAGGCGGTTGAGGCGAGCTGGGCTCGGGAGCTCGGTCCTCACCTCCTTCTATAGATGTGTGGTGGAGAGCGTTCTATGCTCCAGCATCAACGTGTGGCACGGAAGCTGCTCTGCTGCAGACAGGAAAGCTCTGCAGAGGGTGGTGAAGGCTGCACAGAGGTCTGTCGGAGTCAGCCTCCCCACCACCACGGACATATACACCTCCAGATGCAGGAAGAGGGCCACCTGCATCATGAAGGACCCCACTCATCCAGCACACTCACTGTTTGTCCCGCTCCCCTCAGGCAGGAGGCTGCGGAGCGTCAAGTGTAGAACGAACAGACTGAGGAACAGCTTCATTCCGGAAGCTGTAAGACTTTTAAACGCCACTTAGTGGAACCACTGCACTGACACTTTTACTGCACTGACACTTTTACGACACCAGTCACTTTTATACACTCTGCTGCTACCTTCTCCATTCCTGTTTATTTTATTTTCATATATTTTATATATTTATGTTTATTTTATTTATTTAAGTACTGCTGTCTGGGTAAAACTGGGTCCTTGGGTACCACAATTTCGTTCCACCCCATGTACTACATGTGATGCGAATGACAATAAAGTCTCCTTGAATCCTTGAATCCTTGAAATCCTCACAGCAATGTTCCATCAATACTTGACCTCACTAATATTCAATCAAATCCTCACAGCAATGTTCAACATCTGTACCTGACCTCACTAACACTCAATCAAATCCTCACAACAATGTTCAACATCTGTACCTGACCTCACTAACACTCAATCAAATCCTCACAACAATGTTCAACATCAGTACCTGACCTCACTAACACTCAATCAAATCCTCACAGCAATGTTCAACATAGTACCTGACCACACTAACACTCAATCAAATCCTCACAGCAATGTTCAACATAGTACCTGACCACACTAACACTCAATCAAATCCTCACAGCAATGTTCAACATCAGTACCTGACCTCACTAATACTCAATCAGATCCTCACAACAATGTTCAACATCAGTACCTCACCTCATTAATAATCAGATCCTCACAGCAATGTTCAACATCAGTACCTCACCTCATTAATAATCAGATCCTCACAGCAATATTCAACATCTAATGTAAAGCCTCTCCAGAGCAGTAGGATCTGTTACTGCAGTGCAGAAGAAACAAACTCACTATTAACTCCATTGAGCTCAGAGTGTACACAGGTTGGCCGATTGCCATGACTACAAAACTCTGCATCCACAACTTACAGGACTGTCACACGAGTTCCAACTTCTGCTCTGAGTTGAGCTGAAAGCCGTTCGTGTAAGTGATGTTTTTCTCTCCTGCTTACAGATAGCGTTAACTTAATGAGCGCTCTGATCTAATGAAGCGCGCGTACAGTTTAGTTACATATTTAGAAACGTAAGTGGACGTAGGCGTGAGCTGAGAACGCCGATAATGCGCGGCGAGCATGAAGACGATCACCTGCGTTCCAACACTTGACGGATTCTAATTTCGCCGTTAATGTCTCATCTTTTATAATGACATTTAAATAACTGCGCACCTTTTGTCACCGTGCAAAGAAAATCTAATTATCCCGCTATAAATCCCGGAGCCTCTCCGTTCCGAACCGCCCAAACAAGAGAGGGGAAATTAAGAAAACTATCATTTCAGGAGCAGCGCGTAGTAATGCGTTTTAATTACAACCATGAGTTCAGTTGTTTTTGTGTTGGCAAGACATAAAATGGGCTGTTTGGGTGTAAGCTGTTATTAATTCGCGCGGGGCCTTCAGATCTCCTGCCTCGCCTCGTTTTGATGAGACAGAAGCAGGTTTTATGGGATTCTGGGTTTTTCTAAACTTTATAAATGAGCTAAAGTAAACTCAAACTTCCGAGACTCATAGCCAAACGGTTTACACACACCCAGTTAATACAGCTGTGAATGCAGAATGCAATCAAATCCTCACAGCAGTGATCCAACATCAGATTCCAACCTCACTAACACTCAGTCAAATCCTCACAGCAATATTCAACATCAGTACCTGACCTCACTAACACTCAATCAAATCCTCACAGCAATGATCCAACATCAGTACCTGACCTCACTAACACTCAATCAAACCCTCACAGCAATATTCAACATCAGTACCTGACCTCACCAACACTCAATCAAATCCTCACAGCAGTGACCCAACATCAGAATCCAACCTCACTAATACTCAGTCAAATCCTCACAGCAATATTCAACATCAGTACCTGACCTCACTAACACTCAATCAAATCCTCACAGCAATGTTTCAACATCAGTACCTGACCTCACTAACACTCAATCAAATCCTCACAGCGATATTCAACATCAGTACCTGACCTCACTAACACTCAATCAAATCCTCACAGCAATGTTCAACATCAGTACCTGACCTCACTAACACTCAGTCAAATCCTCACAGCAATGATCCAACATCAGTACCTGACCTCACTAACACTCAATCAAATCCTCACAGCAATATTCAACATCAGTACCTGACCTCACTAATACTCAATCAAAGTCTCACAGCAATGTTCCAACATCAGAATCCAACCTCACTAATACTCAGTCAAATCCTCACAGCAATGTTCAACATCAGTACCTGACCTCAGTAACACTCAATCAAATCCTCACAGCAATGTTCAACATCAGTACCTGACCTCACTAACGCTCAATCAAATCCTCACAGCAATATTCAACATCAGTACCTGACCTCACTAACACTCAATCAAATCCTCACAGCAATGTTCAACATCAGTACCTGACCTCACTAACACTCAGTCAAATCCTCACAGCAATGATCCAACATCAGTACCTGACCTCACTAACACTCAATCAAATCCTCACAGCAATGTTCAACATCAGTACCTGATCTCACTAACACTCAATCAAATCCTCACAGCAATGTTCAACATCAGTACCTGACCTCACTAACACTCAATCAAATCCTCACTGCAATGTTCAACATCAGTACCTGACCTCACTAACACTCAATCAAATCCTCACAGCAATATTCAACATCAGTACCTGACCTCACTAACACTCAATCAAATCCTCACAGCAATGATCCAACATCAGTACCTGACCTCACTAATACTCAATCAAAGTCTCACAGCAATGTTCCAACATCAGAATCCAACCTCACTAATACTCAATCAAATCCTCACAGCAGTGACCCAACATCAGAATCCAACCTCACTAATACTCAGTCAAATTCTCACAGCAATGTTCAACACCAGTACCTGACCTCACTAACACTCAATCAAATCCTCACAGCAATATTCAACATCAGTACCTGACCTCACTAACACTCAATCAAATCCTCACAGCAATATTCAACATCAGTACCTGACCTCACTAACACGCAATCAAATCCTCACAGTGATATTCAACATCAGTACCTGACCTCACTAACACTCAATCAAATCCTCACAGCAATGTTCAACATCAGTACCTGACCTCACTAACACTCAATCAAATCCTCACAGCAATGTTCAACATCAGTACCTGACCTCACTAACACTCAGTCAAATCCTCACAGCAATGATCCAACATCAGTACCTGACCTCACTAACACTCAATCAAATCCTCACAGCAATATTCAACATCAGTACCTGACCTCACTAACACTCAATCAAATCCTCACAGCAATATTCAACATCAGTACCTGACCTCACTAATACTCAATCAAAGTCTCACAGCAATGTTCCAACATCAGAATCCAACCTCACTAATACTCAGTCAAATCCTCACAGCAATGTTCAACATCAGTACCTGACCTCACTAACACTCAATCAAATCCTCACAGCAATATTCAACATCAGTACCTGACCTCACTAATACTCAATCAAATCCTCACAGCAATGTTCAACATCAGTACCTGACCTTACTAGTACTCAATCAAAGTCTCACAGCAGTGACCCAACATCAGAATCCAACCCCACTAATACTCAATCACATCTTTAGAGTAATGGTCCAACATCAGTAGCTGACCGCACTAATGCATTAATCAAATCCTCACAGCTATATTCCAGCATCAGTACCTGACCTCACTAACACTCAATCAAATCCTCACAGCAATGTTCCAACATCAGAATCCAACCTCACTAATACTCAATCAAAGCCTCACAGTAATGATCTAACATCAGAATCCAACCTCACTAATACTCAATCAGTTCCTCACAGCAATGTTCAACATCAGTACCTGACACAGTGTTCTTCTATTGTTTTGTACAGAACCATATACATTCGTAAAAAGATGGTTCTTCAAGTTCTTTAGTAAAAACAACAGTTCCATACCAAACCACAAACAGATAAAAGGGTTCTTCTGTTGTTCTGATGTCAAGGTGTAACAACAGAAGACCCCTTTTTGATGCCATGTAGAACCACACCACACACTCTCCATGAATCTGAACTAGAACCAGTGTCTTAACTAAGGAACCCTTGAAGAACCATGTTGTGTACAAGAAATGAAGGTTTAGATTCTGTCACGACTGAGAGACAAACAGCATCGGCGATGGTTTGGAATTCTGAGGCTTTGATTAAGTTAAAATTTCTAGAACCAGGATGAACAACCCTAGAACAGTCTCATAGGAACTTGGAGATATTTCACCTCAGGAAATAATTGCTTGCCGTGTGTGAAGGAGAACGTTGGTGGGTTGAAAGAAGGGAAGGAACGTCAGGAATCCAGCGTCTAACTTGCCTGTCACTTCTACCTGGTCCACTGAGAATTGCTCATTAATCACTGGTGGGCGCGCTGTTGTTTCGGAGCCCACAGTGGTCTCGGGCGTGCGAGTGATTGAGCTGCAGAAGCGTGGGTAATGAAATCCGTGGCTGGAGAGTTAATTAGTTGAGTTGACCCCGCATCAAGTGAGCGGTCAGATACACCAGCGGTGACACACTCGCCAGAGTGTTGGCGGAGGATAGCGCCTGGAGACGGAAATCACGACTGTCCAGAAATAAAGCCCACCCTCCTCCACCCTCATCACACATACACACACCGCTTACACTGAACTACACAATCATCTACACTCCATGTACATCCATCCACTCAAGTGAACAGAAAATACTGAAATATATATATATATATATATATATATATATATATATATATATATATATATATATATATATATATATATAACAGTCCCATTCTTAATCCATAGGGTTTAATATGATGTCGGCCCAACCTTTGCAGCTATAACACCTTCAACTGTTCTGGGAAGGCTCTCCACACAGTTTAGGAAAGTGTTTATGGGACACTGATCAGACACTGATGTTGGATGAGAAGGTCTGGCTCACAGTCTCCGCTCTAATTCATCCTAAAGGTGTTCTATCAGGTTGAGGTCAAGTTCTTCCACACCAACCTCGCTCCTCCATGTCTTTATGGAGCTGCTCTGAGTACTGGTGGGCAGTCATGTTGGAACAGGAAGGGGCCGTCCCTAAACTGTCCCCACAAAGTTGGAAGCATGAAATTGTCCAGAATCTCTTGGTCTGCTAAAGCATTAAGAGTTCCTTTCACGGGTGAATACAGTGAGTATCAGTAACAGCAGAGCTAGCACAAAACAAATAACCCAGAACACCTACAGACCAGATCTGACCGGTACGAACAGAACAGCAGCAACAATTCAATATTCTACATTTAATGATTACAGATTTAGTTTAAATAACAGAGTCTGAGTTTAATTACTGTAGTTTTTACTGTATTTATTTAATTATCTTTTTTAGTTTTAAATTAAATGTAATGATTACAGTATTTGGTGATATTTGTTTGATGTACTTTGTTTATTTATTGTTAATTTAGTTTAAAATATTATACTGTTTCATATGAGCTCGTTAAAAATGGTAATAAACCAGTTTAGACCAGTTTCATGACTTGCTTGCGCTAATAACTACATGTAGCCCTGCCGTGGCATATAGCCCCGCCCTCGATCGGTATCGGCAATCGGCCAATCGCGTTGAAGGGTGATCGGCGATCGGAATCGGCCTTAAAAATGCTGACCGGTCCATCTCTAATTTTAACTTATTGATAGAATAAAGACTTTTAAACAATCAGCTTCGGCGCCCAAGACTTTCACACCGCAGTGTATATACAGATATTTGAGCTCATAGCAGTTTAACTATAGAGCTTCAGCTGTTATATAAGTTATTAGCAGTTCAGCCTGGATGAGTTCAAGAATCTGGCCCAATACAGGCCGGCCAATCAGAACAGAGCTCATTAACCTATATCAATCTTAAAGGCACAGTGACTAACTAGTCTTACGGTTTTCGAGATATTGACTCCGTTCCAACTCCAGATTTTCTGGACTGATTCACATTCATTTTCGGATTAACCCAAACATCCTTATTTCTTTTAACCTACAGCCTCCAAACTGCCTGTACTCACTCAGAGCAGATCCCTAACCTCTAATCCACAACCTCCCAACCTCCAAGTGTTCTAGGTATTACCTGAGTAAATGTGGGGTGTAATCTTCAAAGGTTCTAGATATCACCTGATGAAAATGTGGAGTACAGTCTCCAATGTTTCTAGATATTACTTGAGTAAATGTGAAGTGCAATCTTTAGAGGTTCTAGATGTTACCTAGATAAACGTGGAGTACAATCTTCAAAGGTTCTAGATATTACCTTATGAAAATGTGGAATACAGTCTCCAATGTTTCTAGTAATTACCTAGATAAACGTGGAGTACAATCTTCAAAGGTTCTAGATATCACCTGATGAAAATGTGGAATACAGTCTCCAATGTTTCTAGATATTACCTGAGTAAATGTGAAGTGCAATCTTTAGAGGTTCTAGATATTACCTGATGAAAATGTGGAGTACAGTCTCCAATGTTTCTAGATATTACTTGAGTAAATGTGAAGTGCAATCTTTAGAGGTTCTAGATGTTACCTAGATAAACGTGGAGTACAATCGTCAAAGGTTCTAGATATTACCTTATGAAAATGTGGAATACAGTCTCCAATGTTTCTAGATATTACCTAGATAAACGTGGAGTACAATCTTCAAAGGTTCTAGATATCACCTGATGAAAATGTGGAATACAGTCTCCAATGTTTCTAGATATTACCTGAGTAAATGTGAAGTGCAATCTTTAGAGGTTCTAGATATTACCTTATGAAAATGTGGAGTACAGTCTCCAATGTTTCTAGATATTACTTGAGTAAATGTGAAGTGCAATCTTTAGAGGTTCTAGATGTTACCTAGATTAACGTGAAGTACAATATTCAAAGGTTCTAGATATTACCTGATTAAATGTGGAGTACAGTCTCCAATGTTTCTAGATATTACTTGAGTAAATGTGAAGTGCAATCTTTAGAGGTTCTAGATGTTACCTAGATTAACGTGAAGTACAATATTCAAAGGTTCTAGATATTACCTGATGAGAATGTGGAGTACAGTCTCCAATGTTTCTAGATATTACTTCAGTAAATGTGAAGTGCAATCTTTAGAGGTTCTAGATGTTACCTAGATTAGCGTAAAGTACAATATTCAAAGGTTCTAGATATTACCTGATGAGAATGTGAAGTACAATTTCCAAGTGTTCTAGATATTACCTGAGTAAATGTAAAGTGCAATCTTTATAGGGTTTAGATGTTATCCAGATTAATGTGAAGTACAATATTTAAAGGTTCTAGATATTACCTGATGAGAATGTGGAGTACAGCCTCCAATGTTTCTAGATATTACTTGAGTAACTGTAAAGTAAAATCTCCAAAGGTTCCAAACTGTCGATAGAACGTGTCTCCAGACGTTTGAGGGGCAGTGCAGTGTGTCTGAACACACATATGAAAGTCAGGAGCTCCTATTAAAGAGCAGGTCTAAGTGCATACATATATTTTCAAGTCAGCCCGTAAGCTCGTATGATATAATAACCATTGTTTATGACACGCGTGCTGTTGTGTCTTGACAGGGGACCCATCCAGCGCGACACTGAATCACATTGCTTTACGCCTGTGGGGCGTCGGGGGGCTTTTATTCGATCCCGCTCCCCCTCAAACTCTTTGTCTTTTGCGAGCTTTACAGTCAAAATGAGACCGGCAATAATTATTCCAGTCCATCATGGCTCTGTGATAGCTGATCTTTTTTTATAGGCTTAATATAATTTACAGGCCTTGGAGCACACCCACAGGTGGCATACA
>CM038716.1:42431602-42486602 GCA_021613375.1 Megaleporinus macrocephalus | reverse complement strand
AACCTATGATTTCAAACTTTCGGAGTGTTTTTTGTGGTTATCTAGTGTATAAATGAGAACCTGCAGAGTCTTGTGGCTTAGGGGTCTCGCGCAGGGCTGCAGCAATCCTCAACTCATGAAATGTAACTTTTCATACAGCAATATCTGCTGATTCGGGCCTCTGATTGGCCGATACTAACATATAGATGCCAATTCTTCTCTCTATGTATGATGTGAACTCTACATAAACCATAACTTTAACCTGCTTGTAAATGGATGTAAACTGAAAAAGAAACGATGGTGGTTTTGGTTAAGAAGATGAGAAGCTATGCGACAGGCACCCGCATGCATGCATGTTTGTCGCTCAGATGAAGGTTAGGCCTGAATGAACAGGAGTAGTACAGTGTCAGGAGGGATTACACACACTCTACAAACTACAGCTCCGAGAGCCGAGCCGGTGTAGATGCAGAGAGAGAAGGAAAAGAGAGATGTGAAGAGTTCGACCTGTCCGTCTCCCAGGGGGACTCTTAACTTGACTCGGCGCTGTCAGCGTGGCGGTGAGGGGGACGCAGGGCTGGCGTTTGATGAGCAGACGGATCATCGCTTTCTCTCTCACCTGCGCCACAGTGCAGGCCATCGCCAGCGGCTCTACAGCTCGGCTTCCACCGTCTCCTACTCTTGCGTAAAGCAGCACTCTGGCCAGAATGAGAAATAAGACCACAGCTAAATGTGTTGTAGACTCGCCTCCTCGCCTCCTCGCCTCCTCACCTCCTCGCCTCCTACACCAGAGCCACCACAGTTCTGAGAGTGATATTGTCCAGTTTAAAGGCTGCGACCTTCTGATGACCTTAAAGGTGGAAGGAACTGTAAGCTCCTCGGCCCGTTCTGTTGGGAGATCGCAGTCACCCAAATTTTAAGTAGCTCTGGACACACAAACACAGACTGCACACACCCCTCACACATGCATGCACATCACCACGGCAACAGATCTCCCACAGCTGACAGTCATCAGCGCCAGCGCAGTAGCTCGTTAGTGCCCCCTACTTAGCACTGCACTCGTAGTCCAGTGTGTGTCATTGTTTCTCTGTTTCTCCATCTGAGATACTGCTGGGTGCAGCTCTTACCTGTCCGTGGTCTCTGGGCCGTCGCTAAAGGGTCTCTCCACAGGTCCAACCAGACTTGGCTTCTCCACAGCGGGGTCCTGTCTCACTCCCTGGAGCCCAAGAGGATCTACAGTCCCTCTGACCTGCATGGCACTCACCTTCACCCGGCTGAGCCTTCTCATAGGCGTCCCCGCAAAGCGAGGTTGGTGAACCACTGGACTCCTGAGCTCGTTCCCCGCAGCGAGTTCGTTCACCGGTTCTGCCACCGGACTAGCACTGAGACCATGGTGAGACCATCTCTCCTGGGCTGGTTTCTCTCTCCCCTCTCACCAGGACGCGGTGTCCCAGTCGAGCAGCATCCAACATCAGTGGCCCTGAGATACAACCCAGCCTGCCCAAAGGGGTCACCTCTCAGCCGGCTACAGGCCCACTGCTCACTCCCCTCAGACTCCTCGTGCTAGCGAGCTGTTGGACTGTTTTTGTTTATCTTTGTCACTGCTCTGAGTAAATAAATCTTGCAAATTGATCATATAACACCTCTTGAGTCTGAATCCTTACAGGAACCTTTAAAAAACTACAATTCCAAAAAAGTTGGGACACCGTGTATAATATATAAAATAAAAAAAAAGTTGGAGAAGCAATGAAGTCACGAGGCTGGGCATTAAAAGAACATTCCAGAGAGAGAAAGTATCTCAGAAACAAAGACGGGCAGAGGTTTACCAATTTTACCAAGGGGTTTACCAAAAACTGCATCTAAAAATTGAACTGGGCTTAAGAAGCTGTAAACACTGTTTGATCAGAGTAGGACGGGTCTTCTCTTGTAAGTCTTGGTTCCTCCCAAGGTTTCTTCCTCTGGTCTCGAGGGAGTTTTTCTTGCCACCGCCGCCTCTGGCTTGCTCACAGGGGGATACATGCTGTAGCTGCATGTTTTCAAACTTTTCTGGAGCTGCTTTGATGATGACAACATCGTTGTATAAAGCGCTACACAAATAAACTTGAATTGAACTGAATTGATGTTAAGTCACGAGATGACAGCAGGTGATCCATTCAATGGTTTTGGGCTCCATATCTCTGGTTTCCTTGAGGCTGGCAATGCGATCCAGGGATTGTTGCAAAGGGGACGTCATGCTCTACTGACATCTGGAGTCATAGACTACAATAAAAACTCATGCGTGGTTGTAGTGCCTACATAATTCTCTATAATCTTATAAAGTCTAAAGTTAGTTAGTCATTGCCACGTTCTAAATTGCTCTGGGTCTCTGACCTCCACTGATGGGCAAGTGTCTTGGCAAGGTTGTTGGCCATTGAATCCAAATTTGCAGGACTCTGGGATCAGTATCTCTGGTTCTTTGAAGACTAGAAGTTTGTTCCTGGGCTCTTGTGGATATTTTTAGTTTTGGTTTTATTCATGATGGCTTTATTTAAAAAAGAAAAACACTTGATTATTAAATACTAATCAGTATTAATAGAGTAAGCAGTGCTTTTACACTTTATCATTAAATATTAATCAGTATTAATATAGTAAGTAGAGCTTTTACACTTTATTATTAAATATTAATCAGTATTAATAGAGTAAGTAGTGTTTTCCATACATCAATGTGTTTATTTAACCCTTTCCAAGCTTCTACTAAACAACCCAGTATTATTATCAGTTCTCATCTAATACCTGCTTTGACTGCTCAGTACTTCATTAAGCTAAATCAAGATTTGCTGCTGAAGGAACTGAACACATTTATACAATGTCTGGGGCGTCCAGGAGAAATCTGGAACCTAACTTTGTTCTTCAAACTGGATCAAGATCTGATCTACTTCTCTCACAATAACATATTCATGTTACTTTGTATTGTATGATTATTTACATCTGTTCTAGTGATATCTGGTGGTGCTAATCAGCATTTTTCTGACTGTCCCACCTTTTTTAGAATTTGCTTTGTAGTTCAAATGAAAATCAAATGAAATCCTTCATATCATATCAGATTTGATGATATCCTGTTGGGGCCAAAGCTTAAATTTTATCGGTTTTTCTTTTTTGCTATAATTTGATATTCACCGCTGTCTTTTATATTGTGCCCAAATTTCACGATAACCAGCCCAGCAGAAATGCTTCAAAAGTACTTGGAAAAACTCATTTCTCCATTAACTTCCATTGAAGTTAAGAAGGTTTTTTGCTTCTCCTGTAAAATTGCATTTCCGAAGATCATGTTTGCAGATGAAACAGCAGCTGTATTGCTCACCCTAAAGATATTTTAATTTATTTATATAGAATAATAAAAATGACCACAAGATTTTGAGCTGTAGCCTTAAAAATGACACACTTGTGTAGATTTTAAGGAGTGTGTGTTGAGAGTGCAGTGTGGATTTGGGTGAAATGATCTATTTCCAGGTTCAGGATGAGAAAAGAGAGTGAACGCAGAGCCATTCATCATCGCTCTTGTCTGTTTGAGCTAATAATTCAGTTTTTTACTCAGCGCTACAAATCACAGTTTCATGGAGTGTCAGAGTGGATTACGAGCGCCTCCCTCGCCATCTCTGTGAATTATAAATGGGGGGTCCGCGCGGTCCGGCACGGAAATCCCACGTGTAAATGGGAAATACGTTTTGTCATGTCCAATAATTCTATAGATGGTACCGGGCTTGATCCTATACTCACAGCGTTCAGGGCTTAGCTTTTGAGCAGAGCATTCGACTTCACCGCAAACGTAAGAGGATTAGCGGCTATTAAAGATTTAAAATAGAAAATAAAGATTAGTCATTCTAGGAACATACAGAAACCTCACAAATGTGTCTATTAGGAGGAGCTGAATTTCCATATCGTCACTGTTATTAGGAAGAAAGTGTCTCCAAACTGCCAACTTCACAGCAGAGACCAAAAACTGTCTTCACTTTCAATGCAAGTCAATGGAACCAGAATTTTTTCCAAGCTGTTTTGGAGCATTTCTATTGGTCCATTCATCCTGAAATTGTCCCACAATGTAAACGGCAGCTGCTATTTTAAAATAAGGCAGAAAAATAAAAATCTACAAAAATGGAGATACATGTGTGAGCAGTCCTGTTCAGTGCCACCAGAGGGCCCTGTCCCTGGAATATTAGTAGCCTACAACACACTGCAGCTGCCTCTTATTTGTGCCACCTGATCCTCATTACCCCCTCCCTTTATATACCCCACCACAGTGCATGGGATTGAATGTAACTTTGCATGTTCAAACCAAGCCTCTTCTTCATCTCTGCCAAGCTAAGCTATGCTAGGCTAACGCCACCCCAGACCAAGCCGAGCCAAGTCCAGTGAAGTTCTGCCACGTCAAGCCAAACCAAGCCAGCCAAGCCAAGTCCAGCCTAGTCAAGCCAAAGCCGGGTCCAGTCAAGTCATCGGTCCTCTATCTACATCAAGCCAAGTCCTGATATATACCCAGACACGCTATTCTAAGCCAAGTCTACCCGGCCGGGCCACAGCCGGGCCACGTGGAGCCCAGCCTGGGGGGAGCTGCTCTAACCACTGCTCTTACAAGAACTTATCTCCTGGAACTATACCCCGCTGAGAAGTCCTGCTCTAAACATTGTTCTTACAGGGAACCAACGCCTGGAATCTCCAGCCTGACCTCGGGTAACCATCCATCACTGCTTACCTTCTACTCTGCACATGGGCAGATTAAGGATAGTATGGGCCCCCCCCAACCCCATCGTGATCAAGGGCCTTCTAATGGTATGCCCTGCCCTTCTCTAGGGTCGCCTGGTAGAGGCTCTCATAACCAGAGCCCTCTAAAATTATGCCCCCCTCTTTCCTATGACCCCTAATAGCCAGAAGTCAGAGCAGTGCCACAGTGCCTCATCTATTTTCATAAGGGGCCCAAAAGCATGGCTAGGGCCCCCAAAAGCATGGCTAGGGCCCAAAAGCATAGCTAGTGCCCCCCAAGAGGCCCTGGGGTCAAAGTCCCTAAAAGTCCTTAAAATGTAGGGCCTCAGAAAAAAAATATATAATGTATCATAAATGTTGATAGGCATCACAAAATGTTTTAGGCCCCTGGCCACTGGCCCCACTGGCCTGGTCAGTAATCCAGCCATGACTCTGCTCAGCCTGCCCGTCTGGATATCTCCACTAGGCCCCTCTGGTTTCCTGGCTACTGCCCCTCCACTCTGCCCAGTACTCAGCTCATAACATTTCACTGTGGTTCTCAGTGAACAGCCTGCTTATGGATCTTACCTTTACCCCGGAGTCTTGTTAATCAATACAATGTGTTTTTTATTTAAAGTACAGTGATGATATAGTGTTTTGGGAAAGTTGAAGCATTTAAATCCGAAAAATAAAATTCTGAACACCAAAAGTGAGCATAATATGCCCGTTAAAATAAAAAATATATTTGGCCTAAAGGTGGTTTTAGAAGTTACTTCATGTAGTTATAATGTAGTTCATCATTGACCTCATGAAAGTTCGTTTGTTCTAATTCTCAGTGCTGTACAGCTCTGTCTGTCACATCAAGATCATTCTGGATATCTAACATCAAGCTCTATTTCCAGCTTCAGTTTTAGACCTGCCGAATCTCCACCTTTGAAGTGATGCGTTTTTATACCTCTAGTCTTTGAAGCTCTGCTTACAGAGTCATCCAAAGCCTCCTCTGTGGAAATCTCCTTGTCTCTGGAGTCCAGCGTAGCTTCTGGACAAGAAAGCACCACATGGACCCTCACATCCTGAGGAGCCCATCAGGCTCTTGCTGGGCTTCACTCTGCTCTGCTGGCTCCTCTTTGATCTCGGGGGGGAAAGTCAGCCAGCAACATTTGCTGTGCCTGCCCAACGTCCACTCTACCAAACACCGCTACTTACTTGTCTTAAGGATTTCGGGCAGGGATGGACTGGTCTGGGCTTGTCCACCACTCTCAGTCAGACGTCCACTACACACATTGTCCACTGTATCAGCTGCACTGATCATACAGGAGCTACACTTACAGACTGTAGTTCATCTGATTCTCTGTATACTTTATTATTATTTAGTGTTTAAACACTGTGTCCACTCACTGTCCACTATTTGTTTCAGACAAAGGCCAAAATAGTCCACTATATAGTGCACAGGGCATAGTTTTGGACACAGCCATGCACTATATAGAGAATAGGGCCGAGTGTTGTACAAAGGATATAAAGGATATAAAGAATCACAGTCTGAATACAAAAAATAGTGCCCTAAATAGTGAATAAGGCGTCAGACAAAGCCCACTACTTAGCCACAGGGTACAGTCATGCAGTATATATAGAGGATAGGGCCGAGTTTTGTACAAATTGGTGCACTAGGTAGTGAATCACTCCGGGACAGGCCAGTCTAGTGGTCAACTCAGTTTTCACTCCACCAGTTCATCTGTAGTTTATTCCTGAAGTCCAGCACTACCAGAATCCAGCCTGCACTGGCCCGGCTGTCAGGACCATCATAACGCTGCATGATGGTGCAGCCGGTGGCCGCTGCATGTCCGAGGCGGGCGGCGCGTCGTGCACAGTGCATCTGAGAGGTAATAATGACATTAAAGGCATCGGGGAGCCGATCTATTTCAGAAAGCAGGACACAGGCTCCGCTGTCATCTCCTATTTTCTGCCCAATTGACGGCGGATTCTCCTGGACCGCTTTCTATTCCGGGCCGCCGTCACCGCTGTCTGCGGGAGACAGATATGTCCTTAAAGCGGAGCAGCAGCAGCAGCCAGCCTCAGAAGCTGCTGAGCTCATACTGAGCGCCAACCCTGACACACATGCACACACTCGGAGTGGAAGATCCAGACTTCTCCACTGACAGCTGACTTAACCTGCTTGCAAGGCGAAAATTTCCATGTGGGCATTGAACCGATTTCAGAACACGATCCTTACTTCAGCTGATTACGCCACTGGGCTCTGCAGCTGAGCTCTCGCCGGCAGCTTGAACCCTCAGAGGTCTAGAGATACCACTGTCAGGTTGCTGTATGTATGAGTTACGTTATAGTTATTGATATGTACTTACAGGTCATAACACATATTGAACAACTAGTGCTGTCAAGCTTCCATGGATTCTATGGAACAGTATAACAACCATCTGTAGTAGTGCCAGGTGATGCCCACCTGCTGTGTGCTGCTGTGATAGACTCAGTGATCGTAGTCCTCTCTTTTAAATATGGCTTTTGATTTGTTTTTGAAGTGACAGCTTTGGTGGACTACACAGGAGTGCTTATGAGAGAACTATGAATAAATCAATGAGCAGCAAACTAACAAAAGCAACAACAAGGTGGAGCTCCAGTTCCCCAGAATCTACAAGCTATATGAATGATAGTGAGAGGTTAAAGCCAGATACTGGTGGAATCTTTCACTGTACATGTAATATATGTGATATATACCCTTACTGACTGTATATGTGATATATATATGACATAAATAAATATATATATATATATATACACACACTGTCAATGAGCATTTATGTCATATATATGTCATATATATATATATATATATATATATATATATATATATATATATATATATATATATATATATATATATATATAACAACTTTATAGGAGAGGCCAAAAGCCTTCTTCGTTTTCAATGTAAATCAATGGAACCAGAATTTTTTCCAAGCTATTTTGGAGCACTTCTATTGGCCCATTTCTATTGACAAAAATGAAGACACATGTTTTTCACTGGACAGCAACGATATATAGCATTGCTGCTGGAGTGTTTAAACACTGTGTCCACTCACTGTCCACTCTATTAGACACTTCTACTACTTACTGGTCCACCTTGTAGATGTAAAGTCAGAGACAGTAGCTCATCTAAGGATGAGGCGCCCAAGACGCCGCCCACAGGACACTGCTGTCTGGATAGTTTTGGTTGATGGACGATTCTCAGTCCAGCAGTGACGCTGAGGTGTTACACTCACACCAGCACAACACACACTAACTAACACATCATTAGGGTCACTGCAGTACTGAAAGTTAATGAACCACCACCCAGATAGTACCTGCTCTGTGGTGGTCCTGTGGGGGTCCTGACCAGGAGAGAAAACCAGATGAGAATCAGATGAACTACAGTTCGTAAGTCTAGAACTACAAATCTCCTCTCCTACATACACATGCGAGCGCAGGACGGACGGAGTGTTTAGAATCTGCACACGCTGTTTCTTCTGCGAGTGAGAAATAATGAAAGTAAATGTAAGAAGAGGCGTTTGAAGGCGTGTTCACTCTGGAGGACCTGAGACGGTTAATGGATGATGGAATTGTTTCACCAATAAACGTATCGGTTGGTTGAGCTCGGATGAATGTCTCCGAACACCTCCCACGTTTCAGTTCTTAATTAATGTTCCTTTCATTTAAACCACGAAATCTACTATAAAGTCTGCCGCACAATGGACCCCAGTATTCTCGCCTTCACAATAGTTTATTATAAACACTCGTTCTGCGTCTCAATGAACTGAAATTTATGAGGACGCATATAAAATGTGTATTTTTTGGCCCAGATCTGTGAATTGATTAGGTTTCACGGATTGTAATAGCTTTTGCTGGACAGTTACACAAGGCCATGTCCACTGACTTCCTGCAGACACATTTGGGAATATAAAAACACTGAACCTCCATAAAACCCTCTAGTCCTTCACTGATCAAGAATTTTGAAAGCCTTTCTTTTGGGACTTATATTTTTGCTTTTCTTCTGCTCTTTACGGAGACCAGATCCACCCAGGCACTAGACAGGACCAGATCTAACCAGATCCACCCAGATCCTGGACAGGACCAGATCCACCCAGATCATGGACAGGATCAGATCCACCCAGATCCTGGACAGGACCAGATCCACCCAGATCATGGACAGGATCAGATCCACCCAGATCCTGGACAGGACCAGATCCACCCAGATCATGGACAGGAGATCCTAGAAGAGAACCAGGGAAGAGAAAACCAGAACCATATTCACCCAAGCACTAGATGGGATCAGATCCACGCATGCCCTGGACAGGACTAGATCAACCCAGGCCTTGGACAGGACTAAATCAACTCAGGCCCCAAGCATGACCAGATCAACACAGGCCCTGGACAGGACCACATTCTCCCAGACTCTGGACTGGAGTAGATCATCTTAGGCACTGGACAGCAACAGATTCACCAAGACCCTGGAGAGGACCAGGTATACCCAGACCCTGGAGAGGACCAGGTATACCCAGACCCTGGAGAGGACCAGGTATACCCAGACCCTGGAGTACCCTCAACTTTTTGAGATACGTTGCTGGATCAAGTTCTAAATGAGTTAACCATATATGTGTAACTTTGTAGTTACACAATTTCAAACTGAAGTTCATCATGTAGTTTCTTTGCATACATTGTTTATCTCCTTTCACCTTGTTCTTTAAGGTTCAGAACCTACCAGGACCACCACAGAGCAGGTACTATTTGGGTGGGGGGCCATTCTCAGCTTTGTGGTCACACTCACATGGTGGTGGTCTGTTAGTGTGTGTTACGCTGGTATGAGTGGATCAGACACAGCAGTGCTACTGGAGTTTTTAAACATGATCCACCTCCCTAATAGTATCTGCTCTGTGGTGGTCCTGCGGGGGTCCTGATCATTAAAGAACAGAGTAATAAAGTATACAGAGAATCAGATGAACTACAGTCTGTAAGTGTAGCTCCTGTATGGTCAGTGAAGCTGATACAGTGGACAGTGAGTGTATATATATATATATATATATATATATATATATATATATATATATATATATATATATATATATATATATATAGAGAGAGAGAGAGAGAGAGAGAGAGAGAGAGAGAGAGAGAGAGAGAGAGAGAGAGCGAGAGAGCGCGAGAGTAGCACTTCTGTGGGTTAAACCTACAGGAAGGCGGTGATAGTGACTGAGTAATGAAAGGTGACGTGCACCTGCGGTTCACCCCACAGGCCTTCGCTTTAGATCAGTGTCTGTGTGGCAGATGCCCTTTGACCTTTCTCCTAGATTCAGGGTCCCGTCAGTGTCACGGCTGGTGTTGCACAGATGCTCCCGACAGCCTGACACTACGACACCACACACAGAGTTCGGCCCTGCTGGCCTGCACTTACCTCAGAACTCAACTACATAAAGCTACGTATCCTTCAGAGCTATAACTGGACATACATAAGACAAACTGGACGCAGCAGTAGGTCCATCAACTACTTGAGGTCCCTACTGCGGTGGAACTTTAGGTCCAAGTGTAATTTGGAGTCCAAGCTGGCTAACAAACCACTCATAAGGCACATGAACTCACATCCAGGTCTTCATTGAGGTCTCGTAGACCTTACTGTGATCTTTGAAAGCGAGGTTAAAGTAGCTACTGTGTCCTAAACCACAATGACACCTTGATGAAGACCTGGATGCAGTTCTGAAGACGTTTTGGTGAAGGATTCGTGCAGAAAAGATTCAGGCTATTTGGGTGACTATTGAGTTGCACTCTTTGTTAGCAACACTAGCTTGTATTACCATGCAGCATTATGGAGTTTGACAGCAACGGAGAGCTTCACCCAGCTTCTACAATATCTGTCCACTGTATCAGCTCCACTGACCATACAGGACCTCCACTTACAGACTGTAGTTTCTCTGTATACTTTATTACTCTGTTCTTTAATGATCAGGACCCCCACAGGACCACCACAGAGCAGATACTATTAGAGAGGTGGATCATTCTCTGCACTGCAGTGACACTGACGTGGTGGTGGTGCTAGTGTGTGTTGTTCTGGTGTGAGTGGATCAGACACAGCAGTGCTGCTGCTGGAGTGTTTAAACACTGTGTCCACTCACTGTCCACTCTATTAGACACTCCTACTACTTGCTGGTCCACCTTGTAGATGTAAAGTCAGAGACAGTAGCTCATCTGCTGCTGCACAGTTTGTGTTCCTCTAGTTCTTCATCAGTGGACACAGGACGCCGCCCACAGGTCTAATGGAGTTCAGTTTCCGAGGTTTAAGTGCATTAATAAAAAACACACTCAGCCTCTAAAACACCTTGTTTTAGCAGATTATTTACATTATTTACATTTTTAATTAATAGTTAATCGATCAGTAAAGCCCAACAGACTTCAGTGGCAGTGCTGGTAGAGTCTAAACATAGCATTCAAACCTGTAGTGACCCTAAAGCCTCGGCCACTCCATTGTGACTCAGCAAACTAGCTAACCGTGGTAGCCTAGTGCTAGCTAGCGTCGCCACAGCGGGCGGAAATGATCATACAGTTAAGCCCCGCCCACTTAGAGGGAAGATATGATTGGTCAGTTTTACTGTTATTTGAAATTGGTATGGCGCTGAATTAGAACTTCCTGGCCCCCTCTGTACATGAACAGCGGGACCACCAATCACCAACATTCTGCAGAGGCATTACAGTCCTTATAGGGGGAGACACAGACTCACAGACTTCCACTTAACCCCTCACACTCCAACACAGACTGAATAGACACGTTTAAATAATTTATTTGTCTATATTTTTGTAATTGTTTAGATGTTGATTGTCAAACCGTAAGTAGATAAAATAAAATTATATATATGTGTATATGTGTGTGTGTGTGTGTGTGTGTGTGTGTGTGTGTGTAAGAATATTTTAGGCCCTCTGAGAGGGCGTAGAGAGTCATGACGGTTCCCCACTTGTTCAAACCTGTTTAAAACATATTTAAGGTTTGGATTTGGCTTCCTTGCTTTAGAGCTATAGCTACAAGCTAATGTTGCTAACAAACAGTATCACTCAATAGTCTCCCAAATAGCCTGAGTCTGTTTAGATTTTTGATTTAGCTTTTAAATTTAGACCATTGAGTTTCAGGCTACCTCTATAAACATTAAGACAAGGATGACACAGAACACACACACCTTGCTTGTAGCTCCAGCGTAACTTCAAATGCTACGTGTTCTTGAAATTTAAGGTAAGAAGAAGAACATGGTGCACTGCTAAGATTTGCTTTAGCCCACAAGCACTGACTGCTACCGAGCGGAGAAGAGCCTCCAGCCTGATGCTCCAGACAGGGCGATGTACTAACCGGGCCTGGGTTTCTTTGCCGTCCGTGCCGCCCTACAGACCTTAATTGTTTCCATCTTATTAAAACTAATTCCCCAAATCGCATAACCATCTCCTGCCGCCCGCAGCTACTTTGCTCGAGCCTCTTAACGTCAATTGAAGGAGATTGAACGAGGAGAAAGGAAACTAGAGGAGGAAGATACAAATGTTTAATTGCCGTGTCTCGGGTCTAATCATTCATAGCAAACAAAGCTTCATGAATCCGAAATGCTCCCCGGCCAATTGGTACCTACTGTAGCCGTCGCAAACAAACAGAGTAAATAATCTCCATGGCCTTCCTATGTAACGAACAGAGAGAGAGAGAGAGAGAGAGAGAGAGAGAGAGAGAGAGAGAGAGAGAGAGAGAGAGAGAGAGAGAGAGAGAGAGAGAGAGAGAGAGAGAGAGGAAAGAAAACGCCAATGGAACACGGAGCACTAATGAAACGTCAGGCCGTCGCTGCTCTCTAATTATCACAGTATATGTGGGCGTTAATTAACAGCTTTTTTTTTCCTTCAAAGAAGGTAGATTTTAATTAAGCAGGTAATTTGTGGAGTTAACGGGGGGAACTCCTTCACCTCTATCAGACGTGGCTTTAGAACAAAACCAAATTCCTTATCTGGAGTAATTACTCATGTACCCCTAACACCATGTCCCCCCCTAATTATAAAAGGAAGGAATTTTTCCGTCAGCTTTGGAAATTAGTGTCAATTTAAGTTCCATTTAGCTAATCTCACTCGCAGTCCCGGGGTTTAAGTCCCCGCCGAGCGCTGACCGTCCCCTCCCGTCCCACGCTTCATTATTTGATATCAACATGCAGACGCCTGTAATCTGAGTGATGCAGTGTGTCCAGTTCACGGTGCACCAGGTTTCACACAGGCTCCCCGGTCTTCACACAGGCTCCCCGGTCTTCACACAGGCTCCCCGGTCTTCACACAGGCTCCCCGGTCTTTACACAGGCTCCCTGGTCTTCACACAGGCTCCCCGGTCTTTACACAGGCTCCCCGGTCTTCACACAGGCTTCCCAGTCTTTACACAGGCTCCCCGGTCTTCACACAGGCTCCCCGGTCTTTACACAGGCTCCCCGGTCTTTATACAGGCTCCCCGGTCTTCACACAGGCTCCCCGGTCTTCACACAGGCTCCCCGGTCTTTACACAGGCTCCCCGGTCTTAACACAGGCCTCCTGGTCTTAACACAGGCTCCCTGGTCTTCACACAGGCTCCCCGGTCTTCACACAGGCTCCCCGGTCTTCACACAGGCTCCCCGGTCTTTACACAGGCTCCCCGGTCTTCACACAGGCTCCCCGGTCTTTACACAGGCTCCCCGGTCTTTACACAGGCTCCCCGGTCTTCACACAGGCGCCCCGGTCTTTACACAGGCTCCCTGGTCTTCACACAGGCTCCCGGTCTTCACACAGGCTCCCCGGTCTTCACACAGGCTCCCCGGTCTTCACACATGCTCCCTGGTCTTAACACAGGCTCCCCGGTCTTTACACAGGCTCCCCGGTCTTCACACAGGCGCCCCGGTCTTTACACAGGCTCCCTGGTCTTCACACAGGCTCCCGGTCTTCACACAGGCTCCCCGGTCTTCACACAGGCTCCCCGGTCTTCACACATGCTCCCTGGTCTTAACACAGGCTCCCTGGTCTTCACACAGGCTCCCCGGTCTTTACACAGGCTCCCTGGTCTTCACACAGGCTCCCCGGTCTTCACACAGGCTCCCTGGTCTTCACACAGGCTCCCTGGTCTTAACACAGGCTCCCTGGTCTTCACACAGGCTCCCCGGTGTTTACACAGGCTCCCCGGTCTTTACACAGGCTCCCCGGTCTTCATACAGGCTCCCCGGTCTTCACACAGGCTCCCCGGTCTTAACACAGGCTCCCCGGTCTTCACACAGGCTCCCTGGTCTTCACACAGGCTCCCCGGTCTTCACACAGGCTCCCTGGTCTTCACACAGGCTCCCCGGTCTTTACACAGGCTCCCCGGTCTTCACACAGGCTCCCTGGTCTTCACACAGGCTCCCTGGTCTTCACACAGGCTCCCCGGTCTTCACACAGGCTCCCCGGTCTTTACACAGGCTCCCCGGTCTTCACACAGGCTCCCCGGTCATCACACAGGCTCCCTGGTCTTAACACAGGCTCCCTGGTCTTCACACAGGCTCCCTGGTCTTAACACAGGCTCCCCGGTCTTCACACAGGCTCCCTGGTCTTCACACAGGCTCCCTGGTCTTCACACAGGCTCCCCGGTCTTTACACAGGCTCCCCGGTCTTCACACAGGCTCCCCGGTCTTCACACAGGCTCCCCGGTCTTCACACAGGCTCCCTGGTCTTAACACAGGTTCCCCGGTCTTTACACAGGCTCCCCGGTCTTTACACAGGCTCCCTGGTCTTCACACAGGCTCCCCGGTCTTAACACAGGTTCCCCGGTCTTTACACAGGCTCCCCGGTCTTTACACAGGCTCCCTGGTCTTCACACAGGCTCCCTGGTCTTCACACGGGCTCCCCAGTCTTGGTCTTCGGGTACACAGAGGCCAGCAGGTCTGTGTTTGAGGTGCATCTCTTGAAATAGGGTCACAGACTGGCTGATATGTAGACCCCCTTGTAGGGCTGGGCGATAAAATGATAACGATAATAATCGCGAAGTAACGTTTCCTGGATAGAACTATAAGACTTAGTCGATAGAAAGTCGATAGAATTAAGTTCCGTCCATGTTTTGAGAGACAACACGAACAGCCAATGAGAATGAGAATAGCACCACCCCTGACCAATAAGGTGGCTGAACTAGAGTTCCAGACATTTCATGTTTGGTTGAAGCACACAGCACAGAGTGTAGACGTAGCAGCAGCTTAACCCACGTACTAGTAATAATCTGTTACTGCAGCGTCACAGTCGAGCAGAGAGAATAAAATAAGAGAAAATAACAGAAAACGTTAAACTACTACTGAAAGAAACATGATACACGTGTTAATAATCTATAAATAATCTATAAGATCAGATAAACAGGTGAACAGGTGCTGTCCTGCTGCTGTGGTGATGAAGCTCTACGGGATGTTTGATCTTCAAGGTCTCGTGTATAGCAGTTGTACTGTTGTGATCATCTCCACTGTGCAGAGCTGACAGAGCACCACACTGTTGTGTTTCTGTGTGAAACATTCCCACAACGTTAGATGAACGTGAGAGATTGTTTGTAGCTGCAGCTCGCTCTCCAGATAAATCCATGCTTTCAGTGGGCGCGGCCACCTTAGCGATGCATCGACACACGTTATGCTAATCAACGTAGTTTCGTGATCAATAAAGATAAATATAAATATATAAACTGTAGGAGTTTGAGTGAGACGCTGAGACAAAGTTAACTTTATAACCAAAAATCCCGAGTAGGAAACTTTATTTTCTACTGAAAACAGAACCACTAAACCAACAACTCCTCAGCAGACAGAGAGTTGATTCACCGCTATGAGTGAACATAAACAGAGTTCTTTACTCAGAACCAACTTAAAGAACCAGCAACAGCCTGATTAACACAGTGTCTGTGTATAAATACTGTTCATATATATAAATAAATAAATATGAACATATATATGTGTTATTTAATGTTCTATAGTACATATGTCTATCTTCTGATAGAAAATAAATCAGAGGATAAAAAACAATTTTGATATCTTCACTTCTTACTAAAAGTTAAAAGGCAATAGTGATTTTATTAATATTGTGATATATATCGATATCGACTGATATTAAAAGAATATTGTGATGATTTTTTCCCATATCGCCCAGCCCTACCCCCTTGTTTCCAATTCCGAAGTTTGAACGGAAGCAGTTTATTGCTGGTTAGGCTACTTACCGTTACCCTCATTTGTATGGGGAAGGAGGAAGGATGGTGCCAGAGAGTCTCTCTAGTCGTCAACCTCTACCTATTCCTTGTATGACCACGTTGTTTGTAAGAATATCCCAATTTATGGCCGGCCTTCATATACGGACCACTGCTGCAGGACAGGGGCTACTTAATCCCTGGTATATCCTGGTGATACCAGCAGGCATTTGTTGCCTGTGCTGCTGGACCTTCCAGTAAAGGAAACATTGTAGGAATCGTCGCCAGTGAGGGGCTATTCCAGTAACGACCCAAAGACTTGCAGAGGACTAAATTTACTGGAACCAGAATGTACCTGCTGCACAGTTTAAGGTGGAATTAAAAATTTACTGGAACCAGAATGTACCTGCTGCACAGTTTAAGGTGGAATTAAAAATTTACTGGAACCAGAATGTAACTGCTATACATTTTAAGGCGGAACAGAAAACTTTCTGGATCTAGAATGTAACTCCAGCACAGTTTAAGGTGGCACAGAAAATTTGCTGGAACATCTTCCTATTAATGACTTCAGATCTTGATTTAAGTGCCTTTTGTCAGAACCGTGCTATATATTTTATATCAGATCACATGACTAATTAATTATCTTTTATTAGAAATCTGTGTAATTTGACTGTATGGTTTGCAGTGTTTCTGTAAGTGGGCTCTAACTGTAGTGCGAGCTGTTGTGCTCATGTGTTTGCTGTGTGTGCTCGTGTGTGATTGTGTGTGTGCTCGTGTGTGTTTGCTGTGTGTGCTCGTGTGTGATTGTGTGTGTGCTCGTGTGTGATTGTGTTAGTGCTCGTGTGTGCTTGTGTGTGTGCTTGTGTGTGTTTGTGTGTGTGCTTGTGTGTGATTGTGTGTGTTCTCGTGTGTGATTGTGTGAGTGCTCGTGTGTGTTTGTGTGTGTGCTTGTGTGTGTGCTTGTGTGTGATTGTGTGTGTGCTCGTGTGTGATTGTGTGTGTGCTCGTGTGTGATTGTGTTAGTGCTCGTGTGTGATTGTGTGTGATTGTGTGATTGTGTGATTGTGTGTGTGCTCGTGTGTGATTGTGTGTGATTGTGTGTGTGCTTGTGTGTGATTGTGTGTGTGCTCGTGTGTGATTGTGTGAGTGCTCATGTGTGTTTGTGTGTGTGCTTGTGTGTGTTTGTGTGTGCTCGTGTGTGATTGTGTGTGTGCTTGTGTGTGATTGTGTGTGTGTTCGTGTGTGATTGTGTGTGATTGTGTGTGTGCTCGTGTGTGATTGTGTGAGTGCTCATGTGTGTTTGTGTGTGTGCTTGTGTGTGTTTGTGTGTGTGCTTGTGTGTGATTGTGTGTGTGCTCGTGTGTGCTTGTGTGTGATTGTGTGTGATTGTGTGTGTGCTTGTGTGTGATTGTGTGTGCTTGTGTGTGATTGTGTGTGTGCTCGTGTGTGTTTGTGTGTGTGCTCGTGTGTGATTGTGTGTGTCAGCGAGCATGTGCCGAAGATTGTGCTCATTATGGCCCCAGCCTGGCAAGCTGAAGCGCAGAGTGACCGCCGCCGTCCTGCCCACCGCAGGTCCGGGAACACACTGACCTCGTTCCTCACGCGGCCCTGCCTCCCCGCTAATGATGCCCGCAGCTCGGCATTCCGGGAGCGCTGACCACTGCCTGCCGCTCGTCACCGGCGTGTCATCTGCTTTTAATGAGTTGTTTCGGCAGCGTTAGGAGAGAAAAACCGCACGGCGCCCGGCTCTGACACCTCTCCAGGGGTCCAGGTGAAAACAGGCTAACAGGGGCTGCCAGCTGTCACGCGAATCTACATTCATTTCAGCTCCTCCGGGGACGCGGGGTTCCCAACTGTTTCCTGTAATCATGGCTTTGCCGTAACGAAGCTGCCCTTTAGAGTCCTACCTAATGCCGGGCTGGAGTCGTCTGCCGCTTGTGTGGCCGAAAAACAACAGTTGTATAAAACGAGGAGGCGCCCGGACCCCACTTTCCTGAGCCGCGAGCAAGAATCGGCGCCCCCGTCCGAAGACCACTGTGTGAAATTCTCTGGTGGGCCTCCGCCGAGAAGCCCGGGTTGGTTATTTGCGCTACTACGAGCCGCTGCGCTGAAAGGCCGGCCGCCATCAATGGCAATTATCCTATCCCTCAGTGCGTGTGATTGCCTCGGTGGAACACGGCCACGCGCCACGCCAACCTTTTTCAAAATAAACCCGAAAATAAGTGCTGTACGGTACCGGCCTCGCCGCACAGGCCCAGACATTAAAGAGCCCATGTTCTGCAACCTTCTCGAATTATTTCTTTCTTATTATTATTTCAGTCCACTTACTGCAGACATGTGTGTGTATGTGCTTCATACGAGCGCTTCAGTGTTCTTCAGGGCCGAGATTAGGACTTAAAACTCTTGGCTCCCAAAGATTAGTCAGAGTCAGGCTTAATTTTAACAGCAAATTCTGATTTAGTTTTAGAGCGTACTCACACTAGGCCCGGTTTGCTCATTCCATGCTGGGGCCCGGTTATCCTAGTGTTATCCTCTGGGGCCCAGAGCCTAGTGTGAGTACGCCCTTAGTCTTTTGACTGAGATGTCATTTAGTTTTAGTCATAATTTAGTCATTTGAATTGTTTTTAGTTTTAGTCTAGTTTTAGTCGACTAATTATCATAAGAATATAGTCTAGACTAAACGTACCGTCCCCTGAAATATAAAGGGTGTAAAATGTAAATGCTTTATTGTATATATTTAAATCATTATATACACTTACACAAAATTAAACATTTATTTGCCAGTTATGGAATATTATTCATGTTTGAATGACCAAAACACACAAACAGATTTAACAAACAACATCTGAGCTCTTCCGTAACTACAGAGTGAATAAAACTGTTTTTATATCCTCGTATCACCTTTTTATTTATCTCTTATTTATTTAATAATAGTAATAGTGCTGTAAATCTAATTAAATTACATGCACTGTGATTAACTGATCTACATTAACTGTATTTATCACTTTTTGCTATGACTGAATTTTTAATTATGGAATTCAAATAAATTTTAGTATAGCAGTGAATCAATAATAAAAAATAACTGCCACATCTCTAGAACACAGTGTTCATCATTAACACCACCTTACTGAGTTAATACAGCGCTTCACCTGCTTCCCACATACCTGATCAACTAATCTGATCATTAACACCACCTTACTGAGTTAATACAGCGCTTCACCTGCTTCCCACATACCTGATCAACTAATCTGATCATTAACACCACCTTACTGAGTTAATACAGCGCTTCACCTGCTTCCCACATACCTGATCAACTAATCTGATCATTAACACCACCTTACTGGGTTAATACAGCGCTTCACCTGCTTCCCTCATACCTGATCAACTAATCTGATCATTAACACCACCTTACTGAGTTAATACAGCGCTTCACCTGCTTCCCACATACCTGATCAACTAATCTGATCATTAACACCACCTTACTGAGTTAATACAGCGCTTCACCTGCTTCCCATATACCTGATCAACTAATCTGATCACTAACACCACCTTACTGAGTTAATACAGCGCTTCACCTGCTTCCCTCATACCTGATCAACTAATCTGATCATTAACACCACCTTACTGAGTTAATACAGTGCTTCACCTGCTTCCCATATACCTGATCAACTAATCTGATCATTAACACCACCTTACTGAGTTAATACAGCGCTTCACCTGCTTCCCACATACCTGATCCAACTAATCTGATCATTAACACCACCTTACTGAGTTAATACAGCACTTCACCTGCTCCCCACATACCTGATCAACTAATCTGATCATTAACACCACCTTACTGAGTTAATACAGCGCTTCACCTGCTTCTCACATACCTGATCAACTAATCTGATCATTAACACCACCTTACTGAGTTAATACAGCGCTTCACCTGCTTCATACATACCTGATCAACTAATCTGATCATTAACACCACCTTACTGAGTTAATACAGCGCTTCACCTGCTTCATACATACCTGATCCAACTAATCTGACCATTAACACCACCTTACTGAGTTAATACAGCACTTCACCTGCTCCCCACATACCTGATCAACTAATCTGATCATTAACACCACCTTACTGAGTTAATACAGCGCTTCACCTGCTTCCCACATACCTGATCAACTAATCTGATCATTAACACCACCTTACTGAGTTAATACAGCTCTTTACCTGCTTCCCACATACCTGATCAACTAATCTGATCATTAACACCACCTTACTGAGTTAATACAGCGCTTCACCTGCTTCCCACATACCTGATCAACTAATCTGATTATTAACACCACCTTACTGAGTTAATACAGCGCTTCACCTGCTTCCCACATACCTGATCAACTAATCTGATCATTAACACCACCTTACTGAGTTAATACAGCACTTCACCTGCTTCCCACATACCTGATCAACTAATCTGATTATTAACACCACCTTACTGTGTTAATACAGCGCTTCACCTGCTTCCCACATACCTGATCAACTAATCTGATCATTAACACCACCTTACTGAGTTAATACAGCGCTTCACCTGCTTCCCACATACCTGATCAACTAATCTGATCATTAACACCACCTTACTGAGTTAATACAGCACTTCACCTGCTCCCCACATACCTGATCAACTAATCTGATCATTAACACCACCTTACTGAGTTAATACAGCGCTTCACCTGCTTCCCACATACCTGATCAACTAATCTGATCATTAACACCACCTTACTGAGTTAATACAGCTCTTCACCTGCTTCCCACATACCTGATCAACTAATCTGATCATTAACACCACCTTACTGAGTTAATACAGCGCTTCACCTGTATCCCACATACCCGATCAACTAATCTGATCATTAACACCATCTTACTGAGTTAATACAGCGCTTCACCTGCTTCATACATACCTGATCAACTGATCTGATCATTAACACCACCTTACTGAGTTAATACAGCGCTTCACCTGCTTCCCACATACCTGATCAACTAATCTGATCATTAACACCACCTTACTGAGTTAATACAGCGCTTCACCTGCTTCTCACATATCTGATCAACTAATCTGATCATTAACACCACCTTACTGAGTTAATACAGCGCTTCACCTGCTTCCCACATACCTGATCAACTAATCTGATCATTAACACCACCTTACTGAGTTAATACAGCGCTTCACCTGCTTCAACACATACCTGATCAACTAATCTGATCATTAACACCACCTTACTGAGTTAATACAGCGCTTCACCTGCTTCATAAATACCTGATCAACTAATCTGATCATTAACACCACCTTACTGAGTTAATACAGCGCTTCACCTGCTCCCCACATACCTGATCAACTAATCTGATCATTAACACCACCTTACTGAGTTAATACAGCGCTTCACCTGCTTCCCACATACCTGATCCAACTAATCTGATCATTAACACCACCTTACTGAGTTAATACAGCGCTTCACCTGCTTCCCACATACCTGATCAACTAATCTGATCATTAACACCACCTTACTGAGTTAATACAGCGCTTCACCTGCTTCCCACATACCTGATCCAACTAATCTGATCATTAACACCACCTTACTGAGTTAATACAGCGTTACACCTGCTTCCCACATACCTGATCAACTAATCATCATGAGTAGCGACAGGTCACAGGCTCGTACAGTCTTCCCGGGTTTAGACCAAATTTGTCTAAGTGTGCGTTTGATTGATGGCTACTCGGCTTGTCCCGCCTCTCCATATACGCCAAAGTAGTTATGATTGGCTGTTTCCTAACTTGTCCCCGCCTTTCACAAAACTAAATATTTTCTGATTGGATGTCGTCTCTGCCAAACATTTTCAGTGTCAATCAATTTTGTTATAGTTTTTAATCACGTTATATAGTTTTTATTTAGTTATTGTTTCATTTCGTCATAAAAAAAAGGTTTGTTGACGAAAACTATGGCGAAAATAGTTCATCGATGAAATTAACACTGGACAGAAACTGTCAATAAATAAGAGCTTTAATAGTATTTACCTTATAGCTCGTTGGGAGAGTCCGTCAGTCCGTCCGTCAGCTGGACGCAGGTCTCCTTCCTTCTCGGCTGCGGCGTCTGGGGTCGCAGCCAAAAAGCCGTCTGGGAGATAAGACCCCCGGAACAGACAGATTCATCAACTCTGTGTCCTAATCAGCACAAAGCCTGTTGGTTCCCTCCTCTCTACGTGAGACAAACAGCTCGTCCCAGTGACAGATTAGTCTGACGGGGACTCACGGACTCCTCCACTGCAGAAGACTTCACCTAGCTACAGTACAAGATGCACCTCGACTGGGTTTCCAGCGGCTCGGTTCCTCTTTAGAATAAGACTAGCCTTATCAATAGTTTACTATTGGTTATTAATTAAGACATAAACACATTAAGATCATTAATAAGTCTTTATCTTCCTGTTCATATTCAACATATAGAACAGCTCATTACTTCCTTCTTTATTAATGTGTTATAACTGTTTATGAATACTTTGTAAAGTGTTTACAGACTAAATAATAACATCATTAAGCTCATTTTAAACAGTTCATAGTCACTTTATAACTGAAGTGTTATCATAGATTATATTATTATATTGCATTCTGGCTCCAGCAAGTTTTCTGTTCCACCTTAAAACAAAGCAGTAATTACATTCTGGTCCACCTTAAAGTGTGAAGCAGTCACATTCTGGTTTCAGGGAAGTTTCTGTTCCACCTTAAATTGTGTAGCAGTTAAATTCTAGTTCCAGCAGGTTTTCTGTTCCACCTTAAAACATGCAGCAGTCACATTCTGGTTCCGGCTAACATTCTGTTCCACCTTAAAACAAAGCAGTAATTACATTCTGCTTTCAGGGCAGGTTCTGTTCCACCTTAAATTGTGCAGCAGTCACATTCTAGTTCCTGCAAACTTTCTGTTCCACCTTAAAACAAAGCAGTAATTACATTTAAGTTCTAGAGAATATTCAGTTCCACCTTAAATTGTGCAGCAGTCACATTCTAGTTCCAGCAACCTTTCCATTCCACCTTAAAACGTGCATGCAGCACTTATATTCTGCTTTCAGGGAAGTTTCTGTTCCACCTTAAAACCTGAAGCCGTCACATTCTGGTTCCAGAAAATGTTCTGTTCCACCTTAAAATATGCATCCAGCAATTGCATTCTGGTTCCGGTGAATTTTCTAGTCCACCTTAAAATGTTATAACATTAAAACAGACAATTTGCTGAGCTCTGCTCTGATTGGCTGGTTTACAGTGGGACGCTGTGTTGATCACACAGAAGCAACACAGACCAAATAAAATGACCCTCCCTGTAAATAAGCTCCGCCCACATACTATTTATTTAGCTATGCTAGTTACTAAGAGCTGCTAGTATGTAACGTTACCTGTACTAGCTACTCTCTTTGATCTGAACATCAAACACAAAGTAGATTAAAGGTGTCTCTGTGAAACTTTCAGTTTAAGATGATCTGCTTCAACCAGCACACAGTGATCCACTCACACAGCATGGCTGCTACTTCCAGTCACTGTTGGAGGTTGTGGTGCTAATAAAGGTGGAGCTGCTCGTCTCTTCAGTCTCTTCAGTGTTGAACGCTGAGCTGAAGCTGCTCCATGGTGTCCGAGTGTTGGAGAAACTGTCCGGAGTTAAAGCCGTTCAGGATTCAGTTGAATATGAATATGTAACATTCTCAGGTATGTGTTAAAGTCTATGAAGGAGGACAGAGATATAAAAGCCTTCCTTCTTCACGAAGCAATAAAGAAACGGGAATTTTGGTTTTCCCTCGATGGCTTCCGGCTTCCGGCTGGACGAGGAGCTGCAATACCAGGCTGGCGGTGAAATAATGAAACGTAGCGATTATATCAGGACCGCTCTGATCAGCAGGCGACCATATGGATTTTTATTACAGAAACTTTAATTAACATTTAGCTCATCTGTGGCTTCATTAGTTCCCAGATGTCGCCGTGGATCCCCGCAGACCTCGGGCTAATGCTGGCTGCTTCCAGGTGTTGTATGGAGCTGAATCTGCTGTGTCTGAGGTTGGGGGGAGGGATGGAGGGTTGAGGGGAGAAGGGTATGGACACTGCATGAGATTTCGGATGAATCAAAGCTGGACGGGTTTCAAACTGGAGGTCTTCTGTTCTGAGAATATCAATCAACCTTTATCTAAACTCAGAGTACATTGAAGGTGGACCTCATTTACGATGTAGCCGATTGTCAAAGTAAAATGTTGAAAAATAAAAAGACCCAGCATTTTAATAAGATGTAAGATACAAGATATTATAAAATAAAATAAGATTTAAAACAAATAAGAGAAATATTTAAAAGTAGGAATCAATAAAATCATAGGTAAGAAAATCAAAGGTAATAAAACTAATAAAGACTACAGATAAATAAATAAAACTAAATACATAAAACAATAAAATGTAAATAAACAATAACCAAAAAAAAGTAGAAAATAAGGAAACAATAAAAGAAAGATATGCAGTGAATTTTATTCAGACTAGATATTATTAAATAGCATTCAAACCTAATATCCACTGGGACGTACGCTGAGGGTGACCCTCATTTTTTTAAAGCAGCCCAGCATTTACAGCAGACCCCCCTCTCACTGATCAAGGTGATTTCACCCACCTCTGACCACCCATCAGCCAGTAATCCAGCCCCACCCATAATACACACGCTACTATTATATAGCTCTCTGCTTTTAGCCCTAATATTATAAACAAAGGGTTAAAGCAGTGCCTGGTTTATCGTCCGACTCTTTACAGACTTTTATATGACTTGCCAGCATGACATCATCAAGCTATGACATCAGCATCAGTGAGTTAGCTTTTAGCCTTCATTTTATAGAAGAGGGTTAAAAACATTGACATGATTCTCACTGACCGAGGTGACTTCATCCACCTCTGACCACCCATCACCCAGTCATCCAGCTCCACCCAGAATTCACACGCTACTATTATATTAGCTTATTTTATAAACAAAGGGTTAAAAACAGTGTTTTCTCCTACTTCCGACATCTGATTCAGCTCCAGAACCAGCCAGAAGCCTGCTATGAGCTCTCTGCTTTAGCCTTGAAAATGAACATTAAATATATTTTAATCTGGGAAACCAAACTGAACATGAAACTAATTACAATAAACATAAACAAGGTAAATGGAAGCCCAGCTCTGGTTCTGTGAACTGCTGGTGGATCTCTCTTCATGTTGCCACCGCACTGTCAGCAGAATCTGCCTGTTTTATCGCTCGACTCTTTACAGACTCTCATTTCAGAACATTCAGCTGACTAGCCAGCATGACATCATCAAGCTATGACATCAGCGCCTGAAGAGACGAGCGCCATGAGTTCTCTGCTTTTAGCCTTTATGTTAGAACAGAGGGATAAAAACATTACCATGATTCACACTTCAGACCACTCAGCAGACCCTCCTCTTACTGACCAAGGTGATATCATCCACCTATGACCACCCATCAGCTAACAGTCCAGCTCCACCTGTAATCCACTCACTACTAATATATTAGCTCTCTGCTTTTAGCCTTCATATTATAAACAAAGGGTTTCACAGACCCCCGACCATGACTGCAGTGTTGGTTTGACCTGCACTCGTCTGTTTGCCATTTTTATTTCCATCCCACTTTTAAGATTAGATAAGATAAGATAAGATAAGATAAGATAAGATAAGATAAGATAATCCTTTATTAGTCCCACAATGGAGAAATTTCACCATGTTACAGCAGCAAAGGGTGCAAACAATAGATAAATAAACAGTACAGTATATACACTATAAATAATAAACAGTACAGTATATACAATATAAATAATAAACAGTACAGTATATACAATATAAATAATAAACAGTCAAGAACATATAAGATTGTATTTACAAATAATTGCACGTTGCTCCTTAATTGCACAGGGGGAACTAAAAAAATATTGAAAAAACTAGTTTCTGTGTAAAGTATTTAAGTGTGACTGCTACAAGCAATGTGTAGAGTTTACGTGTGTGTGTATATAGTCTGCTGTGTGTATGTGGTCTGCTGGGAGCAGTGTGTAGAGTTTACGTGTGTGTGTATATAGTCTGCTGTGTGTATGTGGTCTGCTGGGAGCAATGTGTAGAGTTTACGTGTGTGTGTATATAGTCTGCTGTGTGTATGTGGTCTGCTGGGAGCAGTGTGTAGAGTTTACGTGTGTGTGTATATAGTCTGCTGTGTGTATGTGGTCTGCTGGGAGCAGTGTGTAGAGTTTAAGTGTGTGTGTATATAGTCTGCTGTGTGTATATGTGGTCTGCTGGGAGCAGTGTGTAGAGTTTACGTGTGTGTGTATATAGTCTGCTGTGTGTATGTGGTCTGCTGGGAGCAGTGTGTAGAGTTTAAGTGTGTGTGTATATAGTCTGCTGTGTGTATGTGGTCTGCTGGGAGCAGTGTGTAGTGTTTAAGTGTGTGTGTATATAGTCTGCTGTGTGTATATGTGTCTGCTGGGAGCAGTGTGTAGAGTTTAAGTGTGTGTATATGTGGTTTGCTGGGACCAGTGTGTAGTGTTTAAGTGTGTGTGTATATAGTCTGCTGTGTATATGTGTCTGCTGGGAGCAGTGTGTAGAGTTTAAGTGTGTGTGTATGTGGTCTGCTGGGAGCAGTGTGTAGTGTTTAAGTGTGTGTTTATATAGTCTGCTGTGTATGTGTGGTCTGCTGGGAGCAGTGTGTAGAGTTTAAGTGTGTGTGTATATAGTCTGCTGTGTATGTGTGGTCTGCTGTGAGCAGTGTGTGTCTTATTTCCCCCATAGTGGCCTATTCATTCCAAACATCATGGTTTTATCTAACATGCACCCTCCATACTGCATGTACGCAGTCAGGACAGGGCCCAAAGCACTAATCCACAGACATACTGACCCACACTCCTCTATTTGTCGTTTATTTATCCTTCGTTCCTCCCAAAGTGTGCCAATAATTTTCAGTCACATCTAAACATCATGGTTTCATCTAACCTACAGCCTCCAAACTGCATGTACTCACTCAGAGCATGGCCCAAAGCAGTAATCCACTGACATACTGACCTGCACTCCTCTATTTGTCATTTATTCATCCCTCGTTCCTCTCATAGGGTCCCATTTATTTTCAAGTCCAAACAAACATCATGGTTTCATCTAACCTACAGCCACAAAACTGCCTGTACTCACTCAGGGCAGGTCCTCAAACACACTGACCTGTACTCCTCTACTTGTCGTTTATTCATCCCTCGTTCCTCCCACTGCTTAAGCTGCAAAACCCATCCTGCGCTTCCTTCAGGAGATGCACCTTTCTAGTTTTACCATAAAACTCAACTCATTATATAAATATCGTTAATATTTAATACACTGTGACTTTAAACGTGTACTACTTTCTCATATATACTGTGTCACTGTTTTGTAGAAGCAATAAGCTTCAGTATAGGTCAGACTCGAAAGGTGGCCAGGGTGACCTAATCAGATGCGTTTACATCCCCAACCTCCCCCCAGCCGCACGCGCAGCCCCGCCCTCCCCACCGAAATGGTAAAGGTGAGCTGTTTTCACACAGAGACGGCTCATGCGAACATCAGCCCCGCGCTGTCGGAGCCTTTTGAAGGGAATTGAGTTCAGTGCCTGTCCTCTCAAGTGGAAGATGGAACGTCATATGCCATCAGCGGAGGAATTATGACAAAAGAGCCTTTGGGTTGCATTGGAGATTGCCAAGCCTCACATCAGCGCCGCCTGTGTGGTATTTGTTCTAGAAACGGCGGCGGGGTCAGGGGAGCGGCGCTGGGCTCCACGCTTCTGAGCGCCTCCTCACAGCAAACGCAATTTAGCATGGTGTCAGGGTCCGCGGCACAAAGCCGGGCGGATTAAAGCACTGTCACACTCCGGCTCCTGCTACAGGATAACAAGCAGTGCTCGGGCGAGGCCTCTGGGGAGACACTGCTGACCCACCTTTGGGGGGGACGGGGGGGCATGGGGTACACACAGTTTTGGTATTGTACAACGACAGGGTGGAGGAGTCGCATATATGGCCCATATGTGGCCTATGTGTGATGATAAGATATTGCATATGTGTGATATATAGTACTATTCAAGTCAAGCCATCAACTGCTGATCTTCAGATACTAAACTAACCTAGATTGATCAAGAGTGTCCTAACAACCAATTAGTCCAATAACATCCTTAACTTGGATTGGTGGTCGTACCAGGAGATTTAGACAGAGGACTGAGAATTACTGATAATAGGACTATATGTAAAATAAGCCTCTATACAAAAATAGACTTTAATACAAACATTTTTATTCTTTAAAAATCATCTGATACACTTACATTAATTGTGAAATGGACAATATTGTTTGTGAATTGCATGAAAATTGCATGAAATAAAATTCTGAAGTGATCCTAAACTTTTGAGTGGTAGTGTATATATATATATATATATATATATATATATATATATATATATATATATATATATATATATATAAATATATATATATATATATATATATATATATATATATATATATATATATATATATATATATATATATATATATATAGTATATATATGTATATATATATAGTGTGTGCGTGTGTGTGTGTGTGTGTGTGTGTGTGTGTGTGTGTGTTGACGTTCTGCATTCTGGACTCTGGTGTGGTCAGTACACACACATAGTCATGGTATTACACAAGGATGCTGTACATAAAAAAGCATTTATCTCTAAAATGATAACTTCACAGGAGAGGCCAAAAACCATCTTCACATATAATGTAAGTCAATGGAACCAGAATTTCTCCTGGTCCATTCATCATGAAATTTGTTGAGAAATTTGTACAGAAAAAAAAATCAACAAATATGTTTTTATATACAATATGTGATATACAGTACCATCCGAAGAACATCAGGAATGATTAATAATTGATTTAACAATTTTAGTTGAACAGCCTCACCTGCTTTCAGACCTCCATAGCTTTGAGGGGTCTTCTCACAGTGGAAGGATGGACAGAAACACCTGTGGATGTTCTCAGATCTGAAGGTGGAGCTTGATGTTCTCCTCAATTTCAAACACTAAAGCCTTAAGTGCTGGTTATCAGACAGTGTTCTCCTCTGTAATCCTCTGTAGTCAAACAAAATAATTAGATCAAAGGACTGTCTCTGATTGTTTTTTTATATACATGTTTTATATTATATATAATATTATAATATTATATATAATTATATATATATATATATTGCTCTTTGCATTGTGTTTACTTTTCAGATATTTCATATATATATATATATTTCTTTTCTTTTTTTATCATTTGTTTTAACACAGCACTGATAATATCATACACCAATATTGCTAATATTAATTAGGATTAATAAATGAAAGAATAACTGTATCAGCTCCACTGACCATACAGGAGCTCCACTTACAGACTGTAGTTCATCTGATTCTCTGTATACTTTATTACTCTGTTCTTTAATGATCAGGACCCCCACAGGACCACCACAGAGCAGATACTATTAGGGTGGTGGGTCATTCTCAGCACTGCAGTGACACTGACATGGTGGTGGTGTGTTAGTGTGTGTTGTGCTGGTGTGAGTGGATCAGACACAGCAGTGCTGCTGCTGGAGTGTTTCAACACCTCCTCAGTGTCACTGCTAGACTAAGAATCGTCCACCAACCAAAAGTTTCCAGACAGCAGTGTCCTGTGGGCGGCGTCCTGTGACCACTGACCACAGGACTAGAGGAGCTGTGCAGCAGCAGATGAGCTACTTATATAACACTGTGCTCGTGTTGTGCAGATGTTTTTTTGGTGAATGGACTAAAATAAATGACTCCAGAATCATTTGGAAAACATTCTGGTTCCTTTTAATGACATTAAAAGTAAAGGATGTTTTTTTTTTTCTCCTGTAAAGTTCTTTTCATTTCGGAGATAACAAGCTTTTTTGTACCGACAGCACATTTACACATTCACACACAGAGAAAACACTTCTGCACATTTTAATTATCCTGTTTTAAAACATTCATTCATGCCCAGATGGCCTGCACCAAAGTTACATCACTGCGTATCAGGATTTTCCAACACTTCAAACTCCACCAGCGCATAGAAACCTCACTGTAGACGCCGAGTTAACTCATTCTCACCTACAACATCAACAAGGCATGTACTCTGACTGTGATCTGTGGTTAATACTAACACTGACACTAATCCCAGTGTAACCCAGTATAAGCAGAATAGGTGTTTGTCCTGAAAAGCTACAAAAACAAACACTCGTCTAAACCACCGTACTAACCACTACACCACCATACTAACCACTACACCACCATACTAACTACTACACCACCATACTGACCACTACACCACCATACTAACCACTACACCACCATACTAACCACTACACCACCATACTAACCACTACACCACCTTACTAACCACTACAACCACCGTACTAACCACTACACCACCATACTAACCACTACACCACCATACTAACCACTACACCACCGTACTAACCACTACACCACCATACTAACCACTACACCACCGTACTAACTACTACACCACCTTACTAACCACTACACCACCATACTAACCACTACACCATCATACTAACCACTACACCACCGTACTAACCACTACACCACCATACTAACCACTACACCACCATACTAACCACTACACCACCATACTAACCACTACACCACCGTACTAACCACTACATCACCGTACTAACCACTACATCACCATACTAACCACTACACCACCATACTAACCACTACATCACCGTACTAACCACTACACCACCTTACTAACCACTACACCACCGTACTAACCACTACACCACCGTACTAACCACTACATCACCATACTAACCACTACACCACCGTATTAACCACTGCATCACCATACTAACCACTACACCACCGTACTAACCACTACATCACCATACTAACCACCACACCACCGTACTAACCACTACACCACCATACTAACCACTACACCACCGTACTAACCACTACATCACCATACTAACCACTACACCACCATACTAACCACTACACCACCATACTGACCACTACACCACCATACTAACCACTACACCACCGTACTAACCACTACACCACCATACTAACCACTACACCACCATACTAACCACCACACCACCATACTAACCACTACACCACCGTACTAACCACTACACCACCATACTAACCACTACACCACCGTACTAACCACTACACCACCATACTGACCACTACACCACCATACTAACCACTACACCACCATACTGACCACTACACCACCATACTAACCACTACACCACCGTACTAACCACTACACCACCATACTAACCACTACACCACCGTACTAACCACTACACCACCATACTGACCACTACACCACCATACTAACCACTACACCACCATACTGAACACTACACCACCATACTAACCACTACACCACCATACTAACCACTACACCACCGTACTAACCACTACACCACCATACTAACCACTACACCACCGTACTAACCACTACACCACCATACTAACCACTACACCACCGTACTAACCACTACACCACCATACTAACCACTACACCACCATACTAACCACTACACCACCATACTAACCACTACACCACCGTACTAACCACTACACCACCATACTAACCACTACACCACCATACTAACCACTACACCACCGTACTAACCACTAACCACTACACCACCGTACTAACCACTACACCACCGTACTAACCACTACACCACCATACTAACCACTGTACTAACCACTACACCACCATACTAACCACTACACCACCGTACTAACCACTACACCACCGTACTAACCACTACACCACCATACTAACCGTACATTCTCACCTAGAACATCAACAAGGTATGTACTCTGACTGTGATCTGTGGTTAATACTACCACTGACGCTAATCCCAGTGTAACCCAGTATAAGTAGAATAGGTGTTTGTCCTGTATAGCTACAAAAACAAACACTCGTCTAAACACTCTCGTCCCATATGTCCACACTTACGTTTGCCTGTGCGATGACGGCACGCGCCTGAGATCTGATCGTGTGGAGATGGGCGACTCGGCCGTGGCCCCCGGCTCATTTTCAAAGAGTCCTTTTATTTCTCCTGCTGTTTCTGCCCCACTTCACTCCGCCGCTCGTCAGCCAGCGTGCGCACATCTGGCGCTCCCTGCATGGAAATGCGCTCCCGAATGGCTGTGAACCCGGAGAATTTGCCTCGTCCGGCACTCGGGGCGACATTATCCGCCCGTAAATGGTTGGGAAAATGGCGTGGCCCCGGAACTCAGGAGCCTGGAGTGTGCTTCAGCTTTTACGGAATTAACGGCCCCAAGTCCTGAAATAGCCCCCGTCGCTCCGTCTCTCCTCGCCGCCGAGCACGTATGGGTTCTTTTATTTAAACAAAGACAGATGGACGGTCATTAAAGTGAGTCCACATCCATCAGGCGGCGTCTATAACCGTGAGCGGGGCCCGGGTGACCCCGGCGCCGCACTTTCCTCCTCGTGACTCTTTGTCAGGTTCGAATGCGCTAAAAAGGGGGACGCCGTGCGCCGCGCCTCTGAATTAGTGGAGCAGGGCTTGTTTAGAAGGCCCTGTTCTCGGGGGGACGCGGGCGAAGGGGTGAGGAGGTTAATGAGATTGATTTGTACGACAGGTTTTTTTCTTTGCTTTTTTTAAACCTAAATGTCTCCATGGAAACTGTCTCGGAGTCACGCTCGCGCGGAGCTCAAGATGCGCTACTGTAAGTTTCCGAGTTCGCTCTCTTTTGTTAAACGTCCGCTCTGTTTTAACACAGCACCGATATTATCGTACACTAATATCACTAATATTAATTACAATTAATTAATGAAAGAATAAGTGTATCAGCTCCACTGACCATACAGGAGCTCCACTTACAGACTGTAGTTCATCTGATTCTCTGTATACTTTATTACTCTGTTCTTTAATGATCAGGACCCCCACAGAACAGATATTGGGCAAAGGTGGGATACACCATGGACCACTACACCACCATACTAACCACTACACCACCGTACTAACCACTACACAATCATACTAACCACTACACCACCATACTAACCACTACACCACCTTACTAACCACTACACCACCATACTAACCACTACACCACCTTACTAACCACTACACCACCATACTAACCACTACACTACCATACTGACCACTACACCACCATACTGACCACTACACCACCATACTAACCACTACACCACCGTACTAACCACTACACCACCGTACTAACCACTACACCACCGTACTAACCACTACACCACCATACTAACCACTACACCACCATACTAACCACTACACCACCATACTGACCACTACACCACCATACTGACCACTACACCACCATACTAACCACTACACCACCGTACTAACCACTACACCACCATACTAACCACTACACCACCTTACTAACCACTACACCACCTTACTAACCACTGCACCACCATACTAACCACTACACCACCGTACTAACCACTACACCACCATACTGACCACTACACCACCATACTGACCACTACACCACCATACTAACCACTACACCACCGTACTAACCACTACACCACCATACTAACCACTACACCACCGTACTAACCACTACACCACCGTACTAACCACTACACCACCATACTAACCACTACACCACCATACTGACCACTACACCACCGTACTAACCACTACACCACCATACTAACCACTACACCACCATACTAACCACTACACCACTATACTAACCACTACACCACCGTACTAACCACTACACCACTATACTAACCACTACACCACCATACTAACCACTACACCACCATACTAACCACTACACCACCGTACTAACCACTACACCACCGTACTAACCACTACACCACCATACTAACCACTACACCACCGTACTAACCACTACACCACCGTACTAACCACTACACCACCATACTAACCACTACACCACCGTACTAACCACTACACCACCATACTAACCACTACACCACCATACTAACCACTACACCACCATACTAACCACTACACCACCATACTAACTACTACACCACCATACTAACCACTACACCACGATAATAACCACTACACCACTATACTAACCACTACACCACCGTACTAACCACTACACCACCGTACTAACCACTACACCACCATACTAACCACTACACCACCATACTAACCACTATACCACCATACTAACCACTACACCACCATACTAACCACTATACCACCATAATAACCACTACACCACTATACTAACCACTACACCACCATACTAACCACTACACCACCATACTAACCACTATACCACCATACTAACCACTACACCACTATACTGTGTCCTTTGATGAGTTTGAACTGGACGTCCATCACCTATCAGTCCCCGAGCATCAACGCTAACTGGAGCGCTGTCTGGCAGCGGGTCAGCGGGGCAGTAGATCATGGCGGACGAGCCCGGCTGCCCTTTGCACAGGATGAGAGGTGTGTGGTTTGAAGGAAACGAGGTGGAAATGTGACGTCTCTGACATTTCAGCACACACAGTCACTCCGAAAGGCCACTCTGTCCAACCCGCCGGACAGCGCGATGATAGGTGTGATGATTATTCACCTGTTAACTTTCCTTCCTCAAACAAAAACCTGTTTACAGTCAGCAGACGAGAACGACGCACTGGAAATAAGAGAATATACTGAAAGACTGGTGTTGAACAGAGCTGATTTTATGTTTATGAATCAGTGAAGTGCTTGTTCTCTTCAGTGCTTCAGAACTGCTGCATAATTAAATCATATAGATTTAAACATTCAGACTGGGATTGGTGCACAATGCTTCACTCTGGAGTCCCATTCCTTAACAGTGGTGGTGAATGGAACCGAACATCCAGCTCTGAAAGCTCCTGAAAGAGTTCAGTGAACTATAATCCTTCTAAACATTCCAAAATTAATACCTACCTAAAAAAAGTAATTCCAAACCTCCAAAGCAATCAGAAACATGGTTACCTTGTGCTTATCACATATTTTTGCTCATTAATAAATAATATTAGTTCAAAAACACTCTAGTCTAACAAAGGTACCCGAGTTTACCATTTCTAAGGACCTAATGGGTGAAAAATAATTAAAATGAAAGTAAATAAATTGAGATAAAAAGTTCTCTTGGCCTATATATGTGTGTATGTGTGACAGTTGCATGTAAATACTTTATAATAGTAATAGTAATTGAACCCAATACCAAAAGAATGACGTACAATTACACTGGAAAGCCTGGTAAGTTGAGTCTACTTAAAACAGTAGAGGTAACTTTTTGTCTCAATTTAATTTTGAGTTTTAAAACTTTAACCAAGTTCACCAAAAACTCTACGCCTAGATGTGTGTGTGTGTATATATATAATATATATATATATATATATATATATATATATATATATATATATATATATATATATATATACACAGCCATAACATTAAAACCATATATCTCCTTATATCTCCACACATTATCCTTCTGTTCTCAGTGTCACTGCTGGACTGAGAATCGTCCACCAACCAGCAACATCCTGACAGCAGTGTCCTGTGGGCGGCGTCCTGTGTCCACTGATGAAGAACTTCAGGAACACAAACTGTGCAACAGCAGATGAGCTACTGTCTCTGACTTTACATCTACAAGGTGGACCAGCAAGTAGTAGGAGTGTCTAATAGAGTGGACAGTGAGTGGACACAGTGTTTAAACACTCTAGCAGCACTGCTGTGTCTGATCCACTCAAACCAGCACAACACACACTAACACACCACCACAGTCAGTGTCACTGCAGTGCTGAGAATGATCCACCTCCCTAATAGTATCTGCTCTGTGGTGGTCCTGTGGGGGTCCTGATCATTAAAGAACAGAGTAATAAAGTATACAGAGAATCAGATGAACTACAGTCTGTGAGTGGAGCTCCTGTATGGTCAGTGGAGCTGATACAATCATTATAATTTCATTAAAGAAACTATTTCACTTGAGCGTGCTTGTGGGATACTGGACCCACCTCTGCCTGACCGTTCCAGACTCTCGGGCTGGGGCAGGTGGTCCTGAAGAAGGTTGCCCTGCTGCTCTCATCAATAATCTAATTCAAGGGACAAAGAGCTGCGAGCTCCAGACTCACACAGTGACCAAAGCCCTGGAGACACGGCCACATATGCTGCATTGGAAATCAATACAGGGCATGTAGGCCTACTGATGCTCTGCCTGTTACTCGTGCCGGAGTGTCATGTCATTTAGGTTTTTTTTCTTTAGTCGCTCTGTTGCCATGTGACTCCGCTGTCAGGGTAACATGCGCTAAGGGCTTATATTACTCGGAATAAAGACTTTGATGTAGTTTAGACGTTGCTAATAAACATATTGCACACATAGAAACTGAGTTTGTTTGGAATTCATTGTTTCTGTGATGTCACAAAAAGCAACGCATTAACATACGTCCACCAGATGGCCGTTAAGCTCCGCCCATTCACATATAAGTTATAAAGAATGTTTCAGCCTGGAAATAGTTTGAGCCAATCAGAACTCATTTGCTCATTTGCATATATCAGTCATAAAGACACAGTAACAGAGAAACAGCTTGTTTAATTCTATGGCTGAGTTCACAGCAAAGCCACAGCAAGTCAAAGCGAGAGCAGCGGAGAGCTTCATCACTGTAGATTGTTTTATATAAGGTGAAGAAAGGCAGGAGGTCGTTCTGCACTCTTTTGTTGTATTTGTATAATATTGGGTTCATCTGGAAGACGTTTGGCACCCAGAGCTCCCAAAAAATCAACATCCTGTTTATTTCACTGCAATAGATCGGAACAACAGAACTCGGAACATTCATCTGCACTCTGTGGAATGTTGCAGCCTGCAGTGGCTGAATTCTCCATGGCGGCTCCACTGATAGCATCTGGTTTGCCGTCGTTCATGTACCACAAACATGCGAATGCAACATAAGAGTTAATGAGAATTTGATAAAAAGGAAAAGAAAACTAAATGAATAAATAAATAAATACAAAAGACTTAAAGGCTTAAATGCGGCTGCAATTCTTCATTAACATCCACACAAACTCTAAATCATTTTGTTAACCCTTTAATGCTGAGTGAATAATATTTAATACACTATTTAATACGTTTTTAAGAGCTGTAAATCATCACTGTTATCATTTTGTTCCTAAAAAACAGAACTTTATATATATATATATATATTAGAATGTTTTATAAGTTAGAACTTACTGAAAACATTTAAAATGATAATAAGAGCTTAAAGGGTTCAAACACTGTGTTCTAAATGCTTATAAAAACTCCCATATGAACCAAATATGATACAAAACAAAGCTCATGTATGCAACGTGTTATTTATTATTGTTATTATTATTATTATTATTATTAATAATAATATTAATATTATTATTATTGTTGTTGTTGTTGTTATTATTAATTTAAGCTCTAATAAACATTTTATTTTTAATTCATTAGAATTTGGAGGCAATTGTTTCATGGATCAGGCTTTAAAGGGTTAAGCGTGGATTGTATGGAATCGGGCTGATTCGGAACGTATCTGCGTGAATCGGGTAGAATCGGCATAAACCGGAGACAACCGGAGCAAATCGGCCAGAATCGGATAACCTCGTCAAACATCGTGCAGCTTCGGCCTATCTCGTAAACCCCCCTCGCCGCCGACAGCACAGCCTCCATTTTGCTGTTACCGTTAGTTGCTTAGCTGCGTGTCGTTCGTGTGTCGGTCCGCAATTCGAGCCAAAAGAAACACATTTAAGACGTGGAAGAGGCCAATTTCCCCCGGCAATGGACGGGTAAGTGAATAATATTCCACGTACTTTAGGAAGAAGGCTGTTTTTGCGGTTCGGCTTCGTAATAAATACACTTTTGAGGCAACTTTGCTTCCATTGTCTGCTGGCCGAGCCGACAAGGCCGGGTCTATGCTAACATGCTAACGTGCTAACAAAACATTAACTAACGGTACGTTTGTGAAAGAATGGACATGTTTACAGTTGCTTAAATAATTAAGTACGTTCAAATTCGTTTTTTTAAATAAAAAAATTAAGGTAATAAGGTACATTTAAGATTTACAGCCGCTTCGTAAGAAATGTGTAAAAAAGAAAAGGAGCAAACCGTTCAGCAAAATTATGAGGAAAAATTTACATTTATTTTTTTCAGGGTTTAACAATAATCAAAAAATCACAAAAATACATCTGAAGTACGTTTTACGTCTAAGAACAGGATATGATAGCCGTTTAAAACAGAATGAACAAAGACCGTCTTATTCGAGTTCCCAGTTCCACCTTAAATGGAGCAGCAGTTCCATGTAATGTAAATGCTGTACTGTTTAAGGTGGAACTGGGGATTTGAATAAGACTATAACTTCACAAAGCGAGCTCAGCTTTATGTAGCATGAGTTTCACGATATCTCTGTGTGTTTTCCTCCCCCAGCATTGCTAGTGATGTTGCAGTTGGTGTAAAGGTAAGTTGAGCTTATCTTTGTTCTTTGTCCTTGTTTTGAATGTGATCTGATGATCTGGGGAAGTATGAATAGATCCTCTTCCTTACTTATTTGCTCCTCTGTCTTTTCTCTTTTCTCTTAGAGAAGTTCAGATGAATTGTTGTCTGGCAGTCTCTACAACAGTCCCAACTCTTCAGTCACTGGTAAGAAACACCTCATATATGCTACAGTGAACGTGTCTGATTAGGATTTCTGTACTAGGTCTGATGTATTAAACTGCTGTTAGTACTGCTCAGATTTTAGTAGTAGACCGCACAAAGCTGATGAGGTATGGACGCTTGTTCTTGCCGGGTAGAAGAGGAAGAAAAGCTTTTTAATCTTTATTTCTCAGTTTCTGACAGAATGGCTACTTTAGTTTTCTAGAAATATTGTGTCTCATGTTAGTGCCTTAAAGGGAACCCTGGCAGGTAACACAAGTAATGACTCAAAATTATTGAGACATGTAAAAAATCACTAAAAGTATCAGATTTATTAGATTTTCTGTAAAATCCCGCTGCACGCAGATGGCCATTGTTGTAACTACTGACGTGCACAGCGGGTGGTGTCGTCAAATGGTTGCAGCATCCACTGCATTGTGTTTTAGCCTACGCTTAAAACCAACAGTTTCCATCAAATCTGCTACTTTTGTGGGTTTTTTTTTTTATTTATCTTAACAATTTAGTCATTACACCATATTAAGGCTTACAAGTGTTACCAGCCAAGGTTCCCTTTATGAGAAATTGGACTTTATTAAAAAAAGATATATATATTTTTTTTTTTTACAGATTATTGACTTAATATCTTGCAAGGACTCTCAAAATAATAATATATTAATTTCCTGTTGCAGTTCTTGCACATATTGATTTGCCATCCTTATTGTCTTAAAATTAGATTATTAAATTAGACTTAATATATCAAAGTTAACTTATTTTCTCATAATAGTGATTTAATATCTGAAAATGAATTACTTTCTTGAATGAATGTTTGACTTAGAATATCAAAGTAACTTAGTATCTCAAAATGACTTATTTATTTGAAAATTGACTTATTTGCTTAAAATTATGATTTAGTTCCTTAGAATGACTTGCGATTTCAAAATAATGATTCATGCATTGAGGTCGAAACAGTTCTGCAATATTATGTTGAAGTTATGCTGTAAGTTGTGTTGAGATACTAAGTAAACATTTTTTGGGGAAAAATCTCAAATACTTTGAGATTCTAAGTCAGAAATGTATTCATGAAATAAATTTTTGACTTGGGCTCTCAAAAGATTGATTTAATAATTTTGTGTTGCAGTTCTTGCACATTTTGATTTGACATCTCAAACTGACTTATTGTCTTAAATTTAGACTTAAGTAACTTGGATCTCAAAATTAATATGAATATATTAATTTTGAATATTTGACTTAGAATCTCAAAGTAATGATTGTTTACTTAGTATCTCAAAATGAATTATTTACTTAAAAGTGTAGAGTTCGTATCTCTTGACTTTTTGAAAGTTTAGGTTGAAACTAAATTCTGCAATATTACGTTGAAATAATATGATATGATCAAGTCAAAAATGTATTAAAGAAAAATTGATTTAATAATTTCTTGTTGCAGTTCTTGCACATTTTGATTTGACATCTCAAACTGACCTGTTATCTTAAACTTATTTTTTTAAAGGTAACTTGTATCTCAAAATGAATTACTTTCTTGAATAAATGTTTAACTTAGAATCTTAAAGTATTTTTTTCCCCCAGAATGTTTACTTAGTATCTCAAAAAAATTGACTTATTGAATTATTTATTGACTCACAATTTTGAGTTAAAACTTAACTTTGGCATGTGTGTTTGAAATAATGCTAAGTAAATTATATTATAGTGAAGTTATAGTTTTTTTGAGTCAAGTTTGAAAGAGTGTTATTTTTGTAATATGACAAAACATTTGACAAAAATTTGTATCAGTATTTCAAGTTAACTGTTGCTGCCACCAGTACCAAAGAATAAATTAAATAAACACTTCAAAATTGAATTTAAATTATATCTATCATTTATTTACTTACAAATAAAGCATATTTCCAGGCATACTTCCTTAATACATTGGCCATTTCTTTTTCTGTAAAGTTTTCCCGGTTGTTTTTCTGTTAGCCTGTACTAAGATTGCCCACTGTGCACAGATAGATGCCCACTTTTATAAATAAAGATACATTTTGGTTACATTTTTGGGAGAGATGTAAAGTTTAGTAGTTAGTGCTGATGCCAGTATATTTAAATGTATCCCTTTTAATGCATAATAAACCTGAAAATGTGGTGAATTTCACAGCTAATGGAAGTGACAGCAAAAAACTGAGGGTGGAGGACAGCATGGACAGCCCACCTTCCAGAGTTATTCACATCCGCAAACTTCCAAACGAAGTTTCTGAGACAGAGGTCATCGCCCTGGGCTTGCCTTTTGGGAAAGTCACCAACATCCTGATGCTGAAAGGCAAGAATCAGGTATGAGAGAGCGAAATGAATTCCGAGCAGCTCTTGTCATGCAAATGTTATTCCAAGGGCACGAGTTAAAAGGTTTGAGATGTAAATTGGTTTTCTGCAGTTAACCACGTTGAAGCTTCTTTTTTATTATTATTATTATTATTATTATTATTTATTATTTTTTTGGGTGACCATTCAGTCCTCGCTAAGCACAGTACTTCTGTTTCTTCTCTCCACCTCCTGCCTGCAGGCGTTCCTGGAGCTCGGAACAGAGGAAGCAGCGGTTACTATGGTGAACTACTACACGGCCGTGACGCCTCAAGTGCGAAACGTCCCCGTGTTTATCCAGTACTCCAACCACAAAGAGCTCAAGACCGACAGCGCCCTCAATCAGGTTAGCAAACATGGTCCTCGCCGTTTTAACACCCATCAAATGCAGAGCAGCAGTAAATGGATTAGGAGAAGAACTGGCAGCTGTGTTTAAGCTAAACGGACTAGAGGAGGGTAGCGGTGGGTTTTAGAGGGGGCGTATGTGTGACTTCTCCTCAGTCCCAACTTGTTAAAGATCAACAGTTTGTTTCAATCATCTATTAATTTTTGTTTGTTTGTTCATGTATTTGATAATTGCAATACATGCGAACATTTAACACCGCAGTGCCTCCCAGCTAGGTTTTAAATCTAATCACTCGCCCACAGATCAACTGTGAAAATTACAATACTACTTTCTTTATGGCTGCATGAAGACGAAAGTCAGGTTGTGATTGGCCAGTTTTCCAGTCCACCTTAAATGTTGCAGTAGTTACATTCTGGTACATCCTGCAGACGTTCTCCTACTTGAGAATAACCTTCTCCTCCAGACTTTCTCCTATTTGAGAATCACCTTGTCCTCCAAACGTCCTCCTACTTGAAAATCACCTTCTCCTCCAGACGTCCTTCTACTTGAGAATCACCTTCTCCTCCAGACGTTCTCCTACTTGAGAACCACCTTCTTCTTGAGAATAACCTTCTCCTCCAGACGTCCCCCTACTTGAGAATTACCTTCTCCTCCAGATGTCCTCCTACTTGAGAATTACCTTCTGTTCTAGACGTCCTTCAACTTGAGAATTACCTTTTCCTCCAGACGTCCTTCTACTTGAGAATCACTTTCTCCTCCAGACGTCCTTCTACTCGAGAATTACCTTCTCTTCCAGACGTCCTTCTACTAGAGAATTATCTTCTCCTCCAGACGTTCTTCTACTTGAGAATCACCTTCTCCTCGAGATGTCCTTCTACTCAGAAGCTACCTTCTCCTCCACACGTCCTTCTACTCTAGAACTACCTTCTCCTTCAGATGCAAATGAAAGCATATACATTAAATAATTATTAAATTATATTAAATTATTATTATTATTATTTATTTATTTATTCATTTGCAATTGTCATGTGGATCTCCATGTGCAGCTCCTGTCATTACCGTTATTGTCAGCATAAATAGGAAATCAGAAGTTTCGTTCTGTACTTTTGATTTCTGTGTTTTCTAGGGTCTCAGCTACAATAATGAACCAGATGATGAGCTTGATGATGAGGTGGGGGTGGTGGGAGGGGGAGGTGAAGCCACTCCTCTAGAGAGCAGTTTTCTTTTGTCTTAGGAGGGTCTAATTTGGTTTCTGTTCTCTCCCTGCTCTACCCAGCGTGCCCAGGCTGTGCTGCAGGCGGTTTCCGCTGTCCAGGAGGGCGGTTCTCCGAGCTCGGACACGGCAGGAGATGGTGTTTTAACGCCTGCGCCCAGTCCAGTCCTGCGTATAATCATCGACAACATGTTCTACCCGGTCACCCTGGACGTCCTACAGCAGGTCACTGCTCCTTGCGCATCTGTCTGGAGACTTATTTAAACCACACAAACTACTGACTGAATAATAAGAGCTTCATAGCAGTTTCTGAATAATACGATTGATAACTGAACAATACACATTGAGTTTTATTAACTAGATCAGGGATATATATATATATTTAGTATAAGGTCCAGTTAGAGGAGATTTCCTCAGGCCGAGGTCTGGACCATCATTTCTAACTTGTGTTATATCCTGTATATTTAAGATACCTTGTATCAGCATCTTCTACCATCAGCAACTGAAAGACAAATTTATTACACATACCGTTCAGTATATTTCAGTATATTTACTAAATTAATTGTTTATAAAGCTCCAAGTACATTTTTTGTCCTCACTTCAAGTAAGAACAAGGGCTACATTTAAAAATGAAAGAAAAAAAAACAACGCTTTTGGGAAAAAAGTGCATCTTAAAGTGTTCATTTATAGAGAAAGTAAATAAAACGTGCATCGTCTTGTTAACTCAGCTTCACAAACGCAGTCTAAATTAAATCATTCTCAATAGTTTATCGATTTGGGTCCGCATTGGACAACGTCTGGGTCTGGATCCGGACCACGGTCCGCCTATTAGTGACCCCTGAATTAGAGCATACAAGCTGTCTTCTTTCGGAAACTGCTACCTGACCACTGACCTCACGTCTGTCTTTTTCTCTCCTCCTTTTCAGATCTTTTCAAAATTTGGCACAGTCATGAAAATTATTACATTCACTAAAAACAATCAGTTCCAGGCGCTGCTGCAGTTCAGTGATCCAGTCAACGCCCAACAGGCCAAACTGGTGAGTAAGATTAAAGCAAGATTGAACACTGGTGTTAGGATAAGTGTGTGTGTGCTAAATATAAATATATATATATATATATATATATATATATATATATATATATATATATATATATATATATATATATATAATATATATATACTTTAAGAGTTCATTTTCAGTGCTTGCTTGGTGTAACATGATCAACATCTTGCATCTTGTATCACTTTCTGAAGTCCTTGGACGGACAGAACATCTATAATTCCTGCTGCACCCTGCGCATCGACTTCTCCAAGCTGGTCAACCTGAACGTGAAGTACAACAACGACAAGAGTCGCGACTACACCAGGCCCGAGCTGCCCGCAGGGGACGGCCAGCCTCCTGTGGATCCGGCAATGGCTGCTGCTCTCAGCAAGGACTCCACCTCCCTGCTCGGTAAAGTTTGATGTATATTTGAGCTCTGACATCTCAAGAAGTTGTCACAGTTCCTAAGTGATTAAGTACCTAATGAAATCTCAGATTATACCACAAATTGGTTATTTTGAAATAATTTATTTTATAAAATTGCAGATCATACAAATAATTAATTTGGAAAAATATGGGTATACTGGGCTGCATGAGAAGTCATATTTTTGTTGTTATTGTGTACATATATGGATGTCCATGTTGAACACATCATTACGGGGGCATGTTTATATTACAATCGTATACCATTAGAAACCTAGGAGCTTTTAGGTGCTGCATATCACACCTGCTGTCCAGTCCGGGGGACAAGTAATGTCCAAACAATCTGTTCAGTAATGTCACAACAAACCTGCATGACCATAAGGAGCTTATAAGGCATTAATAATAGCTTTGTTAGATTTTTTTGTATGTCTAAAAAAAAAAAAAAATATATATATATATATATATATATATATATGAAAATAGAAACACATGTTGTTTGTACGTCTATATAGAATATATATTTATTCATTTTGGTAACAGAAAAGCTGTTTATGTATTGTATTTGCTGTTAGGGAGCGATTATGTGTTTACACAGCAACAAAGTGTCTGCTTGCACAACCAATCAGAGGCCCTCTATTATAAGTATAAATAAGTTCAACCTGTCATGATAAACAACAACGATATGGCATCTCATGTCTAGGTCGTGCAGCCCTGGCACTTAATGTGTTGAATATTCTGATGATTAACATTCCAAGATTTCATGTTGGTGCATCTTGGTTTTGCATTTGTACACCCTGATGTGTATCAATGATGCAGATCACTTGTTGTTTGTGCTTCTTTCAAGCTTCTCATTAGCAGAATCCATATTTTTTTATCAGTTTTATCTTCTCTGTATGCATCTGTTGGTCAGGGGGTTATAAAACAAGGACATAGCAAAGCACTTCAACTAAATTGTTGTGTGTAATAGTTATATAATGGTTCTTCAAGAGGTGCTTAGAAACCAGTGGGTGTGTAATACACGGAGTAACTGCTCACTGGTTGCACAAACGCTTATGTTTATTTGCTGTTGAAATTAGGGATGCACCGATTCATGGCTGGTAATAATATTTATACATATGATCTAATTGCTCTTACTTTTTAACCCATCAAAAAGAAGCATAAAGTATTGATAGATAGGAAAAAATAGCAAGTAGGTTTCAAGACATTTTCCTGCCTGAAAGATTTTTCTCATCACTCCAAATTACTGTTTAGCCTGTTTGCGCTAATATCTGTATCACTAATAGCTACTTAAATTGTGACTAAACTTAGGGTTTGCATATTAGTGGAGAATGATTGCTTCTACATTTAAAGCAACTCATCCACATCCACAAAAATCATCTTGCTCAATGTAGAAGAAAAATAGTGTCTGTCTAGTGGGCCCAAATTTGAATCTGCAGACTGAAGGAAATAAAGCAAAGCCAAAAAATCTGCCAAAATATGGAACAGCAGTTTTGTGATGGCAGCAGTTCCGTCAGTAATTGGATAAATCTTTGATAAATCTTTTCGCCATGAACTGGTGGTGGACAAAACCAAGAAAAATACATCTTGACAAACATCTTGAGCATTTTCATATTCCGTTTGATAAGTAACAGAACGATTGCCCCAACAGTACCATATTTAGAAAATACTATCAAAAACCTGTGCTAAGGATTTTTATTTGATATCACATACTGTCCTGCAATTAATCCAAGGTATCAAGACTAATTATACTGATTTATGTAATGAGTGTAATGAGTGGGTTAGTGTGAAATGGTTAATGGTTAGACACACAGGTGCAGATTTCTTTACAGTGGTGATGATGGGAACCAACACAAATATAGTCGCTGTCCAAAGAAAAACATGCATCTTTAATTTTGTCTAGTTTTATATCCTGTATTTGAACACAGCAGCTGCCGTTTACTTTGGGGGAACAGTTCATGAACAGGCCAATAGAAACGCTCCAAAATAGCTGACTGACATTAAAAGTAAAAAAACGTTTTTGGCCTCTCCTGTAAAGTTCCAATTGAGATACTTAACAGCGCCGATATACAAATATTGCCATTTTAATTATTAACCAAATCACCAGTGAACCTACACGTGCCTTTAAAGTTTTTAATAATGTAATGTTGATTGTTAAAAAAAAATATTTTATTTGATGACTCAAGAAATACATTTTTGGCCAAAAGCTTATTAAATTCAAGTTTATTTGTGTAGCGCTTTTTACAACAATGTTGTCTCAAAGCAGTTTTACAGAAGTTTTAAAAACAGACAGTTACAACATATACACCCCAGTGAGCAAGAACACCTCCCTCAGACTGGAGGAAGAAACCTTGGGAGGAACCAGACTCACAAGCGGAGACCCATCCTCCTCTGATCAAACAGTGTTTACAGTTTAATAAACTAAACACCAAAGAAAAGAGTCTCTGTTTGAAATCTGGATAGCAAAGATTTAGAAGCTGCACAGGTAGAGGCAGACTCTGACTGAGGCAGTCTCTGACTGAGGCAGTCTCTGACTGAGGCAGTCTCTGACTCTGAGTCTTTATAAAAAAAGTGGAAGAGAATTGAAACAGTCCCATCCTATCTCAATGCTGGTGCATCGGGATGATGTACAGTGATGTAACTGAGGGTGTAGCAGTTGGACAAATAGACAGGAGAGCTGGCTGGTGATGGTGGGGAGGAGGCCCTGATGGTCAGTCCTCCAACAGCGTTCAACAGACGGGAGAACAGTCATTTATCTCCAAACTATTATAAAACAACCCTGACATCAGGCAGGGTTTCCATGAGCAGTTAATCTAAGAACTTTCTGCTTGAGAGAGCTTTTAGAGTTTTTACAGCTCAGATGTTCGGTTCCCATTCCCACCACTGTGAACAGCTGACTCAGGGTGTGTCTCAAAACCTAGTGAGCTGTCCAAGTAGGTACTGTCTAGGACGCGACTGGTGGTTTAGCTGGTTGCTAAGCTACCGGCCGGCATCCAAAACAATAGCCCGAGGCTTAAAAATATGCAAGCATAAATGCTAATGTCTTGAGTATAAAACTTCTAAATGGTGAAGGACTCGTTACAGAGTTGATAATAAAATACTGTTTTGTGTGATTATATGACCAGTAACACATTAAAACTCCAGAGAGAATCAAAATAACTCACATTTTAAAACCACTTCACTGCTCCTAGATTAGCCTGCAGTGCATCATGTTAGCGGCTGAGGAAGCGTTCAATGCTTCATTAAAAGCAGGTCTAAATAAGGTTCCTCAGTAGACAGCATGTTTAAGGTATGTGAGAATTGGGACAGTCTACATGTCGGGAGCGCATACTATGACATAATGCTGCCTATGTAGGAGCTCAGAAGGATTTGAGACACAGCCACAGTTGACCCTGGTTTCTCTCAGACTCTGCCTAAGATAAGTTTGCTGTATGATAGACAAACCTGGCCAGCGCTTTCTTAGAAGGGTTCCCTTGCAATGTCATATGGATCCACCAAACAGAAGAATGAAACTACTCATCTATGGCTGTCTTACAAATATTTACCCAACAACGAAGCATGCAAAATCATCCTGGAAGAAACAAAAACACTCTGTTCAGCAAAGTTCATCACCCCGACATCCGGAAATCGACTACAACACTCAAAGCTTTTTGCCAAAAGAAAAGAAAATTGGCTAAAAACCACACACTCATTTCAAGTGCACTTGTTTGGGCCAGTTGGCTCCTGCTATGTTAAGATCTCAACAGCTTGTTCTGCAAGTCTTAGCAGTGATGATGCGTTGTGGTGAAACTTTTACCAGTACATGCTTACAGTGATCAGAAAACAGAAGTTTGTGTGAGGTTAAAAAAAACAGAATGAAACTAAACATCAAGCTCCTAAGTCCCAAGCCTGACAGTCATTAAGAAAAATATAGACGCAATGGCAACAAGCAGCCCAATCAGAGATTCACTTACAGTTTCAGCTGGATTTACGGATGCTGAGAAACAGTCACCAGGTGATATATCTACACCAAAATTGACAGGCCATCTCAGAATCCTGTCTTTAAATGTTTTAAGTTTCAAATTCTTTGGTTAAAGCATTCTCGAGTTATACATTTTATTTTTTTTAATATAAAGATTTTTTTCAGCAATGTTAATTAACATATGGCAGCCATATTGTTTACAGAAGTCTAACCTTTAGTTGGTAATTATTGACATTCATGGTCTTGTGAATTTTTGGGCATAGACCCTCAGACTAGTTTGCAAAAGTAGGTTTGGCATATTATGCAAATTAGCAACGAATCTAAGTAGGAGGAGCTATAAGTTCCAATTTACAAAGTGATTTGTCTCGAGTCAACGAATCAGGGAAAAAATCTTGTTCAAGAAGTTATAAGACAATGTTTTGTAGCGCCACCATCAGGCCAAGGAGTGTCATTTCACACCTGCTGTACCTTGTGGCCAAGCTAGGCATTTCTGGGCCTTAATTTTTTTGCTCCATGTTGTGTTTTAGCCGAGAAAAGAATAATACAAATAACAATAATACGAAAAAAACTGACATCTACAATAGTATAAGTATATTAAATAAGTATTTCATTGTCTTCTCATACTGTACATCTCTCCACCTCTGATCCTGTTAGCCGGAACCAGTGCCTGGTTTTAGTTTTTACTCCTGCGATCCATTGGTTTATGCGCTGAATGCTCCCGATTGGTCAAATTAAAGAGTCACAGAGGACGTACTCGTAAACAGCCCAAGTGCACATGGCAACATTATTAACCTACTATTAGCTAGTTTGTATGTCGGCAACATGCAACTCTTTTACTGACCCCTTGTGGCTCAATAGCAGAATTACATTTTTAGGTAAATGTAAACTAATTCTATGCAACAAAACAAAGCTTTGCTGGGAGTTTTAACAATAAACCATCTTAAATACTTAAATCAACCTAAGAGTTCACGATCCTCAGACTTCACCTGAAGTTCTTCTTCTGAGAATTTAGTTCTGAACTATGTTTAGACTCTGAGGCTATTTAGAAATGTAGATCATGAGCTGATCAGGTCACATACTCTTCTTAAATTGGACCCATAACTTGCTTTTAATGTGTTTTGGCCAGCGTTAGAATGCTGATACGTGTCTCGCTGCATCCCTAATGAAACTATCAGAATTTCAACTATCAGAGTCCCTGGCCCTCGGTTCCTCTCTGATCGCGTACGACTTTTACTCTACACATTCTTCTAGGTACTCCATCCGGAACAGTAACTTCCTACTCTAGTGCTGGAGCATTTCCATCTTCTCTAGGTACCTATGCTTCTGTTATCTACTGTTTCTCTTTCTTTCTTTTCTTAACCCTTCTGTGTTCTTTCCTTCCCTCGGGGGAAAGAGTCTCTTTGCCAGTGCTGTCAGAATTGGCGGGGCTTCTCTACTGAAACAGCTCTATCTATTTGTCCTGACCCGTTGGATTCTCGCTGTTGCTCTTTTCTGCAGAGCGCTAAACAGAAGGCTCGGCACTAAGCCCTCCCATTCTGCGCCGTGGCCTTGATGTGAGGGGTTGACCTGTGTTTGTATCGAGACACTGCCTTTCAGACAGACTGGCCAATCAATGTCCCTCAAAAAAGCTCCACCCTGGTAAAGAAGTGTGGCCGCTCGACTGCATAGAGACAGTCAATAAAGGGGAAGGAGGAAAGGCCTGGTATTTTTAGAGCCCAACCCATGTGAACATTTTACCAGCATTGGATTTTACCAACATGTTGATCATTTTAAGGAGCTAAAAGTTCTGCTAATGAGTAATGTTAATAAGTATAATGTAGTATGTATATTTTTTACTGGCTAAAGATTCTCAGATTGCTTACTTAAACAGCAGATATACACAGTAAACAATATTAATATTAAGTAATATAGAATATGTGAAGTAGTGCCTCCGCAGTCCTGGCGGTTTGGATGGGTTTCAGTCTAATAACGCTCCTTTTTCTTGAATGTGAAGGTTACATGTTTTTTTTTAACCTTTAATATTTTATTGTGTTCAAATGAAGCAGCTCTGCCATAAAACAAGCAAATACAAAGCAGTATTAGTGTTAAATCAGCTCTATTATATATTTTTCAATAGATTTTTTAAATTAAGTATGTGGAATCTGAATATCAGATTGCTGTAGTACTGTGCAAAATTCAGAGGCCACCCTTCATTTGTTTTATTTCTGAGCACAACAGCTGTTTAGTAGAAGTTGTAATGTTTTAGGAGATATTTAGCAGATTAGGTTGTAGATAATCATTAAAGATAACAGCTTCGCTTGTTTAATGCACTGATAAGTCTAATTTAACTGTGTAGAGATGCCACTAACTTAGTTTAGAGCTTTGAAGTCATGGGAAGACTACTCTAAATTTCAGCCCATTGTTTAAAACCACTTATCGTGGCAACAAATATTTTTTGCAGAAAAATTGATGTACATATGTAGAAAGATTTTCCATAGTGTTAGGGATATTGGGAAACGAGATGGTCCCTAATCACTATTCCCTACATTAGAACACTTAATATATAGAACACTATTTTAGGGGACAGATATGGTCCCTAATCACTGTTCCCTACATTAGAACACTAATATATAGAACACTATTATAGGGGGCATATATGGTCCCTAGTCACTGTTCTCTACATTAGATCACTATAATAGGGAACAGAGATGGTCCCTAATCACTATTCCCTACATTAGAACACTATTATATAGAACACTATTATAGAGAACAGATATGGTTCCTAATTACTATTCCTACATTAGACTATAAAGGAAAGATGGTCCCTAATCACTATTCCCTACATTAGAACACTAATATATAGAACACTATTATAGGGAACAGATATGGTCCCTAATCACTATTCCCTACATTAGAACACTAATATATAGAACACTATTATAGGGAACAGATATGGTCCCTAATTACTATTCCCTACATGAGAACACTATTATAGGGAACAAAGATGGTCCCTAATCACTATTCCCTACATTAGAACACTAATATATAGAACACTATTATAGAGAACAGATATGGTCCCTAATTACTATTCCCTACATGAGAACACTATTATAGGGAACAGATATGGTCCCTAATCACTATTCCCTACATTAGAACACTAATATATAGAACACTATTATAGAAAAACTATTGGCCCTAAACCCACATTAGACACTAAATATACGAACACTATAGGGAACAGATATGGTCCCTAATTACTATTCCCTACATTAGAACACTAATATAGGGAACAAAGATGGTCCCTAATCACAAATTTCTACATTGGAGTACTGTACATTTCGCCACTTAACATAATTTGCCTGACGCATAATGACCAATCAGAAGTCTGCTATTTTGCATGACATGTAGAAGGAGGCAGTCCTGAGTCACAACATACAGTCTCTCAGGCTCTCAGTCCCCCATGAAAACTTAGATTCCCATCAGACCAGTGCAAAGCCGTACGTGGAGCTCTGATAGTCACAGCTGTGTTTTTCTGAGCAAGTAAATTGTCGCTGCCCAGATTTCAGGTGGTTAAAGCTTTTTGCACAGTACTGTGTGTGTTTGGGGCGTTTCCTGCTGCAGCCACTGTAAATCAGAGTGCGTTCTTAATGACGTGGCTCGTTAAATTTAAGGTCAGACAGCTTCTGCTTAGTGGCTGAAATGAGATGAGTGGTCTCTGGAGTTATTCTGGGCGTTTTCCTCCTGAATGGCAGTCTGTGTGAAACCGGCGCAGCTCTCTGTTTGACGTGTATGTTGGATGCGGTTTGGCCGGCGGGGTTGTGGTGGTCTGTACGTGTGCTTGGCAGCGCTGGTGGGCTGCATGGCCGGAGCTGGACTGGAGGCTGAGAGGAGAGCGGAGGCTGCTGCAGGTGTACAGGCGTCTGAATGACTGACTGACCGATGCTGAACTATTTATCTCTCTTTTGTTTTTGTCTCCATCTGTTTCTCTTTCTCTCTGTCTCACACTCTTCTCTCTCTCTCTCTCTCTCTTTCTCACTCACTGTCTGCCTCTCGTGCTTCCAATCTGTCCTTCTGCCCCCTTTCACACATGCGCTCTTCTCTTTTTTCTGTTTTCCTTCACCTGTTTTCCTCCTCCTTTCTTTCTTTCCATCTTTCTTTCCTCTATCTTTTGTTTTTTGGTCACTTTTATCCTCTTTTTCACTTTCTTTTCTTTCTTCATTTCTCTTTTTATTTCACAACTTTCTGTTTCTCCACCTCTCTCCCTCGCTCCCTCTCGCTCTCTAGGGGCTATTAGTCCTCTCAGTGCGGCTGCTGCAGCAGCGGCGGCGGCTGGCAGGGTGGCGCTGTCCGGACACTCTGGAGGCGGAGGGGTTCTTCTGGCCAGCAATCTGAATGATGAGGTCAGTGCAACACACACACACACACACACACACACACACACACACACACTCTCTCATTCACTCACTCACACTCCTCTACCTGCTCTCTCTGTTCTTCTCACTATGTTCAGTCAGTTCTCCAGCACAGTCTGTCTCTGTACTTCTGTACAGTCATTACAGGCCCAGGCTCATTTTTATTTCTGTTTTTCTTAGTTGAGAGGACCTCCTACCATTTCTCAACATCAGATCTATTATTTACAGCATCGTACTAATACATTTACATCCAGGTTTAGGTCCAAACTACTACCTTTGAGCTCAAACATTGCCAGAAACAAGAGCTAGCGCTGATGCCCAGAGACAAGAGAATAAACTACAGGGTTACTTACATACAGTACAAGTGCAATAACTAGTAATACCAGTAGGGGTGTGCCATATCGTGTCATACACAATAATATCGGCAACGTTTTTTAAATATTGTGCCATATCACCCATCCCTAATTATCACATCTGGGTACTACTTTTACTGTTTTTAGCAAAAAAAATAAAATTTGACTTTTCTCATTTCTCATTACATATCTACTTATCTGTCCAGTATTATCCATTGACTTCTGTTACAAATTGATGAAAATTCTTGTATTTTTTAATATCTCAGTTAGTCGTGCCATATCATGCAATAATAAAATTTAATTTTCATTTTGTTGCAGTAGTGTATTCTCAAAATATTTTTTTTTATTCAATGTTTTGTCATATCGCAGAGAGTATCGTGATCTCAAAAATACCTTGAAATATAGTGATATTATTGTTGGGCCATATTGCCCACCCCTAATATCCAGCCCGTGTTCATAACTAGAAGAAAGGAGTTAAGCGCAGCAGTGCAATATGATTCATTTCAGTACATTCGTCCTATAAGTGCTCCACAAAGCAACAGCGGCCTTCAGTCTGCATCCAAACGGTTGTATAAAACTATAATAGAATATATCGCTAAATACACAGCCAACTAATTAGTGCCAGCTTATTAGGCCTTTCAGGAGAGAAACAGTTTCTCACACTGCTGAACCAGTTTAGAGGACCGCACACTGTTAGTGCAAGTTAGGTTATTATCCTATTATTATTATTAGCCCTGGAATTGGACTGGAGCAGCTGTATCTAGCTTTGTATGTAAAAATATGTCTTAGAACAATTACAGCATGAATTGCTGAATCATGAACAGCTATAGAAATAGCTGTAGACTCTCGAGCGCTCTCTGAACTGGTTCTTTTGTGGGTCGCCATCAGGACAGCTCTCTATTTAACATCATGTTAACAATAAGGCGGCTTCTATCTGCTATCGGTTCGAAGTTCATTATAACCTGAATGCAGCCTGTTTCTGAAACATAACTAGAACTTAGCTCTAAGAAAGAAGTCAATGTCTGCTAATGTGAGCTTTTTTCTAGTTCTGTCATTGTTAGCTAAGACTGGGGTGTGTAGGGCACATAGGGTATCCTCCTTTTTTATTTATTTATTATTATTTTTTTTAATCCCCTCCCCTTTCTTTATTAAAAAGTTATATTTTGGACGATCTGATGATGTAATAGGGTCTGTCGTTAGCAACATCAGGCTCTAGAAATCTATTTACGCAGCCATAGGACAATTATTATTATTATCGTTGTTATTATTAATATTATTATTGTTACGCTGGAGGGGCTGCTCAGCCAAATAGGACAAATGGGTTGTTGTCGTGTTTGAACTTCACCAATCGTCACGGTGCCATGCTTCGGATTTGAAATCTGATGTTGAGAAATAGTGGAGGTTCCCCGTCAGGAATGCCGTCTGCGTCCTCATCAGCCGCATACGTCTTGAGTGTAGCTGCTCACAGACCATTTGGTTGCTCCTAAACTCCTGACAAGTCACGCGATACAGCGTCGGCTCCGACGGCAAAACACCGCGGCGTTGGTCGCGCGACGAGCAGTGAGCAGTTTTCTGTCCCATCACTCCACCAGAGCCTGTGAGCTCAGTGCCATCCTCAGTGTGTGTTAATGTTATTTCAGTATATTTGCAGTTAGCTGATGATTTAGTAGGACATGACTCTGTAGATGCTTTAAAAACCAAGTTCCTCACATTTGATTTGTCTTCTCTCATAAAATATACTGAAAGCATTTCTTGATGAATTTCTCGTCAAAATGGAGGGTCTCTCTGCAGTCTCTCTGTGCATTCTGTGCAAGTTTTGATCACTGTCTCTCTCTCTCTCTCTCTCTCTCTCTCTCTCTCTCTCTCTCTCTCTCTCTCTCTCTCTCTCTCTCTCTCTCTCTCTCTCTCGACCTCACCTCTCTCTGCTCTTGAAGTAATATCTAACTGTCTTTTCTCTCTAAGCTGTAACTTCTCTCTCCCTCTTCCTGACGTTCCACTGCCTCTCTCTAAGCTATTCAAAGTTGGTATGAAATGTGGTAGCTCCACCCCCGCCTCATCTCTCTCTCACTTTTTCTCTATTATTATTATTGTTATTGTTATTATTATTATTATTGTTATTGTTATTGTTTAGTATTATATTTCTCTATCCTTGTCATTTATTTCTCCCATCATGGTTTTCTTTTCCCAAACACTCTTGTGGGTTCTGTGGTTTTAAACATGACGTGCTGTCTGTTGATGCCCATAACTCTGCAAGGTGGTTTTCATGCCCACGACCCGCATGGCATTTTGTGTCCTAATGAGAACA
>CM038716.1:42204102-42429102 GCA_021613375.1 Megaleporinus macrocephalus | reverse complement strand
ATCACTATTCAATATATTCAGATACTGGATACCAAGTGATATATTGCAATTTTTCAAATCTTACTATTAAAACACACCACTGTATGAACAGGTTTGCCAATGCTTACAATATCATTGCGCCCTTGTACTGCTTGTTAGTCTTGGAGTGGAGCTGAAAATGTATTACAACACTCCCATCTAGTGGTCAGAGGTCAAAATATGAACCTGGTATCTTAAAACAGACACTTATTTCATAGAAATATTGACTTTGATTTAGAAAAATGTGTTATTCACAAATATCCAACACAGTATTTTGGTTTCAATACCAAAAACATAGTAAAGTACTTGTGGGGAAGATAAGTCTAGTCAAATAAGTTCAAGTAATGACTTCCAGAAATTTTGAAAAGAGAAAACATTTTTTTCCCTGCCTGGTGGGAATGTGCTTCCATAAATAAGTGCCCTGATCATGCATACAGCTATTTGACATACAGTGCTTCCCTTGTTCTGTTCCAGCCATGAGCCACCTGAATGGCCAGAAGATGTACGGAAAGATAATCCGTGTGACGCTTTCCAAGCACCAGACGGTGCAGCTGCCCAGGGAAGGTCTGGACGACCAGGGCTTGACTAAAGACTTCGCCAACTCTCCGCTGCACCGCTTTAAGAAGCCCGGCTCCAAGAACTTCCAGAACATCTTCCCTCCATCCGCCACCCTCCATCTCTCCAACATCCCGTAAGTACAGACACTGTGGTGGGTGGGGCAAACAAATTCGGCAGGGAGGAATTTGCCACCTAGTAATATAACAGATGATAATAATAATAATAATAATAGTAATAATAGTAATAATAATAGAAGGTTCAGAGAATGTTTAGTTAGTTATGACGCTGGTAGCAGACGACTGGGCAGACTTGGCACTGACACTTTGTTGGTACCTCTTCAGGAATTGCACGAATTACAGCCTCCATCTGCTTTTGTTATTATGCTAATACTGTGCGCTGAGCACTTCAGACATGAAGCTTAAATTTGGATTCCCAAGGTTTTTTCCTTTTTTGAAAATTAATTGCTGGTTTCTCCTTTGTAGCTCCGGGGCGCAGGTTAAAAATCTGAACTTGGTTAATTACGTGGTACCGTGGCTATGGAGGAGGATTTGTGGAGGGGTTTTTTGTGCTTCACTGTGAGTGCTACTGTCTTCGCCAGTAATGTGAATATTTCCGTTTTCTGCAGTGAGAATGTGACCGAGGAGGACCTGAGACTTCTCTTCTCCAACTCAGGAGGCACAGTTAAAGCCTTCAAGTTCTTTCAGTAAGAACCTCAAACTTTTTTTTATCAAAGTGTTCACTTAACTTACAATGGTGTAGTAAGAGTACATGTAATATACCAATTACACAAACATACACTATATATATATATATATATATACAGTAAGTAAAGCTTTTACATACATCAGTGTGTTTATTAACCCTTTCCAAGCTTCTCCTAAACAGCCCAGTATTATTTACGGTTCTCATCTAAGACCTGCTTTGACTGCTCAGTACTTCATTAAGCTAAATCAAGATTTGCTGCTGAAGGAACTGAACACATTCATACAATGTCTGGGGCGTCCAGGAGAAATCTGGAACCTAACTTTGTTCTTCAAACTGGAGCTCAAGATATGATCTTCTTCACTGCAGAATTAAGAAATGAGTTTGTTTGTTTGTTTCAGAGACCGTAAGATGTCTCTGCTGCAGATGTCCACGGTGGAGGAGGCCATCCAGGGCCTGATCGACCTCCATAACTACGACATGGGCAGAGGCCACCGCCTCAGGGTTTCCTTCTCCAAATCCACCATCTGAACATCTGAACATGCTCTGTAGCTGCACCCTTCACCGCCCCCACTCAGTATGGAGCATAGAGTGAAATTCATCTGTATCAGTCATTCCTGAACACCATATCAAACACTCACACAGGCACAGTGCGCTCTCTCTCTCTCTCTCTCTCTCACTGTTTCTCGCTCGCTCGCTCTCACTCGCTTGCTCTTTCTGTCTCTCTCTCTCTCACTCACCCTTTTTTCTCTCTCACTCGCTCTTTTTTGTCTCTTACTCTTTGTCTCTCATTCGCTCACTGTTTCTTTCTCTCTCTCACTCACTCTTTCTCACTTGCTCTTTTTTCCCTCTCACTCACTCTATTTTTCTGTCTCTATCTCTCTCTCTCTCACACTCTCTTTCTCTCGCTTGTTTTCTTTCTCTTTTTCACTCTTTCTTACTCATTCACTCGCTCAGTCTTTCTCTCTCTGTCTCTCGCACACTTTGTCTCGCTCTGTCTTGCTTTCCCCTTCTCTCTCACGTACTTTCTATTGTTGTGTTTTCTTCGTTCATTTCTTTCTCCCTCTTTCTCACCTTTTTTTCTGTATCTTGTGTTCTCTCTCTCTCTCTCTCTCTCTCTCCCTCTCTGTGCGTAAGACCTGCTCCTCTTCTCCCTGTCGTTTGTGCGTTGGGCCAGCTGTATTCCCACAACAAAAAGGTGCCTTACGTACGCAAAAACAGCGTCATCTATTTTGCATCCTCTTAAACAGGCGTTAGAAGTGTAGGCACGTCGTTTGTGTTCGTGTAAGAAGTGTTAATTTAAGTCTCTCCCTCTGACCCTGATCTGCTGTTCTGTGCGATTTGAAACACGGTACTTTATTGTGGAACTTTTAAAGCCAGCTGGCTTGCTTTGTATTTTATTTTTATTTTTTTCCCTCTTTGCTTTTTTTTTAATGCTTCACTTGCGAAAGAGTGACATGATTCGATGGAACGGCCACCTGCCTGGACGTGCTCTGTTTGTTTATGTTTTGCGGAAGGCTGTAGTGGGTTTTGATTTAGATCTGGCACTTAAAATACAGTTTAAAATGCAATGCTGGAGACCCTTTACTCTCTCTCTCACACACACTGTGGGCAGCGTAGTGTATAATATATTGCAACACTCTCAACCCTTCCTCGCTTTTTTTGTTTTGTTTGTTCTTTTGCATTATTATTATATTTCTTTTTTTGGGAAAGTGGAACCGCATGAACTGCAGTTGCGAGGACAAGCTTACCGTTGCTGTTGCATTATGTTCGGCCGAGGTGTGCTCAGAGTCGTCGTTAGAGGTTGGAAGCGACCATCTGTCCGCTGCTCTGCTGCTTGTGGGCAGACAGACCACACATACGTGATATACAGTTACAGGTTGTGCAGATAAACTGTGCGGATGCTAGCAGAGGTTAATGGAGGCTCTTAATGACCAATTAGCATTGTGCCAACTGTATGGCTAACCGTGCGTTCACACTGTGAGGCGACGAAGCGGCAGGCGTCCAGTCATATCCAATGGGAGTAGCTGTGATTTAGAAACAAAGAATAAATTGAGTTGAGATTTTTTTTAAGCTGCGCAAATGAATTATGCTGCAAAACACGGTGGTTGGAAGTGCCGAGCATCTGCTCTCTGAACTTTTTTGTCAAGCCTCCTATTTCTACAGCTGTTTCTTTCTAACTAAATCAGTTTCAAGCGATAAACGATAAGTGACTGAACGTGAATGTTCGTTAACTGTAATAAACACACGAACACACACACACACTACCGCTCAAAAGTTTGGGATCACAGTGAACTGTTCTTGTTTTAATGGAGTATCTTCTTCCTTAACACAACAATGGACTGACGGGTCTCTAAAGAAAGTTGTTTCTTTCTGGTCATTGTGAGTCGGTCAGCAAGCCATCAATTGCTGATCTTCAGATACTAAACTAACCTAGAATGTTGTTCCCTTTTATACTCACTTATTAGTAGAATGTTTTTCAGCTGTGATCACAATTGATCAAGAGTGTCCAAACAACCAATTAGTCCAATAACATCCTTAACTTGGATTGGTGGTCGTACCAGGAGATTTAGACAGAGGACTGAGAATTACTGATAATAGGACTATATGTAAAATAAGCCTCTATACAAAAATAGACTTTAATACAAACATTTTTATTCTTTAAAAATCATCTGATACACATATTGTTTGTGAAATGCATGAAAATTGCATGAAATGAAATTCTAAAGTGGTCCTAAACTTTTGAGCGGTAGTATGTGTGTGTGTGTGTGTGTGTGTATATGTATATATATATATATATATATATATATATATATATATATATATATATATATATATATATATATATATATATAAATTTTTTTTTCTTTTTTTTTTTTTTTTCCTCCATATCATTTAAACACGATAGCTGTTGTTTACATAATGTACAAATTTCATGATGAATGGGCCAATAGAAATGCCCCAAAATAGCCTGGATGAAATTCTGGTTCCATTGACTTGCATTGAAAGTAAAATAGGTTTTTGTCCTCTCCTGTAAAGTTGCCATTTTGGAGGTTTTTGTTTGTGATGATATATATTATTTATTTTGGCTGTTAAATTTCTCTTGTTGGAAGATGGACCTTACATGTGCCCACATAAGACAGACCTGGGATGGCGTACGCGACTTGTTGCCTGCTAGTGTGAACGCAGGGTAAATTATTGTACCACCAACCAAGTTCAGGCTTCACGATGCCTACAAGGCAGAGGTTTTACCAGAGGAAGTTGCTGGCAATCTGATTGATTTCATTCTTCTGATTTGTCCGCCTTCAGCGTGTTTAATATTTATAGTTAAGTATTTAGCCGCCCTGTTCTGGTATGGAGGAGAGAGGATCTGTGTGCTGATAGCTGCTGCTCTAAGCAGTTAGAGCCGTTAGTTTCGGTGGCTGTTAAGTTGCTGTAGGAAGCTTTTGTTCCACCAGTCAGCGTCCAGCAAGCTGTATGTCCAGATATTTTATGTCTCCACTGCCTCGAATTGCATAGTTATTCAATATGAGGTTCCTAACCCACTGTTATCCATACCATCAGACAAAAGTACAGCGAGAAACTCGGTCCGGCTTGGCTCTGAGCTCGAATCTGGACGCACCTCGGCCCCTAAGCTGAGTGTCGTGATGTTTGTTCACTGTGACGTGCTTGTGAAGTGTTGCCCTCACGTGTAGAAGAGCTGTTGGGACCAAAGTTAACGTGCCTTTTGTCTTATTTCTCTCCGCGTCGTTCCGTTCAGCATCTCTGGATATTCTCTTTGGTTTGTTTTCTTTTCACCACGAGGGGGAAAACTCACGGTCTCTATCAACAAAAGTCAGGAAATGTTGCTTGGTTTCTCATCTGTGTCTCACTGTGGTCTGGGGGAAGTGGTGGGAAGGGGGAGGGGGGGGTCGCTCTCTTTGCGTTACCGGATTCATTTCTGTGGTCTGCGTTTTGGAATCAGAAGGGGGCGCTGTGTATATTTTCTACATGGGTTGAGTTTTTACATCTAGAATAATGTACAATTTCAGTGTAGTTTGGAAGTGACACGATTAAAAGTTCCTTTTCTACCGAGCTCATGCTGTACGGTCCCTGCGTGCTGGTGTGCTGTCTCTCTCTCCGTCCCTCTCTTTAGTTCTCTCTTTTTCTCTCTCTGTAGCATGCTGAATAAACTCCTGTAACTCTGTTCACCTCTCTGTCTCTCTCTCTCTTTCTCTCTCTCCTCTCGGCATCACTCTCTCGATCGTCTTCCTCTGCTGATCTCAGGATAAAGACGCGGTCGCAGCGTTGCTAAAATTGGGTTTTTATGAGAGACTAAAAGCAGCCTTAACCTAAATGTATGTCTATGACGGGTATTTAGAATTCAGTAAGGTCCAGTTAGAGGAGATCTCCTCAGGCCAAGGTCCAGACGGTCATCATTTTTTACTTGTGTTATGATTTAGTGCCAGATCCTGTATATTTAGCTTACTTATACCATCAACAACTGAAAGACAAACTTATTACACACACCGTTATATATATATATAGTATATTTCAGTATATTTACTGTTTAAATGCTGAACTAAATGAATTATTTATAAACTTCTTATAATTTTTAGTCCTTACTTCAAGTAAAAACAAAGCTTTTGAGAAAAAGTGCATCTTAAAGTGTTTATTTATAGAGAAAGTAAATAAAAGGTGGTTCTTCTTGTTAACTCAGCTTCTCAGATGAACATGTTGGTTGTACAGAGCGGTGTTCTCCAGAACTAGACGAGTTCATTCCAGAACCGTTCCTGTTACACACTCAGTTCTCTCTGTTCACTTTTCTGATTTTAGAGCTCCTTATTCTTTCTGACTCGCTTTAGTCTCCGACTGCTGCTCCTCACTTCCTACCTCGCCTGTGTGCACAGATCTCATTGGCTGAGGAGCCTTTGGTGATCTTACACTGCCTGTGATTGGTCTGTGAGGTTACTGCGCCATAAAGCCCGTATACCGTAAAGATGAGAAAAGCTCCGCCTCTTAAAATAAACACAGTCAAAATTAAATAATTTTAAATAGTTTATTGGTTTGGGTCCGCATTGGACAACGTCGGGGTCCGGATCTGGACCGCGGTCCGTCTATTAATGACCCCTGGTCTGTGTGATTAGATCTTTTAATAAGTACCTCAATTTCCATATATTTGAGGCTTTTTTTTATAGAATTCCTGTTATGCGTATGGTTTACATTCTAAATTACAGCAGAATTACACAGATATTTAACTACGTTTACATAATCCAGTGTTGGAGGTGATAACTCAGAGATTCAGAGTGGGTTTGGTGTGAAATGGTTCAGATGTTGTTTACATTGGTGGTAAATGCAACCAAGGGTCTCCACGTCTACAACACAAATATACATATTTACTCTCCAGCCCACCAGTGAACCTACATGTGTTGTGAGCTCTTATATGAAATATTGGTGGTGATAAAATGGTGTTAAATCTGATGGTATATGTTTTCTGTGGGGGCTATAAATACTTGCCCCATCCTTATTTTTATCATCTCAGAATCTTAGACTTAGGCAGTGTATTTATAACCAGGTGATAACTTTCTCTGAGGGAGCTTTTAAAGGAGGACATTCGGTTCCATTCACCACCACAGTAAACTGTTCTGACTCCAATTTATTTACAACAGAGTCTCTACAAAAGATTTCTTGTTGTGTCCCAAACTGTTCCCCTTAAATAAAACACAACTTGTTGCATAAAGTAGTGTGCAACTGATATGGCAGACCGCAGATACCCAGAATGCATTGTGTTGTTTGTAAATAATGAGCTGACCTGTATAGCATTAGCAGCAGATTAACAGCTCCACAAAACAATAACAATAAGGAAAACAAGGTTTAAGCAAATGACCTCCATTTTTTTAAACACTATTGTCAAGTATGCAAGACACACATTTATGGTTACCTTTAAAAGAGGTGTGGGCTGCATTACGACCCTAACCTGCAACGGTTAGTTTACATTAGAGCATGAATTTAATGTAAACAAGAGATCTAGATAATATTTACATATGCATTTCATAAGGGGAAAACAGTATTAACCCTATAGTTAATAGCTAACCCCATTAGCCCTACAGCTGACTGCTACAGTTAACAGCATTAGCCCAACATCCAACAGCTACAGCTAACTGTATTAGCCCAACATCCAACGGCTACAGCTAACTGTATTAGCCCAACATCCAACAGCTACAGCTAACTGTATTAGCCCAACGGCTTCAGCTAACTGTATTAGCCCAACACCCAACGGCTACAGTTAACTGTATTAGCCCAACGGCTTCAGCTAACTGTATTAGCCCAACACCCAACGGCTCCAGCTAACTGTATTAGCCCAACACCCAACGGCTACAGTTAACTGTATTAGCCCAACGGCTTCAGCTAACTGTATTAGCCCAACACCCAACGGCTACAGGTAACTGTATTAGCCCAACACCCAACGGCTACAGCTAACTGCATTAGCCCAACATCCAACGGCTCCAGCTAACTGTATTAGCCCAACACCCAACGGCTACAGTTAACTGTATTAGCCCAACGGCTTCAGCTAACTGTATTAGCCCAACACCCAACGGCTACAGTTAACTGTATTAGCCCAACGGCTTCAGCTAACTGTATTAGCCCAACACCCAACGGCTACAGGTAACTGTATTAGCCCAACACCCAACAGCTACAGCTAACTGTATTAGCCCAACACCCAACGGCTACAGCTAACTGTATTAGCCCAACACCCAACGGCTACAGCTAACTGTATTAGCCCAACACCCAACGGCTACAGCTAACTGTATTAGCCCAACACCCAACGGCTACAGCTAATTGTATTAGCCCAACACCCAACGACTCCAGCTAACTGTATTAGCCCAACATCCAACAGCTACAGCTAACTGTATTAGCCCAACATCCAACGGCTACAGCTAACTGCTACAGTAAACAGCATTAGCCCAACACCCAACAGCTCCAGCTAACTGTATTAGCCCAACATCCAATGGCTACAGCTAACTGCTACAGTGAACAGCATTAGCCCAACACCCAACAGCTCCAGCTAACTGTATTAGCCCAATATCCAATGGCTACAGCTAACTGTATTAGCCCAACACCCAACGGCTACAGCTAACTGTATTAGCCCAACACCCAACGGCTACAGCTAACTGTATTAGCCCAACACCCAACGGCTACAGCTAACTGTATTAGCCCAACACCCAACGGCTACAGCTAACTGTATTAGCCCAACAACTAACTGCTACAGCTAACTGTATTAGCCCAACACCCAACGGCTACAGCTAACTGTATTAGCCCAACACCCAACGGCTACAGCTAACTGTATTAGCCCAACATCCAACGGCTACAGCTAACTGCTACAGTAAACAGCATTAGCCCAACACCCAACAGCTCCAGCTAACTGTATTAGCCCAACATCCAATGGCTACAGCTAACTGTATTAGCCCAACACCCAACGGCTCCAGCTAACTGTATTAGCCCAACATCTAACTGCTACAGTTAACAGCATTAGCCCAACACCCAACGGCTCCAGCTAACTGTATTAGCCCAACACCCAACGGCTACAGCTAACTGTATTAGCCCAATATCCAACGGCTACAGCTAACTGTATTAGCCCAACACCCAACGGCTCCAGCTAACTGTATTAGCCCAACATCTAACTGCTACAGCTAACTGTATTAGCCCAACACCCAACGGCTACAGCTAACTGTATTAGCCCAACACCCAACGGCTACAGCTAACTGTATTAGCCCAACATCCAACGGCTACAGCTAACTGCTACAGTAAACAGCATTAGCCCAACACCCAACAGCTCCAGCTAACTGTATTAGCCCAACATCCAACGGCTACAGCTAACTGTATTAGCCCAACACCCAACGGCTACAGCTAACTGTATTAGCCCAACACCCAACGGCTACAGCTAACTGTATTAGCCCAACATCCAACGGCTACAGCTAACTGCTACAGTAAACAGCATTAGCCCAACACCCAACAGCTCCAGCTAACTGTATTAGCCCAACATCTAACTGCTACAGTTAACTGTATTAGCCCAACACCCAACGGCTCCAGCTAACTGTATTAGCCCAACACCCAACGGCTACAGCTAACTGTATTAGCCCAACACCCAACGGCTCCAGCTAACTGTATTAGCCCAACATCTAACTGCTACAGTTAACTGTATTAGCCCAACACCCAACGGCTCCAGCTAACTGTATTAGCCCAACACCCAACGGCTACAGCTAACTGTATTAGCCCAACATCCAACGGCTACAGCTAACTGTATTAGCTCAACACCCAACTGCTACAGCTAACTGTATTAGCTCAACAACTAACTGCTACAGCTAACTGTATTAGCTCAACACAACTGCTACAGCTAACTGTATTAGCTCAACACCTAACTGCTACAGCTAACTGTATTAGCCCAACATCCAACGGCTACAGCTAACTGCTACAGTAAACAGCATTAGCCCAACACCCAACAGCTCCAGCTAACTGTATTAGCCCAACATCCAACGGCTACAGCTAACTGTATTAGCCCAACATCCAATGGCTACAGCTAACTGTATTAGCCCAACACCCAACGGCTCCAGCTAACTGTATTAGCCCAACATCTAACTGCTACAGTTAACAGCATTAGCCCAACACCCAACGGCTCCAGCTAACTGTATTAGCCCAACACCCAACGGCTCCAGCTAACTGTATTAGCCCAACACCAACGGCTACAGCTAACTGTATTAGCCCAAACACCCAACGGCTACAGCTAACTGTATTAGCCCAACACCCAACGGCTACAGCTAACTGTATTAGCCCAACATCCAACGGCTACAGCTAAACTGCTACAGTAAACAGCATTAGCCCCACACCCAACAGCTCCAGCTAACTGTATTAGCCCAACATCCAATGGCTACAGCTAACTGTATAGCCCAACACCCACCGGCTCCAGCTAACTGTAATAGCCAACTCTAACTGCTACAGTTAACAGCATTAGCCCATCACCCAACGGCTCCAGCTAACCTGTATTAGCCCACACCCAACGGCTACAGCTAACTGTTTAGCCCAACACCCCAACGGCTACAGCTAACTGTATTAGCCCAACCACCCAACGGGCTACAGCTAACTGGTATAGCCCAACATCTAACTGCTTACAGCTAACTGCTACAGTACAACAGCATTAGCCCAACACCCAACAGCTCCAGCTAACTGTATTAGCCCAAACATCCAACGGCTACAGCTAACTGTATTAGCCCAACATCCAACGGCGACAGCTAAACTGCTACAGTAAAACAGCATTAGCCCAACACCCAACAGCTCCAGCTAACTGTATTAGCCCAACATCCAACGGCTACAGCTAACTGTATTAGCCCAACATCCAATGGCTACAGCTAACTGTATTAGCCCAACACCCAACGGCTCCAGCTAACTGTATTAGCCCAACATCTAACTGCTACAGTTAACAGCATTAGCCCAACACCCAACGGCTCCAGCTAACTGTATTAGCCCAACACCCAACGGCTCCAGCTAACTGTATTAGCCCAACACCCAACGGCTACAGCTAACTGTATTAGCCCAACACCCAACGGCTACAGCTAACTGTATTAGCCCAACACCCAACGGCTACAGCTAACTGTATTAGCCCAACATCCAACGGCTACAGCTAACTGCTACAGTAAACAGCATTAGCCCAACACCCAACGGCACCAGCTAACTGTATTAGCCCCAACATCCAATGGCTACAGCTACTGTATTAGCCCAACACCCAACGGCTCCAGCTAACTGTATTAGCCAACATCTAACTGCTACAGTTAACTGCATTAGCTCAACACCTAACTGCTACAGCTAACTGTATTAGCTCAACAACTAACTGCTACAGCTAACTGTATTAGCTCAACAACTAACTGCTACAGCTAACTGTATTAGCTCAACAACTAACTGCTACAGCTAACTGTATTAGCTCAACAACTAACTGCTACAGCTAACTGTATTAGCTCAACACACCTGCTACAGCTAACTGTATTAGCTCAACAACTAACTGCTACAGCTAACTGCTACAGTAAACAGCATTAGCCCAACACCCAACAGCTCCAGCTAACTGTATTAGCCCAACATCCAACGGCTACAGCTAACTGTATTAGCCCAACACCCAACAGCTCCAGCTAACTGTATTAGCCCAACATCCAATGGCTACAGCTAACTGTATTAGCCCAACACCCAACGGCTCCAGCTAACTGTATTAGCCCAACACCCAACGGCTCCAGCTAACTGTATTAGCCCAACATCTAACTGCTACAGTTAACAGCATTAGCCCAACACCCAACGGCTCCAGCTAACTGTATTAGCCCAACACCCAACGGCTACAGCTAACTGTATTAGCCCAACACCCAACGGCTACAGCTAACTGTATTAGCCCAACACCCAACGGCTACAGCTAACTGTATTAGCCCAACATCCAACGGCTACAGCTAACTGTATTATTAACTCAATTAAATGTAAACACCAGCTGTTTACCAACTTTTGTAAACAAACCAGCGACAGAGGTGTTGATGGAGCAGCTGACCAGGTCCAGGTCAGGTCTCTTCTTTGATGTACACCTTGAAGATGATGTTCTTGGTCCATTAAGTATAATCGGGATAAACGTTGACATTTAATGGAATAACCAAGAGTCTAAGAAGCTGAATTCCAAACAAATATCTGTTAAACTACAGGGTGAGTCAAAAGTCTCTGGACGCCCTTTTATTTCAGAAGCGAAAGGGAAAATGACGTATCTGAATACCCCAGCAAGTAACGGGTGAGGGGGGTGGTCTGTTGGCTGTGTCCCAAACATGGCTTAAGGGCACATTTTCAAATTCTCTTGTGGTTCAAACGTTGTCATGTTCAGTGCGCTGTTCCTGGTGCTGAACAGAACAGATCTGCTACATCAGGGTTTGATCTGCTACATCAGGGTTGTTTTATTAGAATTCATGAAGGTCTGGACCGTCATCTTTTCTAACTTATGATTATAATTCAGTGCCAGAGCCTGTATATTTAAATTACCTTGTATCAGCAGCTTATACCATAATCTACTCAAATGTATTACACATACCATTCAGTATATTTCAGTTTATTTACTGTTTAAATGCTAAATTAAAACAAAGGCTACATTTGAGAAAAGCTTTTAAAAAAAAGTGCATCTTAAAGTGTTTATTTATAGAGAAAGTAAATAAAAGGTGGTTCTTCTTGTTAACTCAGCTTCTCAGATGAACATGTTGGTTGTACAGAGCGGTGTTCTCCAGAACTAGACGAGCAGGTTCATTCCAGAACCGTTCCTGATAAACACTCAGTTCTCTCTGTTCACTTTTCTGATTTTAGACCTCGTTATTCTTTCTGACTCGCTTTAGTCTCCGACTGCTGCTCCTCACTTCCTACCTCGCCTGTGTGCACAGATCTCATTGGCTGAGGAGCTCCTTGGGTGATCTTACAGTGCAGTTCCTCAATTTCCATTGATTTGAGGCTTTTCTATAGAATTCCTGTTGTGCGTACGGTTTATATTCTAAGTTAGATATTTAAATACGTTTACATAATCCAGTGTTAGAGGTCTAAACTAAGAGATCCAGAGTGGGTTCGGTGTGAAATGGTTCAGATGTTGTTTACATTGGTGGTAAATGGAACCAGGGGTCTCCATATCTACAACACAAATATACATATTTACTCTCCAGCCCACCAGTGAACCTACATGTGTTCTATATAATGGTGTTAAATCTGATAGTGCGTGTTTTCTGTGGGGGCTATTAATACTTGTGTCCCATCCAGATTTTTAAAATGACTTGTTAGGCCTAATTCATCATCATATATCGATCATTAACAGCGTCTCAGACTGTATTTATAACCATGTGATAACTTTCTGTGAGGGAGCTTTTAAAGGTGGACGCCCGGTTCCATTCACCACCACAGTAAAGAGTTCTGACTCTACAGTTTCTCTACAACAGAGTCTTTCACACCAAACTACTCTGTAGGACTGTCTTATTTCTTAATGTGTCCCAAACTGTTCCTCTTAAATAATAACACAATAATAACGAAGTGCACTTTTTTTAAACTGTTAGTTTTCATGTGGAGTTTGTGATTTCTTAGAAACAAAGAAAATCCACACAATAACAACAACAATAATAATAATAATATAAATTTGTTTGAGTTTTATTGTCATATGTACAGCAGAACAGACAGTTACACTGTACAATGAAATTCTTACTTTGTTCCGCCATTCACCAATAGATAAAGATAACAAAAAAAGAAATAATAAAAATATATACAAAATATACAAAGTATAATATAAGTTGAAGTAAATAAAAGTATTTTTATAGCTATATATTATAAATAAAAGTTGTGTGCTTTTATGTGCAAGTATGAATAGCAGCAGCCATAAAGTGAAAGTTGTAACAAATGTAAACAATAATGTTTTGTTCGAGCACAGTAATCTGTATTCGGGTGTCTGTTCATCGTAGCTGAGGCTCCAGTGCTGGTGTGAGAAAGCTCTTTATTCTGAATGACTACAAGCAGAGGTTTACACACTAATCAAATGACTGAGTACGTGTGTTTGTGATCCTACAGATCTGCTGATCATGTTTAGAGTGGCGGAGCGAGACTGCCTGGCAGCGACTGTAGAAACGCTGTCGGAGAGAAGACGCGTCTTCTGGGACGGAGAAGCTCCGAGAGCACAGATCCCTGCGACGGCTCCACGAGTGCAGTAATAAAGCTCACGGAGTCTCTTACTTTCCCCAGAGTTTAATACTCCGTCCCTCCTCCCGTCCTCCGCTCTGAGCACTCGCTGTTCACACACGTTACTGGAGCCTGAACCACCCCGTGCTGTTTATTTGTTTATTTATTTATTTATTTATTTATTTATAAATGCCAAGGGACTGTATGTGCATCCACGCTCCAGCTCCTCACGCTCAGAACTACAGAATAATTTATAGTTGTTATGTAACACTTCACAGTAGTCGCTGAATTATTTATAGGACGTACTGAATAATTCATAGTAGATGTAGACTAGCTCACAGCTGTTATAGCTATAGTCATAGCAGCTACTGCATCACAGTTGAATACTTAATTGTAGACACTGAATAACTCAGTAGTGGTTACATAATTAATAGTAGATACTGCACACATACTTAATATGTTTAAAGACTTTAACTACACAATCAGTTTCATAGTAGATACTGAATAATTCATAGTAGTAGTCAGTAGTGTTGAGGTCAAGACTGAGAGTCTGAGTCACAACCAGGTTAAGATTTTATTCAAAGTATAAAAGGTGAATCAGAAAAAGAGTTTGTGCTGAATTTGGGGTTTTATCCAGTTTATTCTGGTTTTGTTGATCTTCAGTTTCCAATTAACTGGGCTCCAAGACAGGACCAAAGTAGTTACCAGTAGTTACCAAATAATTCATAGTACATACTGAACAAGTTAACTGTAAGTACTAGAAGAATGAGAGAGTTTAACTACAAAACATTCCTGTTATAGTAAAAAAGAGATAATTGATGGTAGATACTAAAAAGTGTGTATCCACTACAAATCTTTCAGTATCTATTATGAATTGTTTCATTTCCATGTCATGATATTATAGATGCTAAATTATTCATAATAGATGCTAATTTACTTATAGAGGATGCTGAACTAGTCATAGTATATACTAATATGTACTTGGTAGATGCTAATTTACTAATAGTATAAAATAAATTATTCAAGTACACACTGACATTCATAGCAAATACTAATTTATTCATAGTGGATACTAATTTATTCATAGCAGATGCTAATTAATCAATTGTATAGATAATGTATTCATAATGTATTCATAGTGGATACTGATTAATTCATAGCAGATGATAATTTATTCGTAGTATATGCTAATGTATTCATAGTGGATACTAATTTATTTAGTATATGCTAATGTATTCATAGCACAAACTAATGTATTCATAGTGGATGCTAATGTATTCATAGTATATGCTAATGTGTTCATAGCATAAACTAATGTATTCATAGCAGATGCTAATTTATTTGTAGTATATGCTAATGTATTCGTAGTAGATACTGATTTATTCATAGCAGATGATAATTTATTCGTAGTATATGCTAATGTATTCATAGTGGATACTAATTTATTTAGTATATGCTAATGTATTCATAGTAGATGCTAATTTATTCATAGATACTGATTTATTCTTAAAAGATGCTAAATTATTAGTAGTATATACTAATATATTCATAGTGGATACTAATTTATTTATAGTGTAATTTATTTAGTATATGCTAATGTATTCATAGCATAAACTAATGTATTCATAGTGGATGCTAATTTATTCATAGTATATGCTAATGTATTCATAGTAGATACTGATTTATTCATAGCAGATGCTAATTTATTCATAGATACATTATTCGCTGTGGATATTTAACAGAGTGTATTATGTGTAGTGTATCAGGGGTATTGATACGTCTGCAGTATCTTAATATCGATCAGCTCCAGCAGGCGGATGATGTATCAGTTGGGCTCCTGTAGGATTCAGGATTCAGTAGTGCACACAGTCCTTAGTGTCACCCAGCAGACAGACTAATCCACTTTAACAGCTACACTGCCGGCTGCTTGTTCCTCTTCATCTGAGGTCACGGTATCAGGAGCGTTTCCTGGAGAGAATTAAAACTTCTCAGACGGACTCGCGCCTCCTCCCTCCTCCCTCCTCCCTCCTCCCTCCGGGAAACGGCGGCTGGTATTAGAGGTGAAACTGAATTATTAAACATCTCTCCAACACTGAGCAGCATTCAGCTTCCTATACCTCCATTTACACGACTGAGTTCCATCAGCCACGACAGGAGCTTCACACGAGCTACAAGCCCACGTAGCTACCAAGTACTGAACGCTGATTCTGTTAAACCCCAAAACTCTAAAAATTAACTTTCTCACATCTTCAGTCCAGAAATTAAAGAGGATGTGTATTTAACCCTTCAGGTCTCAGTACAATCTCCTGTTGCTGTCTGTGTTGATACTGGCCGCGTTCAGGAGGCTGACAGGAGAACAGGGGGTAAACTAGCCATCATGCTAACAGCTGACAGGAGAACAGGGGGTTAACTAGCCATCATGCTAACAGCTGACAGGAGAACAGGGTAAACTAGCCATCATGCTAACAGCTGACAGGAGAACAGGGGGTTAACTAGCCATCATGCTAACAGCTGACAGGAGAACAGGGTAAACTAGCCATCATGCTAACAGCTGACAGGAGAACAGGGTAAACTAGCCATCATGCTAACAGCTGACAGGAGAACAGGGGGTAAACTAGCCATCATGCTAACAGCTGACAGGAGAACAGGGTAAACTAGCCATCATGCTAACAGCTGACAGGAGAACAGGGGGTAAACTAGCCATCATGCTAACAGCTGACAGGAGAACAGGGTAAACTAGCCATCATGCTAACAGCTGACAGGAGAACAGGGTAAACTAGCCATCATGCTAACAGCTGACAGGAGAACGGGGTAAAACTAGCTGTTATGCTAACAGCTGACAGGAGAACAGGGGGTTAACTAACCATCATGCTAACAGCTGACAGGAGAACTGGGGGTTAACTAGCCATCATGCTAACAGCTGACAGGAGAACAGGGGGTTAACTAGCCATCATGCTAACAGCTGACAGGAGAACAGGGTAAACTAGCCATCATATTAACAACTGACAGGAGAACTGGGGGTTAACTAGCCATCATGCTAACAGCTGACAGGAGAACAGGGTAAACTAGCCATCATGCTAACAGCTGACAGGAGAACAGGGGGTTAACTAGCCATCATGCTAACAGCTGACAGGAGAACAGGGGGTTAACTAGCCATCATGCTAACAGCTGACAGGAGAACAGGGTAAACTAGCCATCATATTAACAACTGACAGGAGAACTGGGGGTTAACTAGCCATCATGCTAACAGCTGACAGGAGAACAGGGTAAACTAGCCATCATGCTAACAGCTGACAGGAGAACAGGGTTAACTAGCCATCATGCTAACAGCTGACAGGAGAACAGGGCGTTAACTAGCCATCATGCTAACAGCTGACAGGAGAACTGTGGGTTAACTAGCCATCATGCTAACAGCTGACAGGAGAACAGGGGGTAAACTAGCCATCATGCTTACAGCTGACAGGAGAACAGGGTAAACTAGCCATCATGCTAACAGCTGACAGGAGAACAGGGTAAACTAGCCATCATGCTAACAGCTGACAGGAGAACAGGGGGTTAACTAGCCATCATGCTAACAGCTGACAGGAGAACGTGGGTAAACTAGCCATCATGCTAACAGCTGACAGGAGAACAGGGTAAACTAGCCATCATGCTAACAGCTGACAGGAGAACGGGGTAAAACTAGCTGTTATGCTAACAGCTGACAGGAGAACAGGGGGTTAACTAGCCATCATGCTAACAGCTGACAGGAGAACAGGGTAAACTAGCCATCATGCTAACAGCTGACAGGAGAACAGGGGGTTAACTAGCCATCATGCTAACAGCTGACAGGAGAACAGGGTAAACTAGACAAAAAACTGGACAATAAACAAGCGAGACGGAAAAAATATAGACGCCCTTGAACTCTGGCATTAGCAAAAGAGAACCTTGGACGGCAAAGACCACAAACAAATGGATCCTCCAACAAATTAAGCCTCACCTTCAGCCCTGATAAACAAACCAGTGCTCTCTGTTCTGAGAACCAGCTGCTGGAGAGGACTGAGATACTCGGAAGAGCTGGAGGTAGGAGAGGAAGAGGACCACAGGCTACTAGATGGAGAGACATTATCCATTTGGTTGACAACGATTGCTAAGGGGCGGCTATGCTGTTGCTATGGTATCCCAGGTGCTTGCTATGGTATTGCTAGGAAGTTGGCATAGTGGACGGTTGTTCCTTTTAATGGTTATAAGCCGTTGATAGATCTGGTTGAAAATGAAGTGGAATCTATGGGAGGAACGAGGGATGAGTACACGACAAATAGAGGAGTGCGAGTCAGAATGTCTGTGGATTAGATCTTGTGGACCTGCCTTGAATGAGTACATGCAGTTTGGAGGCTTTAGGTTAAATTACACCATAATGTTTGGGTCTGTCTGAAAATGAATGGGACTCTATGGGGAAAAAAAGGGATGGAAAGAAATGACAAATAGGAGAGCCTGGGTTGAAACGGGTCAAGCCCGAATCATACAATCAGACCAGACAGTCTGGAGTTGGAGCAGTGTTGATATCACAAAAACTGTGGGATGAGTTACGTGGGAAGATCTGGCAGAAGGATCCTCCTGAAGGAAACGGATGGGTTGGGTTAAGGATGGGTTGCACAGCTTAAGCAGTGGGAGGAACGAAGGATGAATAAACAAGTAGAGGAGTGAGGGTCAGTGTGTTTGGGGATCTGCTCTGAGTGAGTACAGGCAGTTTGGAAGTGGTAGGTTGAACAAAACCATAATGTTTGGGTTTGGCTGAAAATGAATGGGATGCTATGGGAGGAACGAGGGATGAATAAACAACAAATAGAGGAGTGGAGGTCAGTATGTCTGCTAATTAGTGTTTGGCGATCTGCTCTGAGTGAGTACAGGCAGTTTGGAGGCTGTAGGTCAAACGAAACCATGAGGTTTGGGTCTATCTGAAAATGAATGGGACTCTATGGGGAAAAAAAGAGGGATGGAAAAAAACGACAAACAGACGAGTGCAAGTCGAACCAACACTGCAGTTGTGGTTGGGGGGTCTGTCCTGAGTCAGTGTATGTGAAACGGTGCCTGTCGGTGGAGCAGAAGTTCAGTAGATTGGCTTGTACTTTTCCATCCTATGCATTCTCTATGGGAAAAAATTCCGGAGAAAATCTGTAGTTTTCCAAAATCCATGCATCCAATCAAAAAGCTGTACACAAGCCCCAATCACACAATCAGACCAGACAGTCTGGAGTTGGAGCAGTGTGGGACTGTGGGACGAGTTACGCGCAAAGATCTGGCAGAAGAATGCGCGACCATAACTAGAAAAGTGCATCTCCTGAAGGAAACGGATGGGTTGGGTTAAGGATGGGTTGCGCAGCTTAAGCAGTGGGAGGAACGAGGGATGAATAAACAACGAATGGAGGAGTGCAGGTCAGTGTGTTTGGGGATCTGCTCTGAGTGAGTACAGGCAGTTTGGAGGTGGTAGGTTGAACAAAACCATAATGTTTGGGTTTGGCTGAAAATGAATGGGATCCTATGGGAGGAACGAGGGATGAATAAACAACAAATAGAGGAGTGCGGTGGTCTGTCTGTGGATTAATGTTTAGGGATCTGCTCTGAGTGAGTACAGACAGTTTGGAGGTGGTAGGTTGAACAAAACCATAATGTTTGGGTGTGACTGAAAATGAATGGGACTCTGGGGAAAAAAGAGGGATGGAAAAAAGTTAAACAGACGAGTGCGGGTTGAATACTGCAGTCGTGGTCGGGGGTCCGCCCTAAATCAGTGTATGTGAAATGGTGTCTGTTGGTTCAGCAGAAGTCCAGTAGATTGGTGTGCACGTTTCCATCCTATTCATTCTCTATGGGAGAAAATTCCCAGAAAATCTGTAGTTTTCCAGAATCAGTGCATCCAATCAAAAAGCTGTACACAAGCCTGAATCACACAATCAGACCCGACAGTCTGGAGCTGTAACGGAGTTGATATTTTGAGAACTGTAGGTCACGTGGTTAGAACATGTTTACGTCTAGGTCTGAGGTTCAGCTAAGCTCACCCAGAGGAGCCCACGTGTGGGGGCGGAGCTCGGATTAATCACTCGCGTGAGCTGGTCTGAGCGGTGCGCTGGCCTGGCCCTCATTACCCACACAGGCCTTTCTAAACCTGGGGGTGGGGGGCCGGGGGTGGGGGGCACTTTTACAGGACATTTATTCACAGATTAGAGGCGAAGGTCTCTGATCGCGCTGTGGGGGAGAGTTCCCAAATCAAATGGGCTTTTATCTAAATGCAAATGATATGACGGCCCTCGCACATTCATTTTTAATGAGTCACGTGGCTGTGGTGGGCTTCTGCTTGGGATGGGGTCCTACTGCGGCCGAGTGGTGTGAAGGTGAAATCACAGCTTTATCATAAGAACGCAAAGCAGGTGGGTTCTCTTATTTTAAAAAAATGGTTCTGCTCGTGTGTTTGTCTGCTGTGACTGTGTGGCTGAAGGTACGTTGCTACGGTTATGGAGTAGAATAAGTAATTAATGGTAATGGATCCTTTCAGACCCATAGCATGTTGAGGTTCTAGACTCTGGGATGGTCAGTCCATTGTTCTGAGACCACCAGCAGATTCTTAGTTTGATGTGTCTGTGTCTCATTTTCTTGGTGAGGAGCTTCTTAAACAGCTACACATCCTTTCCGACCCATAGTGTTGAGGTTCTAGACTCTGAGCTGGTCAGAGTGTTGTTCTGAGACCACCAGCAGCTTCTTTGATATGTCTGTATCTCCTGTTCTCAGGGAGGAGCTTCTTAAACACCTACACCTTCTTTCAGACCCATAGTGTTGAGGTTCTAGACTTTGGGCTGGTCAGAGTGTTGTTCTGAGACCACCAGCAGCTTCTTTGTTTGATGTATCTGTATCTCCTTTTCTCATTGAAGACACTCTTAAACAGCTACACATCCTTTCAGACCCATAGTGTTGAGGTTCTAGACTCTGGGGTAATCAGTCCATTGCTCTGAGACCACCAGCAGCTTCTCTGTTTGATGTGTCTGCATCTCCTTTTCTCAACAAGGAGCTTCTTGAACAGCTACACATCCTTTCAGACCCCATAGTGTTAAGGTTCTAGACTCTGGGCTGGTCAGTCCTTTGCTCTGAGACCACCAGCAGCTTTTCTGTTTGATGTATCCGTATCTCCTTTTCTTGGTGAGGAGCTTCTTGAACAGCTACACATTCTTTCAGACCCACAGCATGTTGAGGTTCTGGACTCTGTGGTGGTCAGTCCATTGTTCTGAGACCACCAGCAGATTCTTCGATGTGTCTATATCTCCTTTTCTCAACAAGGAGCTTTTTGAACTGCTACACATTCTTTCACACCCACAGCATGTTAAGGTTCTAGACTCTGGGCTGGTCAGTCCATTGTTCTGAGACCACCAGCAGATTCTTTGATGTGTTTGTATCTGCTTTTCTCAGTGAGGACCCTCTTAAACAGCTACACATCCTTTCAGACCCATAGTGTTGAGGTTCTAGACTCTGGGGTAATCAGTCCATTGCTCTGAGACCACCAGCAGCTTCTCTGTTTGATGTGTCTGCATCTCCTTTTCTCAACAAGGAGCTTCTTGAACAGCTACACATCCTTTCAGACCCCATAGTGTTAAGGTTCTAGACTCTGGGCTGGTCAGTCCTTTGCTCTGAGACCACCAGCAGCTTTTCTGTTTGATGTATCCGTATCTCCTTTTCTTGGTGAGGAGCTTCTTGAACAGCTACACATTCTTTCAGACCCACAGCATGTTGAGGTTCTGGACTCTGTGGTGGTCAGTCCATTGTTCTGAGACCACCAGCAGATTCTTCGATGTGTCTATATCTCCTTTTCTCAACAAGGAGCTTTTTGAACTGCTACACATTCTTTCACACCCACAGCATGTTAAGGTTCTAGACTCTGGGCTGGTCAGTCCATTGTTCTGAGACCACCAGCAGATTCTTTGATGTGTTTGTATCTGCTTTTCTCAGTGAGGACCCTCTTAAACAGCTACACATCCTTTCAGACCCATAGTGTTGAGGTTCTAGACTCTGGGGTAATCAGTCCATTGCTCTGAGACCACCAGCAGCTTCTCTGTTTGATGTGTCTGCATCTCCTTTTCTCAACAAGGAGCTTCTTGAACAGCTACACATCCTTTCAGACCCCATAGTGTTAAGGTTCTAGACTCTGGGCTGGTCAGTCCTTTGCTCTGAGACCACCAGCAGCTTTTCTGTTTGATGTATCCGTATCTCCTTTTCTTGGTGAGGAGCTTCTTGAACAGCTACACATTCTTTCAGACCCACAGCATGTTGAGGTTCTGGACTCTGTGGTGGTCAGTCCATTGTTCTGAGACCACCAGCAGATTCTTTGATGTGTCTATATCTCCTTTTCTCAACAAGGAGCTTTTTGAACAGCTACACATTCTTTCACACCCGCAGCATGTTGAGGTTCTAGACTCTGGGCTGGTCAGTCCATTGTTCTGAGACCACCAGCAGATTCTTTGATGTGTCTGTATCTCCTTTTCTCAGTGAGGACCCTCTTAAACAGCTACACATCCTTTCAGACCCATAATGTGGAGGTTCTAGATTCTGGGCTGATCAGTCCACTGTTCTGAGACCACCAGCAGCTTCTTATTTTGATGTATCTGTATCTCCTTTTCTCATTGAGGAGCCTCTTAAACTGCTACACATCCTCTCAGACCCCTAGAGTTGACGGTCTGGACTATGGGCTGGTCAGTCCTTTATGTTGAGACCACCAGCAGCATCTTTGTTTGATGTGTCTGTAGGAGCTTCTCGAACAGCTACACATCCTTTCAGACCCCCGATCGTGTGGAGGTGTCTTCTCACCGTGGAAGGATGGACCTGCGGATGTTCTCAGATCTGAAGGCGGAGCTTGATGAAAGATGACAGCTTTGTTAGTGCATCTACAGGGTCTTCCAGGTGGTTGTTAGGAGCCTAGTTTTCTTTGTAGCCTGTTTGAACGTGAACCTGAGTGTCCATATATCACAGCTAGCTCTCATATCACGTTTACACTCACTGACTCAGGATGGTCAGTAACCAATCCCTTCAGAACAGTGTGCCTCGCCTCCAGTGAGGCATCAGGCAGAAACGCTGCTAAAAACACCAAATTACTGCACAAGGCAACAGCCCAATAACACTAATACACCGGGAGAGATTAAAGGCGCGGCTGCCACCGTTGCTGTAGCGGGAGTTTAGTTGCCCAGCAGCCCCCACCAATCTTTAATGATCAGACGAGACGCGGCGGAGGCGGCGGCGGCGGCCTTCCCCTTAATGATACACTCACAGGCATACGCACTTTTCAATTAGGAGAGGGGTCTGGAGCTCATGAGCGACTTCATAACAGTCGGCAGAAGCGTTAACGGAACGTTTTTGGGGAAGGGAAGCGCCGACGGGGGGACCGTTTCTCGCAGATCATCACCGAACGAATTACAGCAGAACTCAATTGTCACTTCTTGCACCTCCGTAATGGCCAGGATGGCAAATTGCACTCAAGTTTCTTTCTAGAAGGCAAGTTCGGGTTTGCTTTTCGCCCGAGCGCGCCGTGGCCACGGCTCGTACGACTGCATGCGCCCGCAATCTAATAACGCAATATTTGCTCATGCATATTCGGGATAATGGAAGTTCTCGGCTGTTCGGCAGATTAACTGCAATGGCTCTTTAGTGTTGGGAATGAATTCGTCACAGCGGGTCTGTGCCGCTCTTCTTGTAACAGGGTAATAGCTCGGTTTATGAATTTATAACACGGGCCTACGATACGCACGCTAAGATCAAATCAAGATTAAGGCCGTCCTGACGGTCCCGCGTGGTGGTGCTGCTGTAAAATCTGTTTAATGGTTGTTGTAAGAAGTGTGGCTCTACAGTGCCTTCTGGATTTCGACTGCACTGGAGCTGTTCTGGGGGGAAAAGACCCAGGACGCCGGGCTGGGGAAGCCTGCGAAAACGCCCTTGCCCATGCTGCCGAGGGTCTGCAGCTCAGAGGCCGTTTTATCCCTCTTTAAAGTAATCACCTCCATTACCATTTATCAGCTCATCTATCAGGGGAGCGGCGTTTAACATCTGCTTCAGGCTGTAGGCGGAGAGCCGAGCGAAGCTCCGGTAAAGGAAAGCCTGGATCACCCAGTCAGGCCAGGCAGAGAGAGACAGGGACGCCAGTAACATTAGATTTGGAATCAGGAACGTTGCTTTTCAGCCTGATCTGAAAACTGATCAGCTAGAATTCCCCCAGAATGGAAGCTGTGGGGCAGTTGTTCCTGAGTTCGATGAATAAACATAAGAAGTGAAAGCAATAAGCCAGTGATTCCAGTTATACCAAAGGACAAGCCCCACCTGTACTACTACATACACTGATCAGCCATAACATTAAAACCACCTCCTCTTATCTACCCTGTCCATGTAGGAACATCAAATACACATACAGAAGATAGATGCACAGCCATGCAGACTCCTTCTACACACATTAGTAAAGAGTGGGTCTCTCTCAGGAGCTCAGTGAACTCCAGCGTGGTACCGTGATAGGACACCACCTGTGAAGTCCAGTGGTGAAGTTTCCTCACTACTAAATATTCCACAGTGGACTGTCAGTGGTGTTAGAACAAAGTGGAAGTGATTGAGAACGACAGCAACTCAGACACCAAGTGGTAGAACACGTACCATGACAGAGCGGGTCAGCGGATGCTGAGGAGCATAGTGCACACCAACTTTCTACAGAGTCCATCACTACAGACCTCCAAACTTCATGTGGTCTTCAGATCAGCTTAAGAACAGAGCATAAAGAACTTCATAGAATGGGTCTCCATGGCCGAGCAGCTGCATCCAAGCCTTACATCACCAAGAACAATGCAGAGCGTCAGATGCAGTGGAGTAAAGCACACCAACACTGGACTCTACAGCAGTGCAGACGTGTTCTCTGGAGTGACCAATCACGCTTCTCTGTCTGGCAATCTCATGGACGAGTCTGGGTTTGGCGGTTGCCAGGAGAACGGTACTTGTCTGACTGTATTGTGCCGAGTGTAAAGTTTGGTGGAGGGGGGGTTATGGTGTTGGGTTGTTTTTCTGGAGGTGGGCTCGGACCCTTAGTTCCAGTAAAAGGGACTCTTAATGCTTCAGCAGACCAAGACATTCTGGACAATTTCATGCTCCCAACTTTGTGGGGACAGTTTGGGGACGACCCCTTCCTGTTCCAACATGACTGCCCACCAGTGCACAGAGCAGCTCCATAACGACATGGAGGAGAGAGTTTGGTGTGGAAGAACTTGACTGTCCTGCACAGAGTCCAGACCTCAACCTGATAGAACACCTTTGGGGTGAATTAGAGCGGAGACTGAGAGCCAGACCTTCTCATCCAACATCAGTGTCTGACCTGAAGTAGGGTACTTAACACCAGGGCAGCAGACAGAAAGCTCACGAACGCAAGGTTGTGAGAGCATCTCCAGGCCAGGCTTCGTGATGCCATTGGACTGTGCCAGTGCCTGGCAGGGTGGTGCTCTTCTGAGTCTGTCTGTTTCCAACCCTGGCATGCAGGAGAAAGCAGGCCAGACCCGGGCTGGAGCGTAATGCCTGACAAAATGAGATTAGCATTGGCCAGTGTTCCACAGACATCCTACCTCCACCAGGGTAATTTAATTAGAGCAGCAAACAAGAGTTTATATCCTCTTTACGACTGGAGGCAAAGTGGCAGCATTGGAAACACTGAGATGGGCCAGCGTCCTATCCTGGGCGTGTGTCTGATTAACTGTGCCAAGTGCTGCTATTCTCCTTCCTCTGAGTCTCAAAACTGAGCCTTGTTGTACAGTAGATTACAGCAGTGTGGTCAGAATTAATGTCTAATCTGGGATTTTGTGGGAAAACAAACCCGAGTATGTGTTTCCTGAAAGGATACGTATGAATATTTTGAAATCTCCAAAATGGCAGCTTTACAGGAGAGGATAGAAACTGTCTTTACTTTCAATGGAAGTCAATGGAACCAGATTTTTTTTCTGAGCTCTTTTGGAGCATTTCTATTGGTCCATTCATCACACGATGTAAACAGCAGCTGCTTTGTTCCAATAATGTAGAAAAAAAATGAGACAAAAATGGAGAGACGTGTTTCTTTGGAATGTGACGGGATCCGGTTTTGTGACTGGAAGGTTGCCGGTTCAATCCCCTGGACCAAAATGACACAACCGAAGTGCCCTTGAATAACTTTACCCCCAACTGCTCCCCAGGCACTGGGGATAGGGATGCCACCACTCCAGGCAACTGTGTTCACTGATGTGTGTATATGTGCGTGTTTCACTGCCCCCTATTGTCTATTCACTGGTGTATGTATATGTGGGTGTTTTACTGCCCCCTAGTGTATGTGTTCATTAATGTGCGTATATGTGGGTGTTTGACTGCCCCCTTGTGTGTGTGTTCACTAGTGTGTGTGTATATGAGGGTGTTTCACTGCCCCCTGTGTGTGTTGACTAGCGTGTGTATATGTGGGTGTTTCACTGCCCCCTGTGTGTCTGTTGACTAGTGTGTATATGTGAGTGTTTCACTGCCCCCTAGTGTGTGTGTTCACTAGTGTGTGTGTGTATATATGTGGGTGTTTCACTGCCCCCGAGTGTGTGTTCACTAGTGTGTGTGTAAATGAGGGTGTTTCACTGCCCGCTAGTGTTTATGTTTACTAGTGTGTGTGTATATGTGGGTGTTTCACTGACCCCTAGTGTGTATGTTAACTAGTGTGTGTATATGTGGGTGTTTCACTGCCCCCTAGTGTGTATTTTCACTAGTGTGTGTGTATATATGTGGGTGTTTCACTGCCCCTGGTGTGTGTGTTCACTAGTGTGTGTGTGTGTGTGTGTGTGTGTGTGTTAGTGTGTGTATATGTGGGTGTTTCACTGACCCCTAGTGTGTATGTTAACTAGTGTGCATATATGTGGGTGTTTCACTGCCCCTAGTGTGTATTTTCACTAGTGTGTGTATATGTGGGTGTTTCACTGCCCCCTAGTGTGTATTTTCACTAGTGTGTGTGTATGAGGGTGTTTCACTGCCCCCTGTGTGTGTGTTGACTAGCAGTATGTGTGGGTGTTTCACTGCCCCCTAGTGTGTATTTTCACTAGTGTGTGTATATGTGGGTGTTTCACTGCCCCCTAGTGTGTATTTTCACTAGTGTGTGTGTATGTGGGTGTTTCACTCCCCCATAGTGTGTTACCTAGTGTGCGTGTATGTGAGTGTTTGACTGCCCCCTAGTGTGTGTGTTCACTAGTGTGTGTGTATATATGTGGGTGTTTCACTGCCCCTGGTGTGTGTGTTCACTAGTGTGTGTGTGTGTGTGTTAGTGTGTGTATATGTGGGTGTTTCACTGCCCCCTAGTGTGTGTGTTCACTAGTGTGTGTGTGTATATATGTGGGTGTTTCACTGCCCCCTGGTGTGTATATTCACTAGTGTGTGTATATGTGGGTGTTTCACTGCCCCCTAGTGTTTATGGTTACTAGTGTGTGTGTATATATGTGGGCGTTTCACTCCCCCATAGTGTGTGTTACCTAGTGTGCGTATATGTGGGTGTTTTACTGCCCCTTAGTGTCTATTTTCACTAGTGTGTGTGTGCATATATGTGGGTGTTTCACTGCCCCCTAGTGTGTTACCTAGTGTGGGTGTATGTGAGTGTTTGACTGCCCCCTAGTGTGTGTGTTCACTAGTGTGTGTGTATATATGTGGGTGTTTCACTGCCCCTGGTGTGTGTGTTCACTAGTGTGTGTGTGTGTGTTAGTGTGTGTATATGTGGGTGTTTCACTGACCCCTAGTGTGTATGTTAACTAGGGTGCATATATGTGGGTGTTTCACTGCCCCTAGTGTGTATTTTCACTAGTGTGTGTATATGTGGGTGTTTCACTGCCCCCTAGTGTGTATTTTCACTAGTGTGTGTGTATGAGGGTGTTTCACTGCCCCCTAGTGTGTATTTTCACTAGTGTGTGTGTATGTGGGTGTTTCACTACCCCCTAGTGTGTATTTTCACTAGTGTGTGTGTATGTGGGTGTTTCACTCCCCCATAGTGTGTTACCTAGTGTGCGTGTATGTGAGTGTTTGACTGCCCCCTGGTGTGTGTGTTCACTAGTGTGTGTGTGTGTGTGTGTGGGTGTTTCACTGCCCCCTAGTGTGTGTGTTCACTAGTGTGTGTGTGTGTATATGTGGGCGTTTCACTGCCCCCTAGTGTGTATTTTCACTAGTGTGTGTATAAGTGGGTGTTTCACTGCCCCCTAGTGTGTATTTTCACTAGTGTGTTTGTATGTGGGTGTTTCACTCCCCCATAGTGTGTGTTACCTAGTGTGCGTATATGTGGGTGTTTCACTGCCCCCTAGTGTGTATATGTTGGTGTTTCACTGCCCCCTAGTGTGTATTTTCACTAGTGTGTGTATATGTGGGTGTTTCACTGCCCCCTAGTGTGTATATGTGGGTGTTTCACTGCCCCCTAGTGTGTATATGTGGGTGTTTCACTGCCCCCTAGTGTGTATATGTTGGTGTTTCACTGCCTCCTAGTGTGTATTTTCACTAGTGTGTGTATATGTGGGTGTTTCACTGCCCCCTAGTGTGTATATGTGGGTGTTTCACTGCCCCCTAGTGTGTATATGTGGGTGTTTCACTGCCCCCTAGTGTGTATATGTGGGTGTTTCACTGCCCCCTTGTGTGTATATGTGGGTGTTTCACTGCCCCATATTGTGTATTTTCACTAGTGTTGGTGTTTCCGCTGTTTGCAAACACAAGTGGCAAGTAGTTGTAATTCAATTAAATTCAATACAATTGCAATAATAGAAACAGCCTCGGTATGTGCCCCTGCATTCCAATTCCAAACTTCTCCAAAGTTTAAGCATTAAGATTTAACCAAAGTACATGGAATATGTCTTATTAGATCTTCTCAAGTCCAGTCAAAGTCTATATATATATATATATATATATATATGTATGTATATTCAATGGCTTCATTCTGGAGATAAAGCCTAAACCTGCAGTATGTGTTTCCTGGAGTTATACATATTAATATATTTCATAAATATAATTACAATAACAGTCCTTAGTATGTGTCCCCGGAGTCCAATTCCAATCTCTCTATAGTTTAAGTACTGAGACGTAAACCAAGTCTTTGAGAGTGGATTGATGTGAAAGTCATTTCATGTAATAACTTTCCAGGACGGAGCTTTCAGAGACACTAAACACTTCAGATGTCTGGTTCCCATCATCACCACTGTGACTCGCTGGAACACTTCCTCAAGCAGCCTATGACCAATTCCTCACTAACTTTCCAATTTTGTCAAATTTGGATTCATTATCGAGGCCCGAGTCATCATCACCACGTCCAGAAGCTCCCTCAGCTGTCCGGCCTCCTAATAGACTGGAATGAAAGGTTCTTCTGCCAACGCAAATTAGCCCAGGTCAGAGGTCAGGAATCCATACACCACTCACCAGGGGCTCCAATTTGCCCAGGCTGGACGGCGCTAATAGCTTTAATGATTATTGTCACTTTCACATTAATTTCCTCGGAGGCAAGCCGCTGAGTGTACTGTCAAATTAGATTTGTCTAAGGATGGGTCAACTTTGCAGGTGGAGTAAGGATCAGGAGGATAAAACAGGATGCTTTTTCATTACTGCAGAATTTCTAAGAATAAATTCTACAGTCTGCTGTTTCTGCGTGACGGCATTCTTATTTATATTAAAAGAAAACTACATTTGAGTTCACTTGATGTGAGGGTGAAGGTCTACATCGGCAGTTCGTTCAGGCATTTATTAAAAATATTTGGCATATTTCACTAGGCATGGTCACCGTGTTGGCTTTTCCCACAAGGTTCAGAACAGATCACACATGGTGTTCTGCAGGGTGCTGTACTTGGGCCCATTCATTTTACTGAATTAATTGGTTTTCATAAATGGAAATGTATTTTTACAGTGGTGACTGTATATATATATATATATAGAGAGAGAGAGAGAGAGAGAGAGAGAGAGAGATATTTTCATTTTTCTATATTATTTTAATACGACAGCTGCTCTTCATATCCTGTGAACATTTTGTGATGAATGCTTAAAATTCACAAAATATCTGGTTCAACTAACTAATATTAAAATTAAAGAATGCTTTTGGCTTCAACTGTTAAGTTACTGCTTCAGAGACACTTTTCTTTGGAAAGTAATGAAATATATATATATATATATATATATATATATATATGACTTACAATTTTTTATCAACTTCTTTCACAATAAGATATGTTACTTTGTGTTATATGTATGATTATTTACATCTGTTCTAATCAGATCTGCTGTTCTTACTGGTGAAAATAAGATCTAGACTTTTAAACTATCAGCTTAGGTGATAGTAAAACGTTTGACTGGTAGCGTATCTAAAACGTTTGGCTGGTAGTGTATCTAAAACGTTTGGCTGGTAGTGTACTAAAACGTTTGACTGGTAGTGTATCTAAAACGTTTGGCTGGTAGTGTATCTAAAACGTTTGACTGGTAGTGTATCTAAAACGTTTGACTGGTAGTGTATCTAAAACGTTTGACTGGTAGTGTATCTAAAACGTTTGGCTGGTAGTGTATCTAAAACGTTTCGCTGGTAGGGTATCTAAAACCTTTGGCTGGTAGTGTATCTAAAACTTATTGAATTTACGTAACGAAACGTAACAATTTTTTAAAAAATTACTGTCTGGAGAGAGCTACGGCTGTCAACAGCAAATACTATTATTGTTCAAAGGAAACATTTAGGAGCAACAACATTTAGCCTTAACTCACAGAGAGAGGCCACTGAAGTGCGCAGCATGTAAAATTGTGCAATTGGAGCTTTGTGAATTATGTGCAAGGCCAAGCATTGGCTGGTGTGGTGTAAAGCTCCAGCACTGGCCTCTGGAGTGGTGTAAAGCTCCAGCACTGGCTTAATGAATCACGCTTCACTATTTGGCAGACTGATGGATGAATCCAGGGAACACTACCTACCAGAATATACAGTGCCAACAGTAAAGTTTGGTGGAGGAGGGATAATGGCCTGGGGGCTCCTTAGCTGTAGGGAAAGGTGATGTTAATGCTACAGCACACAAACCCAGCACAATTATATGCTTCCAATTCTGTGGCAGCACTTTGGGGAAGATCATGCTATCTATAAAGTTAGCGCCATAAAGAAGCAGATTAAGGAGATTGGTGTGGAGGAACTCTGTGGCCTGCACAGAATCCTGACCTCTGGAGACAGTCCAATATCAGTGGCAGTAATCATAAACGGTCTCTTGACTGAATGGGCAAACATTGCAACAGATACAATCCAAGATCTTATAGAAAGCATCCCAGAAGAGTGGAGAGATCATATTAATGCCTGTTCTTATTTAATGGGACAATCAACAAGCTTATATAATTGCGACAGTCCAAACACTTTTGATCATATAGCACATGAACGCTATTCCAGACCGACGCTGCTATAAGACACAGGCGTTTAAACATTATGCAGCTATTTACTAGATGTTTCTGCTCCATGTTGAGGTGCCCACTACTGAACCTCATTAATGGACTTCGCTATAAATAAATCTCCTGAATAAACGAATGAATGTAGGAGTAATTATAACGACCATAAACCCCCTAAAGACCTGCTAGCGGTTTGAATAATATGTCTTGGTCCATTTCTTCTGATTCAAGGCACAAATCTAATATGTGAATAATTCAAGGAGAACTCAATTTCCACTCACTCAATCTCAGCATGTTGATAGTCCAAGCTGAAGTGCACCAGGCCGAGAAAACAGAGAACAAGAACGCTTTACTTTGCAAAATCACTCCTTTAAATCTCGTTCACTACACATACCTGATAGTGAAAAAAGGAAAAGCATGAAATACTAGGATCTTGAAGTGGCTTCCAGAAACCAAAGTTGGTCTTAAAACCTACTGAGGGTCTACACAGGCAGCATTGTACACTAACCTATATGACTCCTGACTGTCCTAATTCTTTCATCCCTTATACATACTGTCCTCCTGTCTGAACACTTTTGGAGGACTGACCATCAGGGCCTCCTCCCCACCATCACCAGCCAGCTCTCCTGTCCATCTGTGTCTACTGCTACACCCTCAGTTACATCACTGTACCATCCAGATACACCAGCATTGAAATAGGATGGGACTGTTTCAGCTCACGCCCACTTTACATAAAGACTCAGTCAGAGACTGCCTCAGTCAGAGACTGCCTCAGTCAGAGACTGCCTCAGTCAGAGACTGCCTCTATCTGTGCAGCTTCTAAATCTTTGCTATCCAGATTTCAAACAAAGACTCTTTTCTTTGGTGTTTAGTTTATTAAACTGTAAATACTGTTTGATCAGAGGAGGACGGGTCTCTGCTTGTGAGTCTGGTTCCTCCCAAGGTTTCTTCCTCCAGTGTGAGGGAGGTGTTCTTGCTCACTGTCTCCTCTGACTTGCTCACTGTGGGGTATATGTTGTAACTGTCTGTTTTCAAAACTCTGTAAAGCTGCTTTGAGACAACGTTGCTGTAAAAAGCTACACAAATAAACTTGACTTGACACACTGTCTACTGAGGTTCCTTCCTTTGGCTGAATTGTAGGGAAGAATCCAACGGTCCCATGATGCAATGCAAGCTAAACGTTTTCCAGCAATCGGAGCTCCGAGCAGTGACGTCATTTTCAAATTTAAGTGATCAGCAGCAGCGCTCGCCTTCTTGAATGTGGGCGTCTGACAGCAGCGCCTTGAAACTCACATCTACTTCACTCCTCCAGAGCAACAACCATCAACACTGAATATAAGCAGTAGTGTAAACAGGTTCTAGATAATGTGAGTGTTAAAACTCATTCAACCAGAGCATAAACCACACAAGAGGAGAACCCATGGAGCTGAAATGCCTAGGAGACGGTGCTGCTGAGGTCAGTAAACACCACTCACATGCAGTGGGCGGGAACAAGCCGTGACTCAAGGGGCGTCCGAAATCTCCTACTTGTCTACTACTCAGTAGTAAATCAGTAGGCGAGCGTGGCTTGTATATCTGAATACTCAGTAGTATATCAGTAGGCGAGTGTGGCTAGTATGTCTGAATACTCAGTAGTAAATCAGTAGGCGAGCATGGCTAGTATGTCTGAATACTCAGTAGTGAAATCAGTAGGTGAGCGTGGCTAGTATATCTGAATACTCAGTAGTGAAATCAGTAGGTGAGCGTAGTTAGTATGTCTGAATACTCAGTAGTGAAATCAGTAGGTGAGCGTAGTATGTCTGAATACTCAGTAGTAAATCAGTAGGCGAGCGTGGCTAGTATGTCTGAATACTTAGTAGTAAATCAGTAGGCGAGCGCGGCTACTATGTCTGAATACTTAGTAGTGAAATCAGTAGGTGAGCGTAGTATGTCTGAATACTCAGTAGTAAATCAGTAGGTGAGCGTGGCTTGTATATCTGAATACTCAGTAGTAAATCAGTAGGCGAGCATGGCTTGTATATCTGAATACTCAGTAGTAAATCAGTAGGCGAGCGTGGCTAGTATGTCTGAATACTCAGTAGTGAAATCAGTAGGTGAGCGCGGCTAGTATGTCTGAATACTCAGTAGTAAATCAGTAGGCGAGTGTGGCTAGTATGTCTGAATACTCAGTAGTGAAATCAGTAGGTGAGCGTAGTTAGTATGTCTGAATACTCAGTAGTGAAATCAGTAGGTGAGCGTAGTTAGTATGTCTGAATACTCAGTAGTGAAATCAGTAGGCGAGCGCGGCTACTATGTCTGAATACTTAGTAGTGAAATCAGTAGGTGAGCGTAGTATGTCTGAATACTCAGTAGTAAATCAGTAGGTGAGCGTGGCTAGTATGTCTGAATACTCAGTAGTAAATCAGTAGGCGAGCGCGGCTAGTATGTCTGAATACTCAGTAGTAAATCAGTAGGCGAGTGTGGCTAGTATGTCTGAATACTCAGTAGTGAAATCAGTAGGTGAGCGTAGTTAGTATGTCTGAATACTCAGTAGTGAAATCAGTAGGTGAGCGTAGTTAGTATGTCTGAATACTCAGTAGTGAAATCAGTAGGTGAGAGTAGTATGTCTGAATACTCAGTAGTAAATCAGTAGGCGAGCGTGGCTAGTATGTCTGAATACTTAGTAGTAAATCAGTAGGCGAGCGCGACTAGTATGTCTGAATACTTAGTAGTAAATCAGTAGGCGAGTGTGGCTAGTATGTCTGAATACTCAGTAGTAAATCAGTAGGTGAGCGTGGTTAGTATGTCTGAATACTCAGTAGTAAATCAGTAGGCGAGCGCAGCTAGTATGTCTGAATACTCAGTAGTGAAATCAGTAGGTGAGCGTGGCTAGTATATCTGAATACTCAGTAGTAAATCAGTAGGCGAGCGCGGCTAGTATGTCTGAATACTCAGTAGTGAAATCAGTAGGCGAGCGTGGCTAGTATGTCTGAATACTCAGTAGTAAATCAGTAGGCGAGCGTGGCTAGTATGTCTGAATACTCAGTAGTAAATCAGTAGGCGAGCGTGGCTAGTATGTCTGAATACTCAGTAGTAAATCAGTAGGCGAGCGTGGCTAGTATGTCTGAATACTCAGTAGTAAATCAGTAGGCGAGCGTGGCTAGTATGTCTGAATACTCAGTAGTGAAATCAGTAGGTGAGCGTAGTTAGTATGTCTGAATACTTAGTAGTGAAATCAGTAGGTGAGCGTAGTATGTCTGAATACTCAGTAGTAAATCAGTAGGCGAGCGTGGCTAGTATGTCTGAATACTCAGTAGTGAAATCAGTAGGTGAGCGTAGTTAGTATGTCTGAATACTTAGTAGTGAAATCAGTAGGTGAGCGTAGTATGTCTGAATACTCAGTAGTAAATCAGTAGGCGAGCGTGGCTAGTATGTCTGAATACTCAGTAGTGAAATCAGTAGGTGAGCGTAGTTAGTATGTCTGAATACTCAGTAGTGAAATCAGTAGGTGAGCGTAGTTAGTATGTCTGAATACTCAGTAGTAAATCAGTAGGCGAGCGCGACTAGTATGTCTGAATACTTAGTAGTAAATCAGTAGGCGAGTGTGGCTAGTATGTCTGAATACTTAGTAGTAAATCAGTAGGCGAGTGTGGCTAGTATGTCTGAATACTCAGTAGTAAATCAGTAGGTGAGTGTGGTTAGTATGTCTGAATACTCAGTAGTGAAATCAGTAGGTGAGCGCGGCTAGTATGTCTGAATACTCAGTAGTGAAATCAGTAGGTGAGCGTAGTTAGTATGTCTGAATACTCAGTAGTGAAATCAGTAGGTGAGCGTAGTATGTCTGAATACTCAGTAGTAAATCAGTAGGCGAGCGCGACTAGTATGTCTGAATACTTAGTAGTAAATCAGTAGGCGAGTGTGGCTAGTATGTCTGAATACTCAGTAGTAAATCAGTAGGTGAGCGTGGTTAGTATGTCTGAATACTCAGTAGTAAATCAGTAGGCGAGCGCAGCTAGTATGTCTGAATACTCAGTAGTGAAATCAGTAGGTGAGCGTGGCTAGTATATCTGAATACTCAGTAGTAAATCAGTAGGCGAGCGCGACTAGTATGTCTGAATACTCAGTAGTAAATCAGTAGGTGAGCGTGGTTAGTATGTCTGAATACTCAGTAGTGAAATCAGTAGGTGAGCGCGGCTAGTATGTCTGAATACTCAGTAGTAAATCAATAGGCGACCGCGGCTAGTATGTCTGAATACTCAGTAGTGAAATCAGTAGGTGAGCGTGGCTAGTATATCTGAATACTCAGTAGTAAATCAGTAGGTGAGCGTGGCTAGTATATCTGAATACTCAGTAGTAAATCAGTAGGCGAGCGCGGCTAGTATGTCTGAATACTCAGTAGTAAATCAGTAGGCGAGCATGGCTAGTATGTCTGAATACTCAGTAGTAAATCAGTAGGTCAGCGCGGCTAGTATGTCTGAATACTCAGTAGTAAATCAGTAGGCGAGCGCGGCTAATATGTCTGAATACTCAGTAGTAAATCAGTAGGTGAGCGCGGCTAGTATGTCTGAATACTCAGTAGTAGATCAGTAGGTGAGCGCGGCTAGTATGTCTGAATACTCAGTAGTAAATCAGTAGGCGAGTGCGGCTAGTAAGTCTGAATACTCAGTAGGAAATCAGTAGGTGAGCGTAGTTAGTATGTCTGAATACTCAGTAGTAAATCAGTAGGTGAGCGTAGTATGTCTGAATACTCAGTAGTAAATCAGTAGGTGAGCGTGGCTAGTATGTCTGAATACTCAGTAGTAAATCAGTAGGCGAGCGCGGCTAGTATGTCTGAATACTCAGTAGTAAATCAGTAGGCGAGTGTGGCTAGTATGTCTGAATACTCAGTAGTGAAATCTGTAGGTGAGCGTAGTTAGTATGTCTGAATACTCAGTAGTGAAATCAGTAGGTGAGCGCAGTTAGTATGTCTGAATACTCAGTAGTGAAATCAGTAGGTGAGAGTAGTATGTCTGAATACTCAGTAGTAAATCAGTAGGCGAGCGTGGCTAGTATGTCTGAATACTTAGTAGTAAATCAGTAGGCGAGCGCGACTAGTATGTCTGAATACTCAGTAGTAAATCAGTAGGCGAGTGTGGCTAGTATGTCTGAATACTCAGTAGTGAAATCAGTAGGTGAGCGTGGCTAGTATATCTGAATACTCAGTAGTAAATCAGTAGGCGAGCGCGGCTAGTATGTCTGAATACTCAGTAGTGAAATCAGTAGGCGAGCGTGGCTAGTATGTCTGAATACTCAGTAGTAAATCAGTAGGCGAGCGTGGCTAGTATGTCTGAATACTCAGTAGTAAATCAGTAGGCGAGCGTGGCTAGTATGTCTGAATACTCAGTAGTAAATCAGTAGGCGAGCGTGGCTAGTATGTCTGAATACTCAGTAGTAAATCAGTAGGCGAGCGTGGCTAGTATGTCTGAATACTCAGTAGTGAAATCAGTAGGTGAGCGTAGTTAGTATGTCTGAATACTTAGTAGTGAAATCAGTAGGTGAGCGTAGTATGTCTGAATACTCAGTAGTAAATCAGTAGGCGAGCGTGGCTAGTATGTCTGAATACTCAGTAGTGAAATCAGTAGGTGAGCGTAGTTAGTATGTCTGAATACTTAGTAGTGAAATCAGTAGGTGAGCGTAGTATGTCTGAATACTCAGTAGTAAATCAGTAGGCGAGCGTGGCTAGTATGTCTGAATACTCAGTAGTGAAATCAGTAGGTGAGCGTAGTTAGTATGTCTGAATACTCAGTAGTGAAATCAGTAGGTGAGCGTAGTTAGTATGTCTGAATACTCAGTAGTAAATCAGTAGGCGAGCGCGACTAGTATGTCTGAATACTTAGTAGTAAATCAGTAGGCGAGTGTGGCTAGTATGTCTGAATACTTAGTAGTAAATCAGTAGGCGAGTGTGGCTAGTATGTCTGAATACTCAGTAGTAAATCAGTAGGTGAGTGTGGTTAGTATGTCTGAATACTCAGTAGTGAAATCAGTAGGTGAGCGCGGCTAGTATGTCTGAATACTCAGTAGTGAAATCAGTAGGTGAGCGTAGTTAGTATGTCTGAATACTCAGTAGTGAAATCAGTAGGTGAGCGTAGTATGTCTGAATACTCAGTAGTAAATCAGTAGGCGAGCGCGACTAGTATGTCTGAATACTTAGTAGTAAATCAGTAGGCGAGTGTGGCTAGTATGTCTGAATACTCAGTAGTAAATCAGTAGGTGAGCGTGGTTAGTATGTCTGAATACTCAGTAGTAAATCAGTAGGCGAGCGCAGCTAGTATGTCTGAATACTCAGTAGTGAAATCAGTAGGTGAGCGTGGCTAGTATATCTGAATACTCAGTAGTAAATCAGTAGGCGAGCGCGACTAGTATGTCTGAATACTCAGTAGTAAATCAGTAGGTGAGCGTGGTTAGTATGTCTGAATACTCAGTAGTGAAATCAGTAGGCGAGCGTGGCTAGTATGTCTGAATACTCAGTAGTAAATCAATAGGCGACCGCGGCTAGTATGTCTGAATACTCAGTAGTGAAATCAGTAGGTGAGCGTGGCTAGTATATCTGAATACTCAGTAGTAAATCAGTAGGTGAGCGTGGCTAGTATATCTGAATACTCAGTAGTAAATCAGTAGGCGAGCGCGGCTAGTATGTCTGAATACTCAGTAGTAAATCAGTAGGCGAGCATGGCTAGTATGTCTGAATACTCAGTAGTAAATCAGTAGGTCAGCGCGGCTAGTATGTCTGAATACTCAGTAGTAAATCAGTAGGCGAGCGCGGCTAATATGTCTGAATACTCAGTAGTAAATCAGTAGGTGAGCGTGGCTAGTATGTCTGAATACTCAGTAGTAAATCAGTAGGTGAGCGTGGTTAGTATGTCTGAATACTCAGTAGTGAAATCAGTAGGTGAGCGCGGCTAGTATGTCTGAATACTCAGTAGTAAATCAGTAGGTGAGCGTGGTTAGTATGTCTGAATACTCAGTAGTGAAATCAGTAGGTGAGCGCGGCTAGTATGTCTGAATACTCAGTAGTAAATCAATAGGCGACCGCGGCTAGTATGTCTGAATACTCAGTAGTGAAATCAGTAGGTGAGCGTGGCTAGTATATCTGAATACTCAGTAGTAAATCAGTAGGTGAGCGTGGCTAGTATATCTGAATACTCAGTAGTAAATCAGTAGGCGAGCGCGGCTAGTATGTCTGAATACTCAGTAGTAAATCAGTAGGCGAGCGTGGCTAGTATGTCTGAATACTCAGTAGTGAAATCAGTAGGTGAGCGTAGTTAGTATGTCTGAATACTCAGTAGTGAAATCAGTAGGTGAGCGTAGTTAGTATGTCTGAATACTCAGTAGTAAATCAGTAGGCGAGCGCGACTAGTATGTCTGAATACTTAGTAGTAAATCAGTAGGCGAGTGTGGCTAGTATGTCTGAATACTTAGTAGTAAATCAGTAGGCGAGTGTGGCTAGTATGTCTGAATACTCAGTAGTAAATCAGTAGGTGAGTGTGGTTAGTATGTCTGAATACTCAGTAGTGAAATCAGTAGGTGAGCGCGGCTAGTATGTCTGAATACTCAGTAGTAAATCAGTAGGCGAGCGCGGCTAATATGTCTGAATACTCAGTAGTAAATCAGTAGGTGAGCGTGGCTAGTATGTCTGAATACTCAGTAGTAAATCAGTAGGTGAGCGTGGTTAGTATGTCTGAATACTCAGTAGTGAAATCAGTAGGTGAGCGCGGCTAGTATGTCTGAATACTCAGTAGTAAATCAGTAGGTGAGCGTGGTTAGTATGTCTGAATACTCAGTAGTGAAATCAGTAGGTGAGCGCGGCTAGTATGTCTGAATACTCAGTAGTAAATCAATAGGCGACCGCGGCTAGTATGTCTGAATACTCAGTAGTGAAATCAGTAGGTGAGCGTGGCTAGTATATCTGAATACTCAGTAGTAAATCAGTAGGTGAGCGTGGCTAGTATATCTGAATACTCAGTAGTAAATCAGTAGGCGAGCGCGGCTAGTATGTCTGAATACTCAGTAGTAAATCAGTAGGCGAGCGTGGCTAGTATGTCTGAATACTCAGTAGTGAAATCAGTAGGTGAGCGTAGTTAGTATGTCTGAATACTCAGTAGTGAAATCAGTAGGTGAGCGTAGTTAGTATGTCTGAATACTCAGTAGTAAATCAGTAGGCGAGCGCGACTAGTATGTCTGAATACTTAGTAGTAAATCAGTAGGCGAGTGTGGCTAGTATGTCTGAATACTTAGTAGTAAATCAGTAGGCGAGTGTGGCTAGTATGTCTGAATACTCAGTAGTAAATCAGTAGGTGAGTGTGGTTAGTATGTCTGAATACTCAGTAGTGAAATCAGTAGGTGAGCGCGGCTAGTATGTCTGAATACTCAGTAGTGAAATCAGTAGGTGAGCGTAGTTAGTATGTCTGAATACTCAGTAGTGAAATCAGTAGGTGAGCGTAGTATGTCTGAATACTCAGTAGTAAATCAGTAGGCGAGCGCGACTAGTATGTCTGAATACTTAGTAGTAAATCAGTAGGCGAGTGTGGCTAGTATGTCTGAATACTCAGTAGTAAATCAGTAGGTGAGCGTGGTTAGTATGTCTGAATACTCAGTAGTAAATCAGTAGGCGAGCGCAGCTAGTATGTCTGAATACTCAGTAGTGAAATCAGTAAGTGAGCGTGGCTAGTATATCTGAATACTCAGTAGTAAATCAGTAGGCGAGCGCGACTAGTATGTCTGAATACTCAGTAGTAAATCAGTAGGTGAGCGTGGTTAGTATGTCTGAATACTCAGTAGTGAAATCAGTAGGTGAGCGCGGCTAGTATGTCTGAATACTCAGTAGTAAATCAATAGGCGACCGCGGCTAGTATGTCTGAATACTCAGTAGTGAAATCAGTAGGTGAGCGTGGCTAGTATATCTGAATACTCAGTAGTAAATCAGTAGGTGAGCGTGGCTAGTATATCTGAATACTCAGTAGTAAATCAGTAGGCGAGCGCGGCTAGTATGTCTGAATACTCAGTAGTAAATCAGTAGGCGAGCATGGCTAGTATGTCTGAATACTCAGTAGTGAAATCAGTAGGCGAGTGTGGCTAGTATGTCTGAATACTCAGTAGTAAATCAGTAGGCGAGCGTGGCTAGTATGTCTGAATACTCAGTAGTAAATCAGTAGGCGAGCGTGGCTAGTATGTCTGAATACTCAGTAGTAAATCAGTAGGCGAGCGTGGCTAGTATGTCTGAATACTCAGTAGTAAATCAGTAGGCAAGCGTGGCTAGTATGTCTGAATACTCAGTAGTAAATCAGTAGGCGAGCGTGGCTAGTATGTCTGAATACTCAGTAGTGAAATCAGTAGGTGAGCGTAGTTAGTATGTCTGAATACTTAGTAGTGAAATCAGTAGGTGAGCGTAGTATGTCTGAATACTCAGTAGTAAATCAGTAGGCGAGCGTGGCTAGTATGTCTGAATACTCAGTAGTGAAATCAGTAGGTGAGCGTAGTTAGTATGTCTGAATACTCAGTAGTGAAATCAGTAGGTGAGCGTAGTTAGTATGTCTGAATACTCAGTAGTAAATCAGTAGGCGAGCGCGACTAGTATGTCTGAATACTTAGTAGTAAATCAGTAGGCGAGTGTGGCTAGTATGTCTGAATACTTAGTAGTAAATCAGTAGGCGAGTGTGGCTAGTATGTCTGAATACTCAGTAGTAAATCAGTAGGTGAGTGTGGTTAGTATGTCTGAATACTCAGTAGTGAAATCAGTAGGTGAGCGCGGCTAGTATGTCTGAATACTCAGTAGTGAAATCAGTAGGTGAGCGTAGTTAGTATGTCTGAATACTCAGTAGTGAAATCAGTAGGTGAGCGTAGTATGTCTGAATACTCAGTAGTAAATCAGTAGGTGAGCGCGACTAGTATGTCTGAATACTTAGTAGTAAATCAGTAGGCGAGTGTGGCTAGTATGTCTGAATACTCAGTAGTAAATCAGTAGGTGAGCGTGGTTAGTATGTCTGAATACTCAGTAGTAAATCAGTAGGCGAGCGCAGCTAGTATGTCTGAATACTCAGTAGTGAAATCAGTAGGTGAGCGTGGCTAGTATATCTGAATACTCAGTAGTAAATCAGTAGGCGAGCGCGACTAGTATGTCTGAATACTCAGTAGTAAATCAGTAGGTGAGCGTGGTTAGTATGTCTGAATACTCAGTAGTGAAATCAGTAGGTGAGCGCGGCTAGTATGTCTGAATACTCAGTAGTAAATCAATAGGCGACCGCGGCTAGTATGTCTGAATACTCAGTAGTGAAATCAGTAGGTGAGCGTGGCTAGTATATCTGAATACTCAGTAGTAAATCAGTAGGTGAGCGTGGCTAGTATATCTGAATACTCAGTAGTAAATCAGTAGGCGAGCGCGGCTAGTATGTCTGAATACTCAGTAGTGAAATCAGTAGGCGAGCGTGGCTAGTATGTCTGAATACTCAGTAGTGAAATCAGTAGGTGAGCGTGGCTAGTATATCTGAATACTCAGTAGTAAATCAGTAGGTGAGCGTGGCTAGTATATCTGAATACTCAGTAGTAAATCAGTAGGCGAGCGCGGCTAGTATGTCTGAATACTCAGTAGTAAATCAGTAGGCGAGCGTGGCTAGTATGTCTGAATACTCAGTAGTGAAATCAGTAGGTGAGCGTAGTTAGTATGTCTGAATACTCAGTAGTGAAATCAGTAGGTGAGCGTAGTTAGTATGTCTGAATACTCAGTAGTAAATCAGTAGGCGAGCGCGACTAGTATGTCTGAATACTTAGTAGTAAATCAGTAGGCGAGTGTGGCTAGTATGTCTGAATACTTAGTAGTAAATCAGTAGGCGAGTGTGGCTAGTATGTCTGAATACTCAGTAGTAAATCAGTAGGTGAGTGTGGTTAGTATGTCTGAATACTCAGTAGTGAAATCAGTAGGTGAGCGCGGCTAGTATGTCTGAATACTCAGTAGTGAAATCAGTAGGTGAGCGTAGTTAGTATGTCTGAATACTCAGTAGTGAAATCAGTAGGTGAGCGTAGTATGTCTGAATACTCAGTAGTAAATCAGTAGGCGAGCGCGACTAGTATGTCTGAATACTTAGTAGTAAATCAGTAGGCGAGTGTGGCTAGTATGTCTGAATACTCAGTAGTAAATCAGTAGGTGAGCGTGGTTAGTATGTCTGAATACTCAGTAGTAAATCAGTAGGCGAGCGCAGCTAGTATGTCTGAATACTCAGTAGTGAAATCAGTAGGTGAGCGTGGCTAGTATATCTGAATACTCAGTAGTAAATCAGTAGGCGAGCGCGACTAGTATGTCTGAATACTCAGTAGTAAATCAGTAGGTGAGCGTGGTTAGTATGTCTGAATACTCAGTAGTGAAATCAGTAGGTGAGCGCGGCTAGTATGTCTGAATACTCAGTAGTAAATCAATAGGCGACCGCGGCTAGTATGTCTGAATACTCAGTAGTGAAATCAGTAGGTGAGCGTGGCTAGTATATCTGAATACTCAGTAGTAAATCAGTAGGTGAGCGTGGCTAGTATATCTGAATACTCAGTAGTAAATCAGTAGGCGAGCGCGGCTAGTATGTCTGAATACTCAGTAGTAAATCAGTAGGCGAGCATGGCTAGTATGTCTGAATACTCAGTAGTGAAATCAGTAGGCGAGTGTGGCTAGTATGTCTGAATACTCAGTAGTAAATCAGTAGGCGAGCGTGGCTAGTATGTCTGAATACTCAGTAGTAAATCAGTAGGCGAGCGTGGCTAGTATGTCTGAATACTCAGTAGTAAATCAGTAGGCGAGCGTGGCTAGTATGTCTGAATACTCAGTAGTAAATCAGTAGGCGAGCGTGGCTAGTATGTCTGAATACTCAGTAGTAAATCAGTAGGCGAGCGTGGCTAGTATGTCTGAATACTCAGTAGTGAAATCAGTAGGTGAGCGTAGTTAGTATGTCTGAATACTTAGTAGTGAAATCAGTAGGTGAGCGTAGTATGTCTGAATACTCAGTAGTAAATCAGTAGGCGAGCGTGGCTAGTATGTCTGAATACTCAGTAGTGAAATCAGTAGGTGAGCGTAGTTAGTATGTCTGAATACTCAGTAGTGAAATCAGTAGGTGAGCGTAGTTAGTATGTCTGAATACTCAGTAGTAAATCAGTAGGCGAGCGCGACTAGTATGTCCTGAATACTTAGTAGTAAATCAGTAGGCGAGTGTGGCTAGTATGTCTGAATACTTAGTAGTAAATCAGTAGGCGAGTGTGGCTAGTATGTCTGAATACTCAGTAGTAAATCAGTAGGTGAGTGTGGTTAGTATGTCTGAATACTCAGTAGTGAAATCAGTAGGTGAGCGCGGCTAGTATGTCTGAATACTCAGTAGTGAAATCAGTAGGTGAGCGTAGTTAGTATGTCTGAATACTCAGTAGTGAAATCAGTAGGTGAGCGTAGTATGTCTGAATACTCAGTAGTAAATCAGTAGGTGAGCGCGACTAGTATGTCTGAATACTTAGTAGTAAATCAGTAGGCGAGTGTGGCTAGTATGTCTGAATACTCAGTAGTAAATCAGTAGGTGAGCGTGGTTAGTATGTCTGAATACTCAGTAGTAAATCAGTAGGCGAGCGCAGCTAGTATGTCTGAATACTCAGTAGTGAAATCAGTAGGTGAGCGTGGCTAGTATATCTGAATACTCAGTAGTAAATCAGTAGGCGAGCGCGACTAGTATGTCTGAATACTCAGTAGTAAATCAGTAGGTGAGCGTGGTTAGTATGTCTGAATACTCAGTAGTGAAATCAGTAGGTGAGCGCGGCTAGTATGTCTGAATACTCAGTAGTAAATCAATAGGCGACCGCGGCTAGTATGTCTGAATACTCAGTAGTGAAATCAGTAGGTGAGCGTGGCTAGTATATCTGAATACTCAGTAGTAAATCAGTAGGTGAGCGTGGCTAGTATATCTGAATACTCAGTAGTAAATCAGTAGGCGAGCGCGGCTAGTATGTCTGAATACTCAGTAGTAAATCAGTAGGCGAGCATGGCTAGTATGTCTGAATACTCAGTAGTAAATCAGTAGGTCAGCGCGGCTAGTATGTCTGAATACTCAGTAGTAAATCAGTAGGCGAGCGCGGCTAATATGTCTGAATACTCAGTAGTAAATCAGTAGGTGAGCGCGGCTAGTATGTCTGAATACTCAGTAGTAGATCAGTAGGTGAGCGCGGCTAGTATGTCTGAATACTCAGTAGTAAATCAGTAGGCGAGTGCGGCTAGTAAGTCTGAATACTCAGTAGGAAATCAGTAGGTGAGCGTAGTTAGTATGTCTGAATACTCAGTAGTAAATCAGTAGGTGAGCGTAGTATGTCTGAATACTCAGTAGTAAATCAGTAGGTGAGCGTGGCTAGTATGTCTGAATACTCAGTAGTAAATCAGTAGGCGAGCGCGGCTAGTATGTCTGAATACTCAGTAGTAAATCAGTAGGCGAGTGTGGCTAGTATGTCTGAATACTCAGTAGTGAAATCAGTAGGTGAGCGTAGTTAGTATGTCTGAATACTCAGTAGTGAAATCAGTAGGTGAGCGTAGTTTGTATGTCTGAATACTCAGTAGTGAAATCAGTAGGTGAGAGTAGTATGTCTGAATACTCAGTAGTAAATCAGTAGGCGAGCGTGGCTAGTATGTCTGAATACTTAGTAGTAAATCAGTAGGCGAGCGCGACTAGTATGTCTGAATACTTAGTAGTAAATCAGTAGGCGAGTGTGGCTAGTATGTCTGAATACTCAGTAGTAAATCAGTAGGTGAGCGTGGCTAGTATGTCTGAATACTCAGTAGTAAATCAGTAGGCGAGCGCAGCTAGTACGTCTGAATACTCATTAATGAAATCAGTAGGTGAGCGTGGCTAGTACATCTGAATACTCAGTAGTAAATCAGTAGGCGAGCGCGGCTAGTATGTCTGAATACTCATTAATGAAATCAGTAGGCGAGCGCGGCTAGTACGTCTGAATACTCAGTAGTAAATCAGTAGGCGAGCGTGGCTAGTATGTCTGAATACTCAGTAGTAAATCAGTAGGCGAGCGTGGCTAGTATGTCTGAATACTCAGTAGTAAATCAGTAGGCGAGCGTGGCTAGTATGTCTGAATACTCAGTAGTAAATCAGTAGGCGAGCGTGGCTAGTATGTCTGAATACTCAGTAGTGAAATCAGTAGGTGAGCGTAGTTAGTATGTCTGAATACTTAGTAGTGAAATCAGTAGGTGAGCGTAGTATGTCTGAATACTCAGTAGTAAATCAGTAGGCGAGCGTGGCTAGTATGTCTGAATACTCAGTAGTGAAATCAGTAGGTGAGCGTAGTTAGTATGTCTGAATACTTAGTAGTGAAATCAGTAGGTGAGCGTAGTATGTCTGAATACTCAGTAGTAAATCAGTAGGCGAGCGTGGCTAGTATGTCTGAATACTCAGTAGTGAAATCAGTAGGTGAGCGTAGTTAGTATGTCTGAATACTCAGTAGTAAATCAGTAGGCGAGCGCGACTAGTATGGTCTGAATACTTAGTAGTAAATCAGTAGGCGAGTGTGGCTAGTATGTCTGAATACTTAGTAGTAAATCAGTAGGCGAGTGTGGCTAGTATGTCTGAATACTCAGTAGTAAATCAGTAGGTGAGTGTGGTTAGTATGTCTGAATACTCAGTAGTGAAATCAGTAGGTGAGCGCGGCTAGTATGTCTGAATACTCAGTAGTGAAATCAGTAGGTGAGCGTAGTTAGTATGTCTGAATACTCAGTAGTGAAATCAGTAGGTGAGCGTAGTATGTCTGAATACTCAGTAGTAAATCAGTAGGCGAGCGTGACTAGTATGTCTGAATACTTAGTAGTAAATCAGTAGGCGAGTGTGGCTAGTATGTCTGAATACTCAGTAGTAAATCAGTAGGTGAGCGTGGTTAGTATGTCTGAATACTCAGTAGTAAATCAGTAGGCGAGCGCAGCTAGTATGTCTGAATACTCAGTAGTGAAATCAGTAGGTGAGCGTGGCTAGTATATCTGAATACTCAGTAGTAAATCAGTAGGCGAGCGCGACTAGTATGTCTGAATACTCAGTAGTAAATCAGTAGGTGAGCGTGGCTAGTATGTCTGAATACTCAGTAGTAAATCAGTAGGCGAGCGTGGCTAGTATGTCTGAATACTCAGTAGTGAAATCAGTAGGTGAGCGTAGTTAGTATGTCTGAATACTTAGTAGTGAAATCAGTAGGTGAGCGTAGTATGTCTGAATACTCAGTAGTAAATCAGTAGGCGAGCGTGGCTAGTATGTCTGAATACTCAGTAGTGAAATCAGTAGGTGAGCGCGGCTAGTATGTCTGAATACTCAGTAGTGAAATCAGTAGGTGAGCGTAGTTAGTATGTCTGAATACTCAGTAGTGAAATCAGTAGGTGAGCGTAGTATGTCTGAATACTCAGTAGTAAATCAGTAGGCGAGCGTGGCTAGTATGTCTGAATACTCAGTAGTGAAATCAGTAGGTGAGCGTAGTTAGTATGTCTGAATACTCAGTAGTAAATCAGTAGGCGAGCGCGACTAGTATGTCTGAATACTTAGTAGTAAATCAGTAGGCGAGTGTGGCTAGTATGTCTGAATACTTAGTAGTAAATCAGTAGGCGAGTGTGGCTAGTATGTCTGAATACTCAGTAGTAAATCAGTAGGTGAGTGTGGTTAGTATGTCTGAATACTCAGTAGTGAAATCAGTAGGTGAGCGCGGCTAGTATGTCTGAATACTCAGTAGTGAAATCAGTAGGTGAGCGTAGTTAGTATGTCTGAATACTCAGTAGTGAAATCAGTAGGTGAGCGTAGTATGTCTGAATACTCAGTAGTAAATCAGTAGGCGAGCGTGACTAGTATGTCTGAATACTTAGTAGTAAATCAGTAGGCGAGTGTGGCTAGTATGTCTGAATACTCAGTAGTAAATCAGTAGGTGAGCGTGGTTAGTATGTCTGAATACTCAGTAGTAAATCAGTAGGCGAGCGCAGCTAGTATGTCTGAATACTCAGTAGTGAAATCAGTAGGTGAGCGTGGCTAGTATATCTGAATACTCAGTAGTAAATCAGTAGGCGAGCGCGACTAGTATGTCTGAATACTCAGTAGTAAATCAGTAGGTGAGCGTGGTTAGTATGTCTGAATACTCAGTAGTGAAATCAGTAGGTGAGCGCGGCTAGTATGTCTGAATACTCAGTAGTAAATCAATAGGCGACCGCGGCTAGTATGTCTGAATACTCAGTAGTGAAATCAGTAGGTGAGCGTGGCTAGTATATCTGAATACTCAGTAGTAAATCAGTAGGTGAGCGTGGCTAGTATATCTGAATACTCAGTAGTAAATCAGTAGGCGAGCGCGGCTAGTATGTCTGAATACTCAGTAGTAAATCAGTAGGCGAGCATGGCTAGTATGTCTGAATACTCAGTAGTGAAATCAGTAGGCGAGTGTGGCTAGTATGTCTGAATACTCAGTAGTAAATCAGTAGGCGAGCGTGGCTAGTATGTCTGAATACTCAGTAGTAAATCAGTAGGCGAGCGTGGCTAGTATGTCTGAATACTCAGTAGTAAATCAGTAGGCGAGCGTGGCTAGTATGTCTGAATACTCAGTAGTAAATCAGTAGGCGAGCGTGGCTAGTATGTCTGAATACTCAGTAGTAAATCAGTAGGCGAGCGTGGCTAGTATGTCTGAATACTCAGTAGTGAAATCAGTAGGTGAGCGTAGTTAGTATGTCTGAATACTTAGTAGTGAAATCAGTAGGTGAGCGTAGTATGTCTGAATACTCAGTAGTAAATCAGTAGGCGAGCGTGGCTAGTATGTCTGAATACTCAGTAGTGAAATCAGTAGGTGAGCGTAGTTAGTATGTCTGAATACTCAGTAGTGAAATCAGTAGGTGAGCGTAGTATGTCTGAATACTCAGTAGTAAATCAGTAGGCGAGTGTGGCTAGTATGTCTGAATACTCAGTAGTAAATCAGTAGGTGAGTGTGGTTAGTATGTCTGAATACTCAGTAGTGAAATCAGTAGGTGAGCGCGGCTAGTATGTCTGAATACTCAGTAGTGAAATCAGTAGGTGAGCGTAGTTAGTATGTCTGAATACTCAGTAGTGAAATCAGTAGGTGAGCGTAGTATGTCTGAATACTCAGTAGTAAATCAGTAGGCGAGCGCGACTAGTATGTCTGAATACTTAGTAGTAAATCAGTAGGCGAGTGTGGCTAGTATGTCTGAATACTTAGTAGTAAATCAGTAGGCGAGTGTGGCTAGTATGTCTGAATACTCAGTAGTAAATCAGTAGGTGAGTGTGGTTAGTATGTCTGAATACTCAGTAGTGAAATCAGTAGGTGAGCGCGGCTAGTATGTCTGAATACTCAGTAGTGAAATCAGTAGGTGAGCGTAGTTAGTATGTCTGAATACTCAGTAGTGAAATCAGTAGGTGAGCGTAGTATGTCTGAATACTCAGTAGTAAATCAGTAGGCGAGCGTGACTAGTATGTCTGAATACTTAGTAGTAAATCAGTAGGCGAGTGTGGCTAGTATGTCTGAATACTCAGTAGTAAATCAGTAGGTGAGCGTGGTTAGTATGTCTGAATACTCAGTAGTAAATCAGTAGGCGAGCGCAGCTAGTATGTCTGAATACTCAGTAGTGAAATCAGTAGGTGAGCGTGGCTAGTATATCTGAATACTCAGTAGTAAATCAGTAGGCGAGCGTGGTTAGTATGTCTGAATACTCAGTAGTGAAATCAGTAGGTGAGCGCGGCTAGTATGTCTGAATACTCAGTAGTAAATCAATAGGCGACCGCGGCTAGTATGTCTGAATACTCAGTAGTGAAATCAGTAGGTGAGCGTGGCTAGTATATCTGAATACTCAGTAGTAAATCAGTAGGTGAGCGTGGCTAGTATATCTGAATACTCAGTAGTAAATCAGTAGGCGAGCGCGGCTAGTATGTCTGAATACTCAGTAGTAAATCAGTAGGCGAGCATGGCTAGTATGTCTGAATACTCAGTAGTGAAATCAGTAGGCGAGTGTGGCTAGTATGTCTGAATACTCAGTAGTAAATCAGTAGGCGAGCGTGGTTAGTATGTCTGAATACTCAGTAGTAAATCAGTAGGCGAGCGTGGCTAGTATGTCTGAATACTCAGTAGTAAATCAGTAGGCGAGCGTGGCTAGTATGTCTGAATACTCAGTAGTAAATCAGTAGGCGAGCGTGGCTAGTATGTCTGAATACTCAGTAGTAAATCAGTAGGCGAGCGTGGCTAGTATGTCTGAATACTCAGTAGTAAATCAGTAGGCGAGCGTGGCTAGTATGTCTGAATACTCAGTAGTAAATCAGTAGGTGAGCGCGGCTAGTATGTCTGAATACTCAGTAGTAAATCAATAGGCGACCGCGGCTAGTATGTCTGAATACTCAGTAGTGAAATCAGTAGGTGAGCGTGGCTAGTATATCTGAATACTCAGTAGTAAATCAGTAGGTGAGCGTGGCTAGTATATCTGAATACTCAGTAGTAAATCAGTAGGCGAGCGCGGCTAGTATGTCTGAATACTCAGTAGTAAATCAGTAGGCGAGCATGGCTAGTATGTCTGAATACTCAGTAGTAAATCAGTAGGTCAGCGCGGCTAGTATGTCTGAATACTCAGTAGTAAATCAGTAGGCGAGCGCGGCTAATATGTCTGAATACTCAGTAGTAAATCAGTAGGTGAGCGCGGCTAGTATGTCTGAATACTCAGTAGTAGATCAGTAGGTGAGCGCGGCTAGTATGTCTGAATACTCAGTAGTAAATCAGTAGGCGAGTGCGGCTAGTAAGTCTGAATACTCAGTAGGAAATCAGTAGGTGAGCGTAGTTAGTATGTCTGAATACTCAGTAGTAAATCAGTAGGTGAGCGTAGTATGTCTGAATACTCAGTAGTAAATCAGTAGGTGAGCGTGGCTAGTATGTCTGAATACTCAGTAGTAAATCAGTAGGTGAGCGCGGCTAGTATGTCTGAATACTCAGTAGTAAATCAGTAGGCGAGTGTGGCTAGTATGTCTGAATACTCAGTAGTGAAATCAGTAGGTGAGCGTAGTTAGTATGTCTGAATACTCAGTAGTGAAATCAGTAGGTGAGCGTAGTTTGTATGTCTGAATACTCAGTAGTGAAATCAGTAGGTGAGAGTAGTATGTCTGAATACTCAGTAGTAAATCAGTAGGCGAGCGTGGCTAGTATGTCTGAATACTTAGTAGTAAATCAGTAGGCGAGCGCGACTAGTATGTCTGAATACTTAGTAGTAAATCAGTAGGCGAGTGTGGCTAGTATGTCTGAATACTCAGTAGTAAATCAGTAGGTGAGCGTGGTTAGTATGTCTGAATACTCAGTAGTAAATCAGTAGGCGAGCGCAGCTAGTATGTCTGAATACTCAGTAGTGAAATCAGTAGGTGAGCGTGGCTAGTACATCTGAATACTCAGTAGTAAATCAGTAGGCGAGCGCGGCTAGTATGTCTGAATACTCAGTAGTGAAATCAGTAGGCGAGCGTGGCTAGTATGTCTGAATACTCAGTAGTAAATCAGTAGGCGAGCGTGGCTAGTATGTCTGAATACTCAGTAGTAAATCAGTAGGCGAGCGTGGCTAGTATGTCTGAATACTCAGTAGTAAATCAGTAGGCGAGCGTGGCTAGTATGTCTGAATACTCAGTAGTAAATCAGTAGGCGAGCGTGGCTAGTATGTCTGAATACTCAGTAGTGAAATCAGTAGGTGAGCGTAGTTAGTATGTCTGAATACTTAGTAGTGAAATCAGTAGGTGAGCGTAGTATGTCTGAATACTCAGTAGTAAATCAGTAGGCGAGCGTGGCTAGTATGTCTGAATACTCAGTAGTGAAATCAGTAGGTGAGCGTAGTTAGTATGTCTGAATACTTAGTAGTGAAATCAGTAGGTGAGCGTAGTATGTCTGAATACTCAGTAGTAAATCAGTAGGCGAGCGTGGCTAGTATGTCTGAATACTCAGTAGTGAAATCAGTAGGTGAGCGTAGTTAGTATGTCTGAATACTCAGTAGTAAATCAGTAGGCGAGCGCGACTAGTATGTCTGAATACTTAGTAGTAAATCAGTAGGCGAGTGTGGCTAGTATGTCTGAATACTTAGTAGTAAATCAGTAGGCGAGTGTGGCTAGTATGTCTGAATACTCAGTAGTAAATCAGTAGGTGAGTGTGGTTAGTATGTCTGAATACTCAGTAGTGAAATCAGTAGGTGAGCGCGGCTAGTATGTCTGAATACTCAGTAGTGAAATCAGTAGGTGAGCGTAGTTAGTATGTCTGAATACTCAGTAGTGAAATCAGTAGGTGAGCGTAGTATGTCTGAATACTCAGTAGTAAATCAGTAGGCGAGCGTGACTAGTATGTCTGAATACTTAGTAGTAAATCAGTAGGCGAGTGTGGCTAGTATGTCTGAATACTCAGTAGTAAATCAGTAGGTGAGCGTGGTTAGTATGTCTGAATACTCAGTAGTAAATCAGTAGGCGAGCGCAGCTAGTATGTCTGAATACTCAGTAGTGAAATCAGTAGGTGAGCGTGGCTAGTATATCTGAATACTCAGTAGTAAATCAGTAGGCGAGCGCGACTAGTATGTCTGAATACTCAGTAGTAAATCAGTAGGTGAGCGTGGCTAGTATGTCTGAATACTCAGTAGTAAATCAGTAGGCGAGCGTGGCTAGTATGTCTGAATACTCAGTAGTGAAATCAGTAGGTGAGCGTAGTTAGTATGTCTGAATACTTAGTAGTGAAATCAGTAGGTGAGCGTAGTATGTCTGAATACTCAGTAGTAAATCAGTAGGCGAGCGTGGCTAGTATGTCTGAATACTCAGTAGTGAAATCAGTAGGTGAGCGCGGCTAGTATGTCTGAATACTCAGTAGTGAAATCAGTAGGTGAGCGTAGTTAGTATGTCTGAATACTCAGTAGTGAAATCAGTAGGTGAGCGTAGTATGTCTGAATACTCAGTAGTAAATCAGTAGGCGAGCGTGGCTAGTATGTCTGAATACTCAGTAGTGAAATCAGTAGGTGAGCGTAGTTAGTATGTCTGAATACTCAGTAGTAAATCAGTAGGCGAGCGCGACTAGTATGTCTGAATACTTAGTAGTAAATCAGTAGGCGAGTGTGGCTAGTATGTCTGAATACTTAGTAGTAAATCAGTAGGCGAGTGTGGCTAGTATGTCTGAATACTCAGTAGTAAATCAGTAGGTGAGTGTGGTTAGTATGTCTGAATACTCAGTAGTGAAATCAGTAGGTGAGCGCGGCTAGTATGTCTGAATACTCAGTAGTGAAATCAGTAGGTGAGCGTAGTTAGTATGTCTGAATACTCAGTAGTGAAATCAGTAGGTGAGCGTAGTATGTCTGAATACTCAGTAGTAAATCAGTAGGCGAGCGTGACTAGTATGTCTGAATACTTAGTAGTAAATCAGTAGGCGAGTGTGGCTAGTATGTCTGAATACTCAGTAGTAAATCAGTAGGTGAGCGTGGTTAGTATGTCTGAATACTCAGTAGTAAATCAGTAGGCGAGCGCAGCTAGTATGTCTGAATACTCAGTAGTGAAATCAGTAGGTGAGCGTGGCTAGTATATCTGAATACTCAGTAGTAAATCAGTAGGCGAGCGCGACTAGTATGTCTGAATACTCAGTAGTAAATCAGTAGGTGAGCGTGGTTAGTATGTCTGAATACTCAGTAGTGAAATCAGTAGGTGAGCGCGGCTAGTATGTCTGAATACTCAGTAGTAAATCAATAGGCGACCGCGGCTAGTATGTCTGAATACTCAGTAGTGAAATCAGTAGGTGAGCGTGGCTAGTATATCTGAATACTCAGTAGTAAATCAGTAGGTGAGCGTGGCTAGTATATCTGAATACTCAGTAGTAAATCAGTAGGCGAGCGCGGCTAGTATGTCTGAATACTCAGTAGTAAATCAGTAGGCGAGCATGGCTAGTATGTCTGAATACTCAGTAGTGAAATCAGTAGGCGAGTGTGGCTAGTATGTCTGAATACTCAGTAGTAAATCAGTAGGCGAGCGTGGCTAGTATGTCTGAATACTCAGTAGTAAATCAGTAGGCGAGCGTGGCTAGTATGTCTGAATACTCAGTAGTAAATCAGTAGGCGAGCGTGGCTAGTATGTCTGAATACTCAGTAGTAAATAAGTAGGCGAGCGTGGCTAGTATGTCTGAATACTCAGTAGTAAATCAGTAGGCGAGCGTGGCTAGTATGTCTGAATACTCAGTAGTGAAATCAGTAGGTGAGCGTAGTTAGTATGTCTGAATACTTAGTAGTGAAATCAGTAGGTGAGCGTAGTATGTCTGAATACTCAGTAGTAAATCAGTAGGCGAGCGTGGCTAGTATGTCTGAATACTCAGTAGTGAAATCAGTAGGTGAGCGTAGTTAGTATGTCTGAATACTCAGTAGTGAAATCAGTAGGTGAGCGTAGTATGTCTGAATACTCAGTAGTAAATCAGTAGGCGAGTGTGGCTAGTATGTCTGAATACTCAGTAGTAAATCAGTAGGTGAGTGTGGTTAGTATGTCTGAATACTCAGTAGTGAAATCAGTAGGTGAGCGCGGCTAGTATGTCTGAATACTCAGTAGTGAAATCAGTAGGTGAGCGTAGTTAGTATGTCTGAATACTCAGTAGTGAAATCAGTAGGTGAGCGTAGTATGTCTGAATACTCAGTAGTAAATCAGTAGGCGAGCGCGACTAGTATGTCTGAATACTTAGTAGTAAATCAGTAGGCGAGTGTGGCTAGTATGTCTGAATACTTAGTAGTAAATCAGTAGGCGAGTGTGGCTAGTATGTCTGAATACTCAGTAGTAAATCAGTAGGTGAGTGTGGTTAGTATGTCTGAATACTCAGTAGTGAAATCAGTAGGTGAGCGCGGCTAGTATGTCTGAATACTCAGTAGTGAAATCAGTAGGTGAGCGTAGTTAGTATGTCTGAATACTCAGTAGTGAAATCAGTAGGTGAGCGTAGTATGTCTGAATACTCAGTAGTAAATCAGTAGGCGAGCGTGACTAGTATGTCTGAATACTTAGTAGTAAATCAGTAGGCGAGTGTGGCTAGTATGTCTGAATACTCAGTAGTAAATCAGTAGGTGAGCGTGGTTAGTATGTCTGAATACTCAGTAGTAAATCAGTAGGCGAGCGCAGCTAGTATGTCTGAATACTCAGTAGTGAAATCAGTAGGTGAGCGTGGCTAGTATATCTGAATACTCAGTAGTAAATCAGTAGGCGAGCGTGGTTAGTATGTCTGAATACTCAGTAGTGAAATCAGTAGGTGAGCGCGGCTAGTATGTCTGAATACTCAGTAGTAAATCAATAGGCGACCGCGGCTAGTATGTCTGAATACTCAGTAGTGAAATCAGTAGGTGAGCGTGGCTAGTATATCTGAATACTCAGTAGTAAATCAGTAGGTGAGCGTGGCTAGTATATCTGAATACTCAGTAGTAAATCAGTAGGCGAGCGCGGCTAGTATGTCTGAATACTCAGTAGTAAATCAGTAGGCGAGCATGGCTAGTATGTCTGAATACTCAGTAGTGAAATCAGTAGGCGAGTGTGGCTAGTATGTCTGAATACTCAGTAGTAAATCAGTAGGCGAGCGTGGCTAGTATGTCTGAATACTCAGTAGTAAATCAGTAGGCGAGCGTGGCTAGTATGTCTGAATACTCAGTAGTAAATCAGTAGGCGAGCGTGGCTAGTATGTCTGAATACTCAGTAGTAAATCAGTAGGCGAGCGTGGCTAGTATGTCTGAATACTCAGTAGTAAATCAGTAGGCGAGCGTGGCTAGTATGTCTGAATACTCAGTAGTGAAATCAGTAGGTGAGCGTAGTTAGTATGTCTGAATACTTAGTAGTGAAATCAGTAGGTGAGCGTAGTATGTCTGAATACTCAGTAGTAAATCAGTAGGCGAGCGTGGCTAGTATGTCTGAATACTCAGTAGTGAAATCAGTAGGTGAGCGTAGTTAGTATGTCTGAATACTCAGTAGTGAAATCAGTAGGTGAGCGTAGTATGTCTGAATACTCAGTAGTAAATCAGTAGGCGAGTGTGGCTAGTATGTCTGAATACTCAGTAGTAAATCAGTAGGTGAGTGTGGTTAGTATGTCTGAATACTCAGTAGTGAAATCAGTAGGTGAGCGCGGCTAGTATGTCTGAATACTCAGTAGTGAAATCAGTAGGTGAGCGTAGTTAGTATGTCTGAATACTCAGTAGTGAAATCAGTAGGTAAGCGTAGTATGTCTGAATACTCAGTAGTAAATCAGTAGGCGAGCGCGACTAGTATGTCTGAATACTTAGTAGTAAATCAGTAGGCGAGTGTGGCTAGTATGTCTGAATACTCAGTAGTAAATCAGTAGGTGAGCGTGGTTAGTATGTCTGAATACTCAGTAGTAAATCAGTAGGCGAGCGCAGCTAGTATGTCTGAATACTCAGTAGTGAAATCAGTAGGTGAGCGTGGCTAGTATATCTGAATACTCAGTAGTAAATCAGTAGGCGAGCGCGACTAGTATGTCTGAATACTCAGTAGTAAATCAGTAGGTGAGCGTGGTTAGTATGTCTGAATACTCAGTAGTGAAATCAGTAGGTGAGCGCGGCTAGTATGTCTGAATACTCAGTAGTAAATCAGTAGGCGACCGCGGCTAGTATGTCTAAATACTCAGTAGTGAAATCAGTAGGTGAGCGTGGCTAGTATATCTGAATACTCAGTAGTAAATCAGTAGGTGAGCGTGGCTAGTATATCTGAATACTCAGTAGTAAATCAGTAGGCGAGCGCGGCTAGTATGTCTGAATACTCAGTAGTAAATCAGTAGGCGAGCGTGGCTAGTATGTCTGAATACTCAGTAGTAAATCAGTAGGTCAGCGCGGCTAGTATGTCTGAATACTCAGTAGTAAATCAGCAGGCGAGCGCGGCTAATATGTCTGAATACTCAGTAGTAAATCAGTAGGTGAGCGCGGCTAGTATGTCTGAATACTCAGTAGTAGATCAGTAGGTGAGCGCGGCTAGTATGTCTGAATACTCAGTAGTAAATCAGTAGGCGAGTGCGGCTAGTAAGTCTGAATACTCAGTAGGAAATCAGTAGGCGAGCGTGGCTAGTATGTCTGAATACTCAGTAGTAGATCAGTAGGTGAGCGCGGCTAGTATATCTGATACTCAGTAGTAAATCAGTAGGCGAGCGCGGCTAGTATATCTGATACTCAGTAGTAAATCAGTAGGCGAGCGCGGCTAGTATGTCTGAATACTCAGTAGTAAATCAGTAGGTGAGCACGGCTAGTATATCTGATACTCAGTAGTAAATCAGTAGGCGAGCGCGGCTAGTATATCTGATACTCAGTAGTAAATCAGTAGGCGAGCGCGGCTAGTATGTCTGAATACTCAGTAGTAAATCAGTAGGTGAGCACGGCTAATATATCTGATACTCAGTAGTAAATCAGTAGGCGAGCGCGGCTAGTATGTCTGAATACTCAGTAGTAAATCAGTAGGTGAGCACGGCTAGTATATCTGATACTCAGTAGTAAATCAGTAGGCGAGCGCGGCTAGTATGTCTGAATACTCAGTAGTAAATCAGTAGACGAGCGCGGCTAGTATGTCTGAATACTCAGTAGTAAATCAGTATGCGAGCGTGGCTAGTATGTCTGAATACTCAGTAGTAAATCAGTAGGCCAGCGTGGCGAGTAATCTGCTCACTGGGTTTTGAGACTGACCCATGATCTCAAGAGATCAGTATCTCAGTATCACTGGAAATCTTGTGGCCAGTGTAGCCAATAATTCATGCGAAACACGACCACCAGCATACGGAGATGTTGAAGAAGAAACTCTGGCAAAAGATGAAAGTCACGGCCAGACTTTCTGAAGACGGTCTGTGTGAACTAGTTCAGAATTTTAAACATCTGAATGATGTTACTTGTTATGACCAGCTGGGAGAAGACTGGCCAAAGTGTGGGTTAGTAGGTGGCAAAGGGAAAGTGGAGTGAATGTCCTGCCTAAATATCCATCCAAATGTAGTGCAGGTCAGTATGACTGTGGATTAGACTCATAGAGGAGTGAGGGTCAGTATGACTGTGGATTAGACTCATAGAGGAGTGAGGGTCAGTATGACTGTGGATTAGACTCATAGAGGAGTGAGGGTCAGTATGACTGTGGATTAGACTCATAGAGGAGTGTGGGTCAGTATGGCTGTGGATTAGACTCATAGAGGAGCGAGGGTCAGTATGGCTGTGGATTAGACTCATAGAGGAGCGAGAGTCAGTATGGCTATGGATTAGACTCATAGAGGAGCGAGAGTCAGTATGGCTGTGGATTAGACTCATAGAGGAGTGAGGGTCAGTATGACTGTGGATTAGACTCATAGAGGAGTGAGGGTCAGTATGACTGTGGATTAGACTCATAGAGGACTGAGGATCAGTATGACTGTGGAGAGTCCCATGCACTGTTGCACCTTCTTCATTCAACAGTACATTGGATCAAAAAGCTATACTCAAGCACAGCATTTACAATCAGACTGAACATTCCAGAGTGGGAACATAGGGTGTGTCTCAAACCCTAGTGAGTGTCTAAGTAGGCTGTCTAGGTAGTGAGTGTGTAAGTAGGCTGTCTAGGTAGTGAGTGTGTAAGTAGCAGCGTTCTCTCCTCATCTCTCCTCATAAAACAGATTACTGAGACGCTCTAGTTAGAGAGAGACTGCGTCACGGCTTGTTCCCGCCCACTGCAGCACGCCACCGGTGATTTAGCTGGTTGCTAAGCTACCGGCCGGCATCCAAAACAATAGCCCGAGGCTTAAAACTCCGCTAGCATAAATGCTAATGTCTGGAGTATAAAGTGTAAATGGTGAAGGACTCGTTACAGAGTTGATAATAAAATACTGTTTTGTGTGATTATATGACCAGAAACACATTAAAACTCCAGAGAGAATCAAAATAACTCACATTTTAAAACCACTTCACTGCTCCTAGATTAGCCTGTGTTGCATCATGGGATTGTCTTAGCGGCTGAGGAAGAGTTCGATACTTCTTTAAAATCAGGTCTAAATAAGGTTCCTCAGTAGACAGAATGTTTAAGGTATGTAAGAATTGGGACAGTCTACATGTCGGGAGTACATACTATGATGTAAAATGCTGCCTATGTAGGAGGTCAGTAGGATTTGAGACACAGCCATAATCATTATCTTGAAAACACAAAATAATAATTAATAATATTAACACAATGTCAAATAACAATAGCGCTGGGCACTACTTTCTTATATCAATAAGAGGCTAATTCTAAATATCTTAAAAGCTGTGACCATCAATAAATATTACAGATAAACGTCTGGACAAAGTGGGCTTTGTAAAAAAAACTAAATTATATATGATCAGCCACCTCCTTTTAGATGTTGACCACCAGCACCTCGGGAAAGGTCAGTATTATCTGACTGTGGCGCGAGGCCGGAGGAGGAACAGGAAGGTAAGGGGAGGGCGCTCGGTCCGCCTATTAACATTTATGAATAATTTAAGCGTGCATGCCTGGCTATGGTCCAGACACATCATTTCCTAATTGCAATCAAATGGAGGAAGTAGAACGGAGCAGCGAGGTGGACGCGTGGCAGCTCGGGAAGGGCAGGAGATGCTGGACGGATGCTGCTCTGGAGGACTCTTTAGTGTTCGGGAGCGATAAACCACGGCATCTCATCTCTAGCCGTGTATCTGTACTGCTGTATGACTGTCATGATAAAGCTCTGATAATGAATCTCATAATCAGCTCCAGAAGTGGTTTTATAGGCGTACTGTTTCCAAACCCGAGCTCAGCAGACGAAAACCAGTTGTTTAGTTGAATTTATCAGGTTCACACGGTTAGTGTTAGTGTTCACTGATCCACAGCAGAGTAGACATTAAAGTAATGCTCCTCAAAATATGAACACAGGCATTTTGGTTCCTCAGGTTCCAAGAGCTTTTACTGAACTGGGAAAATCTGCTTTTAGCTCCAGTGCACCAGCGAGCTGGACCCTCACTGCAGGAAACACTTAAGCTCCATTTTAAACTCCTAATTTCTAACCACCTCCACACGACCAGTGTTTTATTTCATTTTAGTGAACAGTTATATATATTGGATATTTAATAGTTTTGTATTTGTCTATTTTAATTTCCTTTTTCCCTTCTTATTTCTTGATTTTTATGACTTTTTTTTATTATTATTATATTTATTTTATTATTACTTTTATCATTATTTTTTTATCTCTTTTACTATTTTAAGTTTTACTACTATATTTATATCTACTTTTATTAACTTATTGTTTATTCTTGGTTTTAGTTTCTTGTTTAGTTTTTATTTGTTTTTCTTTTATGATTTATCTTACTTAATTTTGTCTCTGTTTGTCTTATTGTTTCTTTTACATTTTAAGTACTCATTAAAATTCATTTTAATTTATTTTTAACCCATTTTTGTTCTCCCGAGGTTGATTGATTGATTGAAATGGTTCCTAAAAGGCTTTACAGCCTTCCCCGTCTCAAGTCTTTTACAGCCTCCAACGGGTTTTCTTTAGCTCCAGTATTTAGCTCTGTCCATCTTCTCATCAACTCAGACCAACTTCTTCCACATGTTCATTGTGTCCCCTACAGGGCTTGTGGCAAACTGCAAACGGCACTTCTTACGTCTTTCTTTCAACAATGGTTTTCTTCTTGCCACTCTTCTATAAATATATATAAACATACAGATCAGCCATAACATTAAAACCGTCTGAGAATGACCCACCATCCATCCTGCTCTGCGGTGGTCCTGTGGGGGTCCTGATCATTAAAGAATAGAGTAACAAAGTATACAGAGAATCAGATTAACTACAGTCTGTAAGTGTAGAACCAATAATCTGAATTAAAACTGATCAAATTGGAACAACAGCCAATCCTACAGCTTAGATGCAATTAAATCTTATTTTAAACCACCAACATATGGATGCTCATGAAAACATTAACTCAATAATGAAAACATCAGGAAAATATTTGTGGCACTACAAACACTCAAAATGCCATACTAGACTAACCAACTGTAGATGATTGAAGACATAGTACACATTCAGTCATTCCGAGCGGTTTGGTGTGAAATGCCCCATGAAACTCACCAGAATTGCCAGGACTGTGTACAATTGTGGTGAATGGAACCAGACGTCCACCTCTAAAAGCTCCTTCAAAGAAAGTTATGAAATGTAAAAATGTAATAAATGATGAACATGTAGGTTCACTGGTGGGTTTATATCTATATTCTGATCGGGACCCTTGATTCCCACCACCACCACCGTACCCAACAACTCTTCTATAAAGGCCAGATTTGTGAAGTGCATGGCTTATAGTTGGCCTGTTGACAGATTCTCCCACCTGAGCTGTGGATTTCTGCAGCTCCTCCAGAGTGACCAGGGGCCTCTTGGCTGCTACTCTGACCGGTGCTCTCCCTGCTCGATCTGTCAGTTTGGGTGGACGGCCATGTCTAGGTAGGTCTGCAGGTGTAGAATACGTTTTTCATTTTATAGATGATTGATTGAACAGTGCTCGTTGGGATAGCCAAAGCTTTTTATAACCTAAACCTGCTTTAAACTTCTCCATAACTTTATCTCTGACCTGTCTGGTGAGTTCACTGGTCTTCATAATGTTGTTTGTTCACTAGTGTTCTCTAACAACTAACAACACCGGGGCCTTCACAGAACAGGTGTATTCATACTGCGAGTAAATCACACACAGCTGAACTCTGTTAACGAATTAAGTGATGTCTGAAGGCGATTGATTGCATTGGATTGATTGCAAGGGGTATCAAAGTAAAGAGGGCTGAATACTTTTGCACGTCTCAATGCAGTGTAGGCACTTAATACTTGGTCAGGGCTCCTTTTGCATTAATTACTGCATCAATGCAGCGTTGGTTGCTTTGACAGTGGCCTTCAGCTCGTTTGCATTGTTGGGTCTCTCATCCTCCTTTTGAAGATATCCCACAGATTCTCGATGGGGTTTAGGTCAGAATTTGCAGGCCAATCAAGCACAGTGATACTGCGATAACTAAACCAGGTATTGGTACTTTCAGCAATGTGGACAGGGTCCTGCAGGAAAATGAGATCCGCATCTCTATGAAGCTTGTCAGCAGAGGGAAGAATGGAGTGCTGTAAACTTTCCTCATAGACAGCTAGACTGACTTTGGACTTGATATAAAACAGAGGACCAACACCAGCACTGATTGTGGAAACTTGACACTAGACCTCAAGCAGCTTGGACTGTATGCCTCTCTACTCTTCCTTCAGCTTCTGGGAGCTTGATTTCCAAATGAAATGCAACACTGACTTTCATCTGAGGGCGGCACGGTGGTGTAGTGGTCAGTATGGTGGTGTAGTGGTCAGTATGGTGGTGTAGTGGTTAGTATGACGGTGTAGTGGTTAGTACGGTGGTGTAGTGGTCAGTATGGTGGTGTAGTGGTTAGTACGGTGGTGTAGTGGTCAGTATGGTGGTGTAGTGGTTAGTATGGTGGTGTAGTGGTTAGTATGGTGGTGTAGTGGTTAGTACGGTGGTGTAGTGGTCAGTATGGTGGTGTAGTGGTTAATATGGTGGTGTAGTGGTTAGTACGGTGGTGTAAGGGTTAGTACGGTGGTGTAGTGGTTAGTATGGTGGTGTAGTGGTCAGTATGGTGGTGTAGTGGTCAGTATGGTGGTGTAGTGGTCAGTACGGTGGTGTAGTGGTTAGTATGGTGGTGTAGTGGTTAGTATGGTGGTGTAGTGGTTAGTACGGTGGTGTAGTGGTTAGTATGGTGGTGTAGTGGTCAGTATGGTGGTGTAGTGGTTAGTATGGTGGTGTAGTGGTCAGTATGGTGGTGTAGTGGTCAGTATGGTGGTGTAGTGGTCAGTACGGTGGTGTAGTGGTTAGTATGGTGGTGTAGTGGTTAGTATGGTGGTGTAGTGGTTAGTATGGTGGTGTAGTGGTCAGTACGGTGGTGTAGTGGTTAGTACGGTGGTGTAGTGGTCAGTACGGTGGTGTAGTGGTCAGTACGGTGGTGTAGTGGTTAGTATGGTGGTGTAGTGGTTAGTATGGTGGTGTAGTGGTCAGTATGGTGGTGTAGTGGTTAGTACGATGGTGTAGTAGTTAGTACGGTGGTGTAGTGGTCAGTACGGTGGTGTAGTGGTCAGTACGGTGGTGTAGTGGTCAGTATGGTGGTGTAGTGGTTAGTATGGTGGTGTAGTGGTTAGTACGGTGGTGTAGTGGTTAGTACGGTGGTGTAGTGGTCAGTATGGTGGTGTAGTGGTTAGTATGGTGGTGTAGTGGTCAGTACGGTGGTGTAGTGGTCAGTATGGTGGTGTAGTGGTTAGTATGGTGGTGTAGTGGTTAGTACGGTGGTGTAGTGGTCAGTATGGTGGTGTAGTGGTTAGTATGGTGGTGTAGTGGTCAGTATGGTGGTGTAGTGGTTAGTATGGTGGTGTAGTGGTCAGTATGGTGGTGTAGTGGTTAGTATGGTGGTGTAGTGGTCAGTATGGTGGTGTAGTGGTTAGTATGATGGTGTAGTGGTTAGTATGGTAGTGTAGTTAGTATGGTGGTGTAGTGGTTAGTATGATGGTGTAGTGGTTAGTATGGTAGTGTAGTAGTTAGTATGGTGGTGTAGTGGTCAGTATGGTGGTGTAGTGGTTAGTATGGTGGTGTAGTGGTTAGTACGGTGGTGTAGTGGTCAGTACGGTGGTGTAGTGGTTAGTATGGTGGTGTAGTGGTTAGTATGGTGGTGTAGTGGTTAGTATGGTGGTGTAGTGGTCAGTATGGTGGTGTAGTGGTTAGTACGATGGTGTAGTAGTTAGTACGGTGGTGTAGTGGTCAGTATGGTGGTGTAGTGGTCAGTACGGTGGTGTAGTGGTCAGTATGGTGGTGTAGTGGTTAGTACGGTGGTGTAGTGGTTAGTACGGTGGTGTAGTGGTCAGTACGGTGGTGTAGTGGTCAGTATGGTGGTGTAGTGGTTAGTATGGTGGTGTAGTGGTTAGTATGGTGGTGTAGTGGTCAGTATGGTGGTGTAGTGGTCAGTATGGTGGTGTAGTGGTCAGTATGGTGGTGTAGTGGTTAGTATGGTGGTGTAGTGGTCAGTATGGTGGTGTAGTAGTTAGTACGGTGGTGTAGTGGTTAGTACGGTGGTGTAGTGGTTAGTACGGTGGTGTAGTGGTTAGTACGGTGATGTAGTGGTTAGTACGGTGGTGTAGTGGTTAGTATGGTGGTGTAGTGGTTAGTATGGTGGTGTAGTAGTCAGTATGGTGGTGTAGTGGTTAGTATGGTGGTGTAGTAGTTAGTATGGTGGTGTAGTGGTTAGTATGGTGGTGTAGTGGTTAGTACGGTGGTGTAGTGGTTAGTACGGTGATGTAAGGGTTAGTACGGTGGTGTAGTGGTTAGTATGGTGGTGTAGTGGTCAGTATGGTGGTGTAGTGGTTAGTATGGTGGTGTAGTGGTTAGTATGGTGGTGTAGTGGTTAGTACGGTGGTGTAGTGGTCAGTATGGTGGTGTAGTGGTCAGTATGGTGGTGTAGTGGTCAGTATGGTGGTGTAGTGGTCAGTACGGTGGTGTAGTGGTCAGTATGGTGGTGTAGTGGTTAGTATGGTGGTGTAGTGGTTAGTACGGTGGTGTAGTGGTTAGTATGGTGGTGTAGTGGTCAGTATGGTGGTGTAGTGGTTAGTACGGTGGTGTAGTGGTCAGTATGGTGGTGTAGTGGTTAGTATGGTGGTGTAGTGGTCAGTATGGTGGTGTAGTGGTTAGTATGGTGGTGTAGTGGTCAGTATGGTGGTGTAGTGGTTAGTATGGTGGTGTAGTGGTCAGTATGGTGGTGTAGTGGTTAGTATGATGGTGTAGTGGTTAGTATGGTAGTGTAGTAGTTAGCATGGTGGTGTAGTGGTTAGTATGATGGTGTAGTGGTTAGTATGGTAGTGTAGTAGTTAGTATGGTGGTGTAGTGGTCAGTATGGTGGTGTAGTGGTTAGTACGGTGGTGTAGTGGTTAGTACGGTGGTGTAGTGGTCAGTACGGTGGTGTAGTGGTTAGTATGGTGGTGTAGTGGTCAGTATGGTGGTGTAGTGGTTAGTATGGTGGTGTAGTGCTCAGTATGGTGGTGTAGTAGTTAGTATGGTGGTGTAGTGGTTAGTACGGTGGTGTAGTGGTTAGTATGATGGTGTAGTGGTTAGTATGGTAGTGTAGTAGTTAGTATGGTGGTGTAGTGGTCAGTATGGTGGTGTAGTGGTTAGTACGGTGGTGTAGTGGTTAGTACGGTGGTGTAGTGGTCAGTACGGTGGTGTAGTGGTTATTATGGTGGTTTAGTGGTTAGTACGGTGGTGTAGTGGTCAGTATGGTGGTGTAGTGGTTAGTATGGTGGTGTAGTGGTTAGTATGGTGGTGTAGTGGTTAGTACGGTGGTGTAGTGGTTAGTATGGTGGTGTAGTGGTTAGTACGGTGGTGTAGTGGTCAGTATGGTGGTGTAGTGGTTAGTATGGTGGTGTAGTGGTTAGTATGGTGGTGTAGGGGTTAGTACGGTGGTGTAGTGGTTAGTATGGTGGTGTAGTGGTTAGTATGGTGGTGTAGTGGTTAGTATGGTGGTGTAGTGGTCAGTATGGTGGTGTAGTGGTTAGTATGGTGGTGTAGTGGTCAGTATGGTGGTGTAGTGGTTAATATGGTGGTGTAGTGGTTAGTATGGTGGTGTAGTGGTCAGCACTGTCTCCTCACAGTAAGATGATCTGGGTTGGATTCCCGGTCTGGGTGGTTCTGTGTGGAGTGTGTATGGTCTCTCTGTGTTTGAGTGGGTTCCTCCGGGTTCTCCGGTTTCCTCCCACAGTCCAAACACATGCATGTTAGGTTAACTGGTGACTCTGAGGGTGTTTTCACTCCTGTAGTTTGTTTCTCTGGTCCGGATCAGTTAATGAGTTTGTTTATTTGGAGCGTTTCCTCCTCGGTTAAGTTTGTTTTCACAGGCAAAAACAGAAACAAACCACGTGAGCACGTCGTCTCCTCTGATTGGTCAGAACTATCTGGCATGCGAGCTAGAAAGTAAACACAGGGAGAAGATCCGGTTTTCCAAACTACTGCACATTTCTTGTAGAGCGTATCACAGAGCAGCGGCAGAGACAGCATCTGTTCATAGCTGTAATAATAATCTGATAATAAACCAAACTACAGTCCACCTGCAGAGCACCCAGCTCACTCCAAACATCAAGCAGACAACGTCCCTCACTGCTAGTCCCAGAGAGACCTCGCTTCATTGTCCTCGCCCTGTTAGCTGCTACAGTTCTCCAGTTCTCTGTTACGCCATCTGCCGCATCCCATAATGCAAAGCTCACCTGGCTGCAGGAGATGTTTAGATCAGACCTGTGGAGTACACCTAATACTTGGGTTGGATCAAGGTCGGATCACGTTCTCACCACAAATGAACCGCTTCGGAGTTCGTTTGGAACCGGGCCGAGACCACCTCATCTTGAGGGTCTCGGTGCGGTTGTTTTGGTCCACACCCGAGTGTGATTACTGTTTTCACACCTGCCAAAACGAACCACACCAAACAAACCAGACTAACGAGTGCTGGTGTGAAAACGACCTAAATTGTCCGTTGGTGTGAGAGTGCGTGAGTGAATCTTCGCCCAATGATGCTGGGATTGGCTCCTGGCCCCCCATGACCCTGACTAGCGGGATTAAGCAGCAGATAATGGATGGATGGATGGATGGATGGACTTTCATCTGAAAACAGGACCACTGAGCAGCAGTCCAGTCCTTTATCTCCTCGACCCAGGTACGACGTATCTGGCGTTGTCTCTGGGTCTTGAGTGGCTTGACTCAGGGAATGTGACGGTTGTAGCCCATGTCCTGGATATATCTGTAGGTGGTGGCTCTTGAAGCACTGACTCCAGCAGCAGTCCACTACTTGTGAACCTCCCCCAACTTTTTGAACAGCCTTTTCTTGACGCTGCGGTTTGCCATGTTGCTTGTGCACCTTTTTCTACCACACGTTTTCCTTCCACTCAACCTTCCATTAATATGCTCGGATACAGCACTCTGTGAACAGCCAGCTTCTCTAGCAATGACCTTTTGTGGCTTACTCTCCTTGTGGAGGGTGTCAATGACTGCCTTCTGGACATCTGTCAAGTCAGCAGTCTTCTCCATGACTGTGAGGTCTACTGAACCAGACTAAGGGACCATTTTAAAGGCTTAGGGAAGCTTTGCAGGTGTTTTGTGTTGATTATTCTAATTTTCTGAGATAATGACTTCTGGGTTTTCATTGGCTGTAAGCCATGATCATCAACATTAAAAGAAATAAACGCTTGAAATAGACCAGTCTGTTTGTCATAAATCTATATAATACAAGAGTTTCACTTTTTGAACTGAATTACTGAAATAAATGAACTTTTTAATGATATTATAATTTACTGAGCTGATAAAAATATTTATTTACAAAATTAATTCCAAGCTATTGCAAAACAACTTGGAAATAATTTTGGGCCTGACTTACATTGAATTTTATATATATATATATATATATATATATATATATATATATATATATATATATATATATATATATATACAGGGGTTAGACAATGAAACTGAAACACCTGTTATGTTAGTGTGGAGGTTTCATGGCTAAATTGGACCAGTCTGGTGGCCAGTCTTCATTAACTGCACATTGCACCAGTAAGAGCAGAGTGTGACGTTCAGTTAGCAGGTAGGAGCACAGTTTAGATCAGAATATTACAATAACACAACATTATGGGACATACCAGAGTTCAAAAAGGACAAATTGTTGGTGCACGTCTTGCTGGCGCATCTGTGACTAAGACAGCAAGTCTTTGTGATGTATCTAGAGCCACGGTATCCAGGGTAATGTCTGCATACCACCAAAAAGGACCAACCACATCCAACTGTGGACGCAAGAGGAAGCTGTCTGAAAGGGATGTTGAGTTCTAACCCGGATTGTATCCAAAAAACATAAAACCACGGCTGAACAAATCACAGCAGAATTAAATGTGCTCCTCAGCTTCTCCTGTTTCACCAGAACTGTCCGTCAGGAGCTCCACAGGGTCAATATACACGGCCGGGCTGCTATAGCCAAACCTTTGGTCACTCGTGCCAATGCCAAAGTCGGTTTCAATGGTGCAAGGAGTGCAAATCTTGGACTGTGGACAATGTGAAACATGTATTGTTCTCTGATGATCCACCTTTACTGTTTTCCCCACATCCGGAAGAGTTACGATGTGGAGAAGCCCCAAAAAAGCGTACCACCCAGACTGTTGCATGCCCAGAGTGAAGCATGGGGGTGGATCAGTGATGGTTTGGGCTGCCAAACCATCACTGGTGAATGGAACCAAGCATCCACTGGTGAATGGAACCAAACGTCCACCTTTAAAAGCTCCTACAAAGAAAGTTATGACATCAAATATGTAATAAATGATGAACATGTAGATTCACTGGTGGGTTAGACAGTAAATAAAAACCACCGTACCCAACCCTACCCAACCGTACCCAACCGTACCCAACCGTACCCAACCGTACCCAACCGTACCCAACCCTACCCAACCTTACCCAACCCTACCCAACCCTACCCAACCGTACCCAACCCTACCCAACCCTACCCAACCGTACCCAACCCTACCCAACCCTACCCAACCACTCTGTTTACATCCCAACCAGTGAACTATGAGTGTGAAACATTGAGATTCCAGTACTTAGTAAATAAGTGTGTGAATTTAGGAACTTCCTTATCTCTCATTGTTCCAGTGAAGTCAAATGAGCGGCGTTCCTGTGCGAACCGAGGGTCCGCGGCGGCAGAGCTTTGGTTCTAATCCCTCATTATTGTGCAGTTATAATAACTCGGCGTGCGCGGCCGCTGATTTTCAGGAGCCGCCGTTTTCATGCATTTCAAACGCGGCCCTCGCAGTAGGTCTCTTTTCTTTGCTTTCCTTTTTCTTTTTTTTTTTGAAAGAGATGGTTATGATAGCGTTTTAATTAAGTCTGTCTTCAGAGCCGTCCGGCGTGGTGTTTGTTTGCGAAGCCGACAGTCATGCAGAAATCGCGTTAATGGAACAGAGAGCGAGCGCCCGCATTTCAAACTTTTATTCAAATCAGCAACAAAGAACGCTTCGTTTGGCAAAACTAATCAATTGTGTCGCACAAAACTGTTCAATTGATGCATCTGAGTCTTTGTCATGAACACAATTTGGACGCTTCAATCAAATGTAAAGCAGCGAGAGTCAAAGCTCTAATACGCTGTTTTATATGTGGGCATGTACCGCTGGCATACTGAGTTATATATATATATATATATATATTTCTCAGCTCCACTGATCATATAGGAGCTAAACCTACAGACTGTAGTTCATCTGATTCTCTGTTTACTTTATTACTCTGTTCTTTAATGATCAGGACCCCCACAGGACCACCACAGAGCAGATACTATTAGGGAGGCGGGTCATTCTCAGCCCTGCAGTGACACTGACATGGTGGTGGTGTGTTAGTGTATGTTGTGCTGGTGTGAGTGGATCAGACACAGCAGTGCTGCTGCTGGAGAATGTAAACACTGTGTCCACTCATTGTCCACTCTAATAGACACTCCTACTACTTGCTGGTCCACCTTGTAGATGTAAAGTCAGAGACAGTAGCTCATCTGCTGCTGCACAGTTTGTGTTCCTCTAGTCCTTCATCAGTGGACACAGGACGCCTCCCACAGGACACTGCTGCCTGGATAGTTTTGGTTGGTGGACGATTCTCAGTCCAGCAGTGACACTGAGGTGTTTAAACACTCCAGCAGCAGCACTGCTGTGTCTGATCCACTTACACCAGCACAACACATGCTGCAGTGTTCAGAATGATCCACCTCCCTAATAGTATCTGCTCTGTGGTGGTCCTGTGGGGGTCCTGATCATTAAAGAACAGAGTAATAAAGTAGATAGATAATCAGATGAACTACAGTCTGTAAGTGGAGCTCCTGTATGGTCAGTGGAGCTGATACAGAATATTTCTATTATATTTAATAGAGTCTATAAGAAGCTGGTGGTGAATTCCACCAGTCGGATATACACACGGACACAAGACCAACACCGCAGGCTGCTGTTTTTGAAATAAAGCAACTTTTCTTTTCCTTTTTTTCCGAGCTGGCACAATTATTTCCCGCGTAACCGACTCGGGAATACGAGGCAATTATTTCTACCAGCTAATTATTCATTTTCATAATAAAGGTAATTTTTCTACACGGCAATTACGAGCGGATTCTGCGCCGGTCCTCCGTTTTCCAGCCTCCCTCTTTGTTGTTGCTGCTGTTGTTGTTTTTTTTTTTCCTGCTGTCAGGTAAGAGCTTTCGGCCTGCTTTAGCAAACGGGGCTAACTGGAGGCAGGCCCCTCTCGGGCACGTACACCGTTGCCCTGGCAACCAACCTGATGCAGGCGATGATGGGGCAGACGCTCAGGCAGAGAGAGCAGCCGGTGCAGCTGTCCGCGATTACAGGAAGACGGGTCTCAGGGTCAAACTTAATAGCCTGCACACACACAAAAAAAGAAGGGGGGGCTATTACATTAGAGCAATTATCCACTCTCCATAGGAGGAGATCCCCCCACTCAGGGGGGCTTTTCACAGAAGAGGCAACAACGACGGAGACTAGCCGCCTTCCTTAAGTCTGCTCAGGTCACTTACGGAGAAACTTCTCGCTCCGTCTTAACTTTGTTCTTCAAACTGGATCAAGATCTGATCTACTTCTCTCACAATAACATATTCATGATACTTTGTATTGTATGTCTGATTATTTACATCTGTTCTAATCAGATCTGCTGTTCTTACTTAACACACACTTATTGATCAGATAAACACTTTTACACTATCAGCTCAGTACGCTCCCAAGACTTTTGCACAATATACACTGTACAACAGTGAAATCACTGTCCAAAGAAAAGCATTTATATCCAGTTTTGTCCATTTATATTTTTCTGCATTATATGAATGCAGCAGCTGCTGTTTACATTATGTAAAAAAAAACCTTTTTTGGACCAATAGTAATGCTCCAAAATTGATTATGGTTCTACTGGGTTTGGGGTATATATATATATATATATATATATATATATATATAGTCACTGTACCAATGAAAAACAAGAATTTCCCAAAATAGTAACTTTACAGGATAGGTCAAAAGCTGTTTTCACTTTCAATGTAAGTCAAGAGAACCAGATTTTTTCCAAGCTATTTTGTAGCATTTCTATTGTCCCACAATGTAAACAACAGTTGCTGCATTCCAATGATGTTACATGTCTTTCATTGGACAGTAATGATATATATATATATATATATATATATATATATATATATATATTTATATATATATATTATATATATATATATACACATATATATATACACACACACACACACAGACACACTGGGCAAAAGCTGATTGAGTAAAAGCCTCACTATACATGCATAAATGCATGAAATATATGTATATATGTGTGTGTGTGTATATATACATATCTATATATTCAGTAACTGCTACTAATTATTCAGTATGTACCATGAATACACATGGAAACTTTACAGGACAGCCCATAACCCTCTTTACTTGTAATGGAAGTCAGTGGAACCAGAAATTATTCCAAGCTGTTTCGGAGCATTTCTATTGGTTCATTCATCATGAAATTTTCCCCCAATGTAAACGAGAGCTGCTGCGTTCAAATGATGCAGGAAAATAAAAATAAACAAAACTACAGATACATGCTTTTCTTTGGATGTCAATATATATAAATATAAGCATAAATTCCTTCATATATGTGTGTGTGTGTGTGTATATGTGTGTGTGTGTGTGTGTGTAAAGCTTTCATTTATATATGTCTACTGACAGTTTTCCTAAAAATCGTGATATATATCTTCTTGTTTTTTAGTATGACAATATATCACAATACACTAAATCAGAAGCCCCCTATTACATTAGAGCAGTTATCCACTCTTTATAGAAAGAGATCCCCCCACTCAGGAGGGCTTTTCACAAAAGAGGAAAAGGCAACAATGCTAGAGACGAGCCGCCTTCCTCAAGTCTGCTCAGGTCACTTACGAATAAACTCACTCTGTCTGGATTTCTCTTTCACTCAGAGTCAATCAAACAAGCTAACATCAGAAATTTATGGTTATTTATCTTTTTAAACTATCAGCCTAAGACTTTTACACAGTACAATATATATATATATATATATATATATATATATATATATATATATATATATATATATATATCGATGTCCAAAGAAAAACATCTGTAGTGGTTGTATCTGTTGTTTTGGCTATTATTTTTCTGCAACATTTGAACACAGCAGCTCTCGTTTACATTGGGGGAAAAGTTCATGATGAATGAACCAATAGAAATGCTCCAAAATAGCTTGGAACAATATCTGCTTTCATTGGCTTACATTCCAAGTAAAGAGGGTTATTGGCTGTCCTGTAAAGTTGCCATATGTATTCGTAGTACATATTTATATATATATATATATATATCTCATCACTGTCCAATGAAAAAGTATGTAACATCATTGGAATGCAGCAACTGTTGTTTGCATTGTGGGAAATTTTTATAAAGGACGGACCAATAGAAATGCTCCAAAACAGCTTGGGAGAAAATATGATGAAGCAATAGAGAAGTTTTATGTGTAGCAGCAGATGAGCTCCTGTCTCTGACTTTACATCTACAAGGTGGACCATCAAGTAGTAGGAGTGTCTAATAGAGTGGACAGTGAGTGGACACAGTGTTTAAACACTCCAACAGCAGCACTGCTGTGTCTGATCCACTCACACTAGTACAACATACACTAACACACCACCACCCACTCAGGAGAGAGCTTTTTGAAGAAGAGGTGACAGCGACCGAGACGAGACGCCTTTCTTAAGTCTGCTCAGGTCAGTAGCGGATCAACTTCAGGCACTGTCTGGGTTTTACTTTCACTCCTACAGAGTCCAGTGAAGGAGTGAAAGTCGGAAAGCTAAAACATCACAGTCCTCGTGTGTCTCCACTTCACAGGAGCGAGAGGAGAACAGAGAGTCTCTCCGCTGCACTCGGAGGCTTAACCTTTAGAAAAACTCTTATTCTCGCTGCCCGGATCTCCGTCCAGATACGAACAGAACAAGTGACCAGTACAGGCAACTGTCCACTCTGGAAAAGTGGAAGCAGCGTGAAGAGCTTTGCTTCGTTCACAAGCTGAGTGTTTCCACTCGTAGTGCAGTCGGAGCTTTTTTAGACTCTCGGATTCTCTTGGTGAAAAAGCTCCATTCGCTGGTGTGCAGCTTATATTCAGCCTCTTGGTTGTCGTCATGCCAACATCAGTGATGACCACAAACAGGCTGGATGAAATAACGGTGCTGATGGAACGTACGAACATCGTATCTGTACGACAACATATCATTCTTTATAAACACTCTCAAACTGATTTACTGTCTGAGATATCTGCTGAATAAAGGCGTGAGAGTAAAGGAGGAAGGTCTAGTCCAGCACTGGGCTTTCATCCCCATATAGGAAAACAACCTGAATATGACAGTAGATACTGAATTACTTATAGCAGTTACTGAAAAACTTAGAGTGGATACTGAAAATAAATCATAATACATACAAAATAATTCACAATAGCTAATTCACAATGCATAAAAGCTTCTGAATAACTCACAGTGGATACTGAAAAATTTATAACAGATACTAAACAGTTTATAGTACATACTTAATAGTGGATACTAAAAAAACAATTCTGAATAATTTATAGCAGTTACTGAATAATATCCAATAGCTAGTAGATAATAAAACACTTATAATACATACTGAATAATATACAATAGATAGTAGATAATAAAACACTTATAATACATACTGAATAATTTATAGTGGATACTAAATAATCTATAGGGGATATTTAATCTTTCTTAGGGGATACTGAATAATTCATAGTAAATACTAAATCATTCATAGTACTGAATAATTCATAGTACATACTGAATAATTACTTTTCCTGAATAGGTCATAGGTCATCATCATTTATAGGGAATACTAAATAATACATAGTAGATACTAAATGATTTGTAGTACTGAATAATTCATATTAGATACTAAGTCATTCACAGTAGATAATGAATAATTCACAGTACTAAATCATTTATAGTAGATACTGAATAATTCATAGTACTGAATAATTCATATTAGATACTAAATCATTTACATTAGATACTGAATAATTCACAGTACTAAATCATTTATAGTAGATACTGAATAATTCATGGTACTGAACATTTCATATTAGATACTAAATAATTCATAGTAGATACTGAATAATTTATATTAGATACTAAATTATTCACATTATGTACTGAATAATTCACATGACTAAATAATTCATAGTAGATACTGAATAATTCATATAAGATACTAAATCATTCGCAGTATATACTAAATAATTCACAGTACTAAATAATTCATAGTAGAAACTGAATAATTCATAGTACTGAACAATTCATACTAGATACTGAATAACTCATAGTGGATGCTAAATTTCCTTTGGGATCAATAAAGTATCTATCTATCTATCTATCTATCTATCTATCTATCTATCTATCTATCTATCTATCTATCTATCTATCTATCTAATCCACAGTGCTACATAATTCATATTAGTTACTGAATACTTCATAGTGGATACTGAAAAAAAATCATAGTAGTGACTGAACAGGTTATAGCAGGTACTAAGTACTGAATATGTCATTTGTAGTAGAGATTAAGTCTGCTGTTTAGAAAGTTAACCCTTAAACTTTAAGCTGCTGAACATTCAGAATCAGCAGAGTTTCTCTACCATATGTTTTTATCACCGGCTGAGCCTCTTGAGGACATTTAGCTTGTTGCAGCTTTGGCCGTGTGCCGCGGGGTCACGCTCACGCTCCCTACAGTGGCCTCGGTTTTCAGGAGAAGGCCGGCAGGTTTTACTTACAGCCTGTATCTCCACCTCCGGTTCCACTTTCTCCTCGACGCTCAGCTCAGCGCGTGATGTTTCTACAACCTCGCGCTCGGACTAATCGGCCGGTGACGCGGAGGACTTCGCTCGGCTCTGAGCTGCCGCCGGAGCCTCGGCGGCCTGTATACCGTCTGGAGGGATGACCTGACGTAGGAAAGGTTTCGGTGGAGCCAGATGCCTCCATATGCCATACGTGTTTCAGAGGGACGTCTAAAGCCTTCGGAAATCTTCAGCTATATCCGTCTCCTGATCTGTGCCTTTATATCCGTCTCACAATCTGTGCTGCAAGTCCATAGGTCTTGGGAAAGCTCGGCAGGCCTTAACCCCTAGAAAGCACCGGCTGTGACAGAGAAAGAGCTGATGTTATTCCTCACTCGCAGACAAAGAGGAGAGTTTGGACTTTAATGAAAAGACATTACAAAGTGAAGCAGTTCAACTTTTCTCCAGACGTTCTCACATGTGAATGGACAACCTGCTCCTGATTAACTCCCTGGCGAGAGGAGGACAGTGAGTGGTGATGCTTTATGATGGTAATCACTGTTTTTGGGCACTAATAGCTAATTTACCCCCTAAAGCCTGACCATCTGAGGTAAACACATGGGGTCTCCGGCTACACACACTGTCCACTGTATCAGCTCCACTGACCATACAGGAGCTCCACTCACTGTCCACTGTATCAGCTCCACTGACCATACAGGAGCTCCACTTACAGACTGTAGTTCATCTGATTCTCTGTATACTTTATTACTCTGTCCTTTAATGATCAGGACCCCCACAGGACCACCACAGAGCAGATACTATTAGGGAGCTGGATCGTTCTCAGCACTGCAGTGACACTGACATGGTGTTGGTGTGTTAGTGTGTGTTGTGCTGGTGTGAGTGGATCAGACACAGCAGTGCTGCTGCTGGAGTGTTTTAAACACTGTGTCCACTCACTGTCCACTCTATTAGACACTCCTACTACTTGCTGGTCCACCTTGTAGATGTAAAGTCAGAGACAGTAGCTCATCTGCTGCTGCACAGTTTGTGTTCCTCTAGTTCTTCATCAGTGGACACAGGACGCCGCCCACAGGACACTGCTGTCTGGATAATTTTGGTTGATGGACGATTCTCAGTCCAGCAGTGACACTGAGGTGTTCAAACACTCCAGCAGCAGCTGATACTTGACATTAGACTTTGCAACAGCACATAAATGTTAATAATCATACATGCAAAATGTTATAACCCCACAGTATAAAGCTTATATATATATATATATATATATATATATATATATATATATATATATATATATATATGACATGCTATTTTTTATTTATTAATAATAAGCTCAAATAATTAATATATAATATGAATATATTCATATATAACATGATATCTGATATATATGTATTTATCTGACGATGTTTATATTATATATATATATATATATATATATATATATATATATATATATATATATATATATATATATATATATATATATATATATATACACAATATAAAACATATGATAGGAACATATATGAGGTTGCTAACACGCAGCCTGCTGTATTTGTGTTCAATGAGGTACCAGGTATCCAGAGTCGTTGCAGGTCATGTAGCGCTTGCCACAGTTGATGCACATCTCCGGATCAATGAGAGCCCGAACCCGCTCGGCGCTGTCCAGTTAGGCCCCGATGTGTTTCAGAGCTCCGGCAATCTCATCCTGCGCCGAGAGAAAAGCCCACAGGAAATACAGCGAGAGTGGCTTAATTAAATCAGCGCTGACAGAACGGCTCCTCTCCCAGCGCGTCTCTGTAGGTCTGCAACTTAACTTCCCCCTAACGACGCTTCACAGCAGCTGCTTACGAGGGTCCGGTTTACTGGACGTGAGTGAAGACTGAAAGCACTGGACGTAAAGAGAGTAGGTTAAGCTCTGTGTAGTGAGCACAAGCCTCATGATCACTGTGGCAGTTATAACAGATTAAGTGCTGTCGAAGACTAAAAAGGCCCGAAAATCCCCATTTACAGTGTAATCTTGAGATTAGGCTTAATCTGCATTCACTATACTGTCAGTTTGGGTTTTGGTGGCTTAATCATGGAAGTGGTAATAAAATCAAACATGGAAATGTACCAGCAGGGAACGCTGAGGTTCTTTAAGACCTTCAGAGAAGATCAGATACTAAATACATGCGTGTTGGTTCACTGTTATAGTTTAAGGCCCACAATCTGATAGTTTAAAATCCTTTATCTGATCAGTAAGTCTATATTCACCAGTAAGAACAGCAGATCTGATTAGAACAGATGTAAATAATTATACATACAATACAAAGTAACATGAATATGTTATTGTGAGAGAAGTAGATCAGATCTTGATCCAGTTTGAAGAACAAAGTTAGGTTCCAGATTTCTCCTGGACGCCCCAGACATTGTATGAATGTGTTCAGTTCCTTCAGCAGCAAATCTTGATTTAGCTTAATGAAGTACTGAGCAGTCAAAGCAGGTATTAGATGAGAACTGATAATAATACTGGGTTGTTTACACAAAGAGAAGCTTGGAAAGGGTTAAATAAAGACACTAACGTATGAAAAAGCACTATATATATATATATATATATATATATATATATATATATATATATATATATATATATATATATATACACACACGTTATGTAACAACATTTTTTTTTTTTTTCTTTGACATTCACTCGGGACGCAGGTCTGTTGGGAACGTCAGCCTGGGCAGTGTTGGGGTCAGTAACAAAGGCAGCACCAGCGTTCCTCAGACTTGTCTTGTATTAAATCACTGCCTGGTTCTTCTTCATTAGGTACGACCAGAAACTCGGCAAGCTGTAAAAAAAAAAAAAAAAAAAAAAAAAGGTTGAGGGACAGAAACAGTTTTAAGAGATTTGCTTTAAAGGGATAATTTGCTGCAAAATGTGATTTCATCAAAAATAAACACAGATTATTTTAGAATTCTGGATCCAGACTCTGAAAACCTACTGTGTATCTACATCAACAGCATTTACATCATACCCTGCAGCCCCCGACACACAGACCGTCCTAATACTTACATCCCTCACACATACTGTCCACTGAGGGTCCTTCCTTCGGCTGAACTGTAAGCAACTGTAGCATCGAATGGCTTCTCGGCTGCTAAGACAATCCCATGATGCAATGCAACCTGAAGTGTTTTCTACTTCGAGCTCCGAGCGGTGACGTCATCTTCAGATGTAAGTGATCAGCAGCAGCGCTCGTCTTCTTAAACAGGGCCGTCTGACTGCAGCGCCTCCAAACTCCCGTCTACAGCACTCCTCCAGAGCACCAACCATCAACACTGAAAACGAGTGGATCTGGGTTCTAGATAACTGAATATGAGTGGGAGTGTAAGCAGGTTCTAGATAACTGAATATGAGTGGTAGTGTAAGCAGGTTGTAGATAATTAAACGAGTGGTAGTGTAAACTGTCCCTACATAACAGAATGAGTGGTAATGTAAACAGGTTCTAGATAACTGAATCTGAGTGGATCTAGATTCTAGGTAACTGAATGAGTGGTCATGTAAGCAGGTTCTAGATAACTAAATATAAGCTGTAGTGTAAAGAGGTTCTAGATAACTGAATACGAGCGGTAGTGTAAACAAGTTCTAGATAACTGAATATGAGTGGTAGTGTAAACAGGTTCTAGATACATGAATGAGTGGTAGTGTAAGCAGGTTGAAGATAACTGAATATAAGCTGTAGGGTAAACAGGTTCTAGATAACGGAATATGAGTAGGCTGTAGATAAGTGTTAAAACACGCGTCCGTTTCACTTCTCCAGAGAAAAAAAATATCAACACTGCAGTAAAACCCACGAGAAGAGAACCCATGGAGCTGAAACGCTGAGGAGACGCTGCAGCTGAGGTCAGTAAACACCGCTCACATGCAGTGGGCGGGAACAAACCGTGATGCAGTCTCTCTCTAACTAGAGCTTCTCAGTGATCAGTCTTATGAGGAGAGAACGCTGAGAGTCAGTAATACTCACACTGCTGATCCAGAGTCAGTGATAATTACACAGCTGATCCAGAGTCAGTAATACTCACACTGCTGATCCAGAGTCAGTGATAATTACACAGCTGATCCAGAGTCAGTGATACTTACACAGCTGATCCAGAGTCAGTGATACTTACACTGCTGATCCACAGTCAGTGATACTTACACAGCTGATCCAGAGTCAGTGATACTTACACTGCTGATCCACAGTCAGTGATACTTACACAGCTGATCCAGAGTCAGTGATACTTACACTGCTGATCCACAGTCAGTGATAATTACACAGCTGATCCAGAGTCAGTAATACTCACACTGCTGATCCACAGTCAGTGATAATTACACAGCTGATCCAGAGTCAGTAATACTCACACTGCTGATCCACAGGCAGTGATACTTACACAGCTGATCCAGAGTCAGTAATACTCACACTGCTGATCCACAGTCAGTGATACTTACACAGCTGATCCAGAGTCCGTAATACTCACACTGCTGATCCACAGTCAGTGATACTTACACAGCTGATCCAGAGTCAGTAATACTTACTCAGCTGATCCAGAGTCAGTAATACTCACACTGCTGATCCACAGTCAGTGATACTTACACAGCTGATCCAGAGTCCGTAATACTCACACTGCTGATCCAGAGTCAGTAATACTCACACTGCTGATCCACAGTCAGTGATACTTACACAGCTGATCCAGAGTCAGTAATACTTACTCAGCTGATCCAGAGTCAGTAATACTCACACTGCTGATCCACAGTCAGTGATACTTACACAGCTGATCCAGAGTCAGTAATACTTACTCAGCTGATCCAGAGTCAGTAATACTCACACTGCTGATCCACAGTCAGTGATACTTACACAGCTGATCCAGAGTCCGTAATACTCACACTGCTGATCCAGAGTCAGTAATACTTACACTGCTGATCCACAGTCAGTGATACTTACACAGCTGATCCAGAGTCAGTAATACTCACACTGCTGATCCACAGTCAGTGATACTTACACAGCTGATCCAGAGTCAGTAATACTCACACTGCTGATCCACAGTCAGTGATACTTGCACAGCTGATCCAGAGTCAGTGATACTTACACTGCTGATCCACAGTCAGTGATACTTACACAGCTGATCCAGAGTCAGTGATACTCACACTGCTGATCCACAGTCAGTGATACTTACACAGCTGATCCAAAGTCAGTGATACTTACACTGCTGATCCACAGTCAGTGATAATTACACAGCTGATCCAGAGTCAGTAATACTCACACTGCTGATCCACAGTCAGTGATACTTACACAGCTGATCCAGAGTCAGTAATACTCACACTGCTGATCCACAGTCAGTGATACTTACACAGCTGATCCAGAGTCAGTAATACTTACTCAGCTGATCCAGAGTCAGTAATACTCACACTGCTGATCCACAGTCAGTGATACTTACACAGCTGATCCAGAGTCCGTAATACTCACACTGCTGATCCAGAGTCAGTAATACTCACACTGCTGATCCACAGTCAGTGATACTTACACAGCTGATCCAGAGTCAGTAATACTTACTCAGCTGATCCAGAGTCAGTAATACTCACACTGCTGATCCACAGTCAGTGATACTTACACAGCTGATCCAGAGTCAGTAATACTTACTCAGCTGATCCAGAGTCAGTAATACTCACACTGCTGATCCACAGTCAGTGATACTTACACAGCTGATCCAGAGTCCGTAATACTCACACTGCTGATCCAGAGTCAGTAATACTTACACTGCTGATCCACAGTCAGTGATACTTACACAGCTGATCCAGAGTCAGTAATACTCACACTGCTGATCCACAGTCAGTGATACTTACACAGCTGATCCAGAGTCAGTAATACTCACACTGCTGATCCACAGTCAGTGATACTTGCACAGCTGATCCAGAGTCAGTGATACTTACACTGCTGATCCACAGTCAGTGATACTTACACAGCTGATCCAGAGTCAGTGATACTCACACTGCTGATCCACAGTCAGTGATACTTACACAGCTGATCCAAAGTCAGTGATACTTACACTGCTGATCCACAGTCAGTGATAATTACACAGCTGATCCAGAGTCAGTAATACTCACACTGCTGATCCACAGTCAGTGATACTTACACAGCTGATCCAGAGTCAGTAATACTCACACTGCTGATCCAGAGTCAGTAATACTCACACTGCTGATCCACAGTCAGTGATACTTACACAGCTGATCCAGAGTCAGTGATACTTACACTGCTGATCCACAGTCAGTAATAATTACACAGCTGATCCAGAGTCAGTAATACTCACACTGCTGATCCACAGTCAGTAATAATTACACAGCTAATCCAGAGTCAGTAATACTCACACTGCTGATCCACAGTCAGTGATAATTACACAGCTGATCCACAGTCAGTAATACTTACTCAGCTGATCCAGAGTCAGTGATACTTATACAGCTGATACAGAGTCAGTGATACTTACACAACTGATCCAGAGTCAGTGATACTTACACAGCTGATCCAAAGTCAGTGATACACAGCTAATCCAGAGTCAGTGACACTTACACAGCTGATCCAGAGTCAGTGCACTACTTAGGCAGCTTACTAGGGTTGAGAAGGACCCCAGGACTCAATATGCAGTATATCTTGCTTATACAACTAATTTAAAGTTGGATCAAAGCCTCGTCTGTATACTTTATTACTCTGTTCTTTAATGATCAGGACCCCCACAGGACCACCTCAGAGCAGATGCTATTAGGGAGGTAGTTAATTCTCAGCACTGCAGTGACACTGACGTGGTGGTGGTGTGTTAGTTAGTGTGTGTTGTGCTGGTGTGAGTGGATCAGACACAACAGTGCTGCTGCTGGAGTGTTTAAACACGTCAGTGTCACTGCAGTGCTGAGAGTGATCCACCACCCTAATAGTATCTGCTCTGTGGTGGTCCGGTGGGGGTCCTGATCATTAAAGAACAGAGTAATAAAGTATACAGAGAATCAGATGAACTACAGTCTGTAAGTGGAGCTCCTATATGGTCAGTGGAGCTGATACAGTGGACAGTGAGTGGAGGTCCTGTATGGTCAGTGGAGCTGATACAGTGGACAGTGAGTGGAGGTCCTGTATGGTCAGTGGAGCTGATACAGTGGACAGTGAGTGGAGGTCCTGTATGGTCAGTGGAGCTGATACAGTGGACAGTGTGTGTAGATAAAGGGAGGTGGGTTTAGTATTACAGCTGATCAGTGTGTATTACGTTGTTAGATAAACAGATATTACGACTAAGGGTCTTTATGGCAGCCATAAAACGAGAACACTATCGACCGCCGGGACGAGAAAAGTTAGAGAGAAGTTGTGATGCAACGTGAATGCAAGTAGCATAAAAGTCCGTGCCAGTGTTATGCCAGCTGACCTCTTCATCAGTGAGCTCATTAATGTAAACACAGACCCTCGGCGTGCACTCGCCTGACGAAGCAGCAGTGGCCTGAGCCAACGGTCATTTTCCTCGTTCTGGTCTTCAGATGCGACGTCTTTTTATTTCAGACACAAGCTGCATCTCCAGTCGCTCACTAGTTCCATAATTAGGGTCTCCATATATAGTAAACATTAATTCCGCACTGGCTCGGTCCCTGGCGGTGGGGACACTGGGACGCTGACGACTCACAAGACATACAGCACCAACAACATGCCTGTTCACATTATTATGACCACTTAGGGCTGGGCAATAAAACAATAACGATAATTATCATGAAATAGCGTTACTATAAGACGTAGTTGATAGTAAGTAGAAAGAATTAAGTTCTGTCCATGTTTTGAGAGACAACATGAATAGCCAATGAGAATGAGAATAGCGCCACCCCAAACCAATCAGGTGGCTGAACTAGACTTCCAGACATTTCATGTTTGGTTGAAGCTCAAACAGTACAGAGTGTAGACGTAGCAGCAGCTTAACCCACGTACTAGTAATAATCTGTTACTGCAGCGTCACAGTCGAGCAGAGAGAATAAAATAAGAGAAAACGTTAAACTACTACTGAAAGAAACATGATACACGTGTTAATAATCTATAAATAATCTATAAGATCAGATAAACAGGTAAACAGGTGCTGTCCTGCTGCTGTGTTGATGAAGCTCTACGGGATGTTTGATCTTCAAGGTCTCGTGTACAGCAGTTGTACTGTTGTGATCATCTCCACTGTGCAGAGCTGACAGAGCACCACACTGTTGTGTTTCTGTGTGAAACACTCCCACAACATTAGATGAACGTGAGTGATTGTTTGTAGCTGCAGCTCGCGCTCCGGATAAATTCATGCTGTCAGTAGATGAGGCCACCTTAGCGGCGCACCGCCGCACGTTATGCTAATTGACATAATTTGGTAATTGATAAATATAAATATATATACTGTAGGAGTTTGAGTGAGACGCTGAGACAAAGTTGACTTTATAACCAAAAATCCCGAGTAGGAAACTTTATTTTATTCCAAAAACAGAATCGCTAAACTAACTCCCCATTAGAGCAGACAGAGAGTCGACTCACCGCTACGAGTGAACATAAACAGAGTTCTTTACTCCGAACCAACTTAAAGAACCAGCAACGGCCTGATTAACACAGTGTCTGTGTATGAATACTGTACATGAGTGTTCAGTAGCCCCTACAATATATATATATATATATATATATATATATATATATATATATATATATATATATATATATATATATATATATATATATATGTATTATGTATTATGTATATATGTGTGTGTGTTTAATTAATTTGAAATACAGTTGTATAATGTTCTATAGTAGATTTGTCTATGTTCTGATAGAAAATAAATTAGAAGATAAAAAAATTCCCATATCGCCCAGCCCTGTGACCACTACCTAATTTTGATGGCAGCGTGAAGGTGGCAGCGTTATGGTCTCTCTCTTTCTGGATCCACTCATCACCATGGAGGACACTGGCTATGTTTACATGCAGCCTGATAATCCGTTAATAATCTGACTAATAGCTCAATCGGAATAGAATACGTCCATGTATACCCCTCAATCCCAATAGACTAGTCCGATTGAGGTCATGGACCCCCGATTACAGTTTCTATCTGATTAAAGGAGGTGGGTAATCCCATAAATAATCAGTTTAATAGAAGAATAATAGTTGTGTAAACACCTGTATCCGATTACATTCCCAATCGGAAAGTTTAAATACGCTCTGCACATGTACTGTAGCCTCATAGAGGACATTTCAACATGGCGGGAGGTAGAGATTGGTCTTGAAGAGACCAGTTCATGATTCAAACCTTAATAGATTTAAAAATAGCTAGCAGGATGGATGGCTGTAAAGCAATAACGAGCTGTTCATACCAGTATATGAGCAAAGGGGCGACGGTGGGTTTACACGAACTATAGAGCAAATTAAAAACAGATGGAAGAGACAAAATTTGTTATTCAAACCCTAATATATTTAAAAATAGATTTAAAAATACACGAACTATTGAGCAAATTAAAAAACAGATGGAAGAGACAAAGTTTATTATTTAAACCTTAATACATTTAAAAATAGATTTAGAAATAGTTAGCAGGATGGATAGCTGTAAAGCAGTCACCAGCTGTGTATATCAGTATATGAGCAAAGGCAAGATGGTGGGCTTACCCGAACTATAGAGTAAATTAAAAACAGATGGAAGAGACAAAGTTTGTTATTCAAACCTTAAAGGATTTAAAAATAGATTTAAAAATTAGCTAGCAGGATGGATTGCTGTAAAGCAATAACAAGTTGTTCATATTAAAAGATTTAAAAATAGATTGAAAAATAGCTAGTAGGATGGACGGCTGTAAAGGAATAACGAGCTGTTCAGACGAGTATATGAGCAAATGAACAACGGTGGGTTTACACAAACTATAGAGTAAATTAAAAACAGATGGAAGAGACAAAGTTTGTTATTCAAACCTTAATAGATTTAAAAATAGATTCAAAAATTAGCTAGCAGGATGGATGGCTGTAAAGCAATAACGAGCTGTTCATATTAAAAAAATAAAAATAGATTTAAAAATAGATTTAAAAATAGCTAGCAGGATAGATGGCTGTAAAGCTATAATGAGCTGTTCATATTAAAAGATTTTAAAAAAGGTTTTAAAAATAGATTTAAAAATAGATTTAAAAATAGCTAGTAGGATGGGTGGCTGTAAAGCAATAACGAGCTGTTCAGACGAGTATATGAGCAAAGGAACGACGGTGGGTTTACAAAAACTATAGAGCAAATTAAAAACACATGGAAGAGACAAAGTTTGTTATTCAAACCTTAAAAGATTTTAAAAAAAGATTTAAAAATAGATTTAAAAATAGCTAGCAGGATGGATGGCTGTAAAGCAGTAACCAGCTGTTCATATAAATATATAAGCAAAGGATCGACGGTGGGTTTACACTATAGAGTAAATTAAAAACAGAGGAAGTTTCTCAGATCTTACAAAGCTAGTAAGTAGATTTTGGATGGAAATTCTGGATGAAGTCGCGGGAGATCGACTCCTCGGATGTAACACGGATGTAAACGGTGTTGCAGGACGTGATGTCTTCCTCTCGACTCTTCTTTAATAAGTATGAAATATGTTTTTCTGAGTCTGTATCATTTTAAACTAGTTAAAAACACGAGCGTGCTAACTGAAACTCAGCTATACTACTGCTGGTCTCACTCTGACTGACCTCGCCTGATGCTTGTTGTCATGGTAACGTTTACACCAAGATGTACTCTACGCATGAGCGTAATTTTGAATCCGATTACTTGTCGTGTGTATGTAAACGGAGATTTTCATGATAGTGTTGAGTAGAGTGAGCATATAAACACCTCAGTCTTAATCTAGAATCAGAATTAATTCAATCTGATTGGAGAAAATCTCTGCATGTAAACACAGCCAGTGTCAACCGATCTGGGTCTGAATCCATCCTTCCAGATCACATACTCCATACATGCTGATGGTCTTCTCTGAGGAGGATGGGATCTTCCAGCAAGACAATGCAACACGTCACACGACTAATATCCACACAGACAGCAGCTAGACGGACTGGGAGACTCAGTAAGGTCCTGGTAGGTGGTCACAGGTATCTGGAGGTATCATGCTGACTGCAGTGCATCCCACAGCTGCTGGAGGGAGCGTGGAGGAGGATCCATAGAGACAACACCACCATCCAGGTGGTCCCACAGATGCTCAGTTGGGTTAAAGTCTGGGGAATTAGGGGTCCAGGGTGGTACTTGGAGGTCTTGGTGAGCTCTTCCAACCAGTGTGGGACATTTCTAGTCGTGTGACATGTCAAATTGTCTTGCTGGAAGATCCTATCCGCCCCAGAGAAGACCATCAGCATGTATGGTGTACGTGACCTGCAAGGATGGATTCAGACCCAAATGGGTTGAGAGGGTCTTCCACATTAATGAGTGGGTCCAGAGAATGTCACGAAAACATTACCCAGACCAGAACTCTGACAATAAGACTAGAACATGACTGGACAGAATCCTGACTACTGAACTAGGGAGCAGTCTGCTTCTTTCTCTGCACATGTAGTGTAATAACCCAAATAGCTGGTTCGGCCCCCTGGTGGCTGCAGAGCCCTGAGCAGCTGTCGCTTAACAGGTAAAGCTGAGCCAAGATATAATTCATAGTAGATTTTAAGTAATCAGTATTGGCTACTGAATCATTTGTAGTGATTACTGAATAATTCATACTAGTTACAAATAACTCATGGTAGATACTGAATAGTTAGTAGTGGTTACTGAATAATGGTAGATACTGAATAATTAATAGTAGTTACAAATAGTAGTTAATTCATAGCAGGTACTGAAAATGTCAGTGATTACTAAATAATTCATAGTGGCTACTGAATAATTTATAGTAGTTACTAAATAATTCATAGTGGCTACTGAATAATTCATAGCAGTTACTAAACAATTCATAGTGGCTACTGAGTAATTCATAGTAATTACTAAATAATTCATAGTAGGTACTAAATCATTCATAGTAGGTACTGAAAATGTCAGTGATTATTAAATAATTCATAGTAGGTACTAAATCATTCATAGTGGCTACTAAGTAATTCATAGTGGCTACTGAATAATTCATAGTAGGTACTAAATCATTCATAGTGGCTACTGAGTAATTCATAGTGGCTACTGAATAACTCATAGTAGGTACTAAATCATTCATAGTGGCTACTGAGTAATTCATAGTGGCTACTGAGTAATTCATAGTGACTACTGAATAATTTATAGTAGGTCCTAAATCATTCATAGTGACTACTGAGTAATTTATAGTAGTTACTAAATAATTCATAGTGGCTACTGAATAATTCATAGCAGTTACTAAACAATTCATAGTGGCTACTAAGTAATTCATAGTGGCTACTGAATAATTCATAGTAGGTAATAAATCATTTATAGTGGCTACTGAGTAATTCATAGTGACTACTGAATAATTCATAGTAGGTACTAAATCATTTATAGTGGCTACTGAGTAATTTATAGTGGCTACTGAATAATTCATAGTAGGTACTAAATCATTCATAGTGGCTACTGAGTAATGTATAGTGACTACTGAATAATTCATAGTAGGTACTAAATCATTCATAGTGGCTACTGAGTAATTCATAGTAGGTACTAAATCATTTATAGTGGCTACTGAGTAATTTATAGTGACTACTGAATAATTCACAGTAGATACTGAATAATTGATAGAGGTTAATAGCTAAAAGTAGTTTAGAGCTGAGCCGGGTTTGCTTGGTGCTAACTGGTGATGTATGTATTACTGGTCAGGCTAGTGAGTCACGTTGTGACTGAATGACTGAACTAACTGAGCGTATGTTCTACACACTGAAGCTTTATTTGAAACCTGAATAGCAATAAAACTCATATCAAAGGAATTTACATCACTCCCGCTTTATATGCTTCATATCGAACATCCTGAAATCGGGAGGCTGGGGGGCCGAGCGGTCAGAAAGACCCGGAACGTGCCGATACATCTCCTCCTATCTGTCTTAACGTCGCCGACCGTGTTTATAGCCAGAATGTGTCCGAATATCTTTTTGTGTCATTTCCACATCCATCAGGAGTGAAACGTGTGGCTCTTTCTTCACCTCCGAGTTTCACACAAATGTATTCCCCCGGTCCTCCAGAGCGCCCGGACTAAACGGCCCATTCATATTCACAGTCACACTTCAATTCCTGCACTCTGAGCCTGGGAGGGGGCCATAAAGAGCCCCCGGTCCTCCTTCTCCAAATTGGGTTTTCAGCGGGAACAGAAACAGGGGAACAGAGGCGAGGCGAGGCGCTCCACACAAAGTTAGCCACCCAGTTAACAGAGCCATAAAGAAAATCTGAAATAAACTGGGGGGGAATTCTATAATACTGCCGGTAATTGGGCGGATTAGCTGCTCAAACTAATGGATTGACACTGAAATGGTAATGAATGGTAATTGGTGGGAAATTTGTGGGTAGATAATGGCCTCGGCTTCCAGTAACAGATATTCCAGTTTAAAGTGATCTATGATTCTCTGGTACGTGGAAATTTGAGTTCTTTCTGTGATTCTCTGGCTTTGCTGTTGTGCTTATTGTTACATCCTATGCTGTATTTCTCACTTTGATTTAAACTCCAGATTAATTATTCAGTTCTAAAGGCTTATTTTTCAGTAACTACTATAATTGACTCAGTATCAATTATAAAACTAATGTCTAAATAGGTACAGGAGTGAAGAGCTGAAGTGTGGGGTCACATATAGGGTCTGTCTCAAACCCTAGTGAGTGTGTAAGTAGGCTGTCTAGGTAGTGAGTGTGTAAGTAGGCTGTCTAGGTAGTGAGTGTGTAAGTAGGCTGTCTAGGTAGTGAGTGTGTAAGTAGGCTGTCTAGGTAGTGAGTGTGTAAGTAGCAGCGTTCTCTCCTCATCTCTCCTCATAAAACAGATTACTGAGACGCTCTAGTTAGAGAGAGACTGCGTCACGGCTTGTTCCCGCCCACTGCAGCACACCACCGGTGGTTTAGCTGGTTGCTAAGCTACCGGCCAGCATCCAAAACAATAGCCCGAGATTAAAAATCTGCTAGCATAAATGCTAATGTCTGGAGTATAAAGTGTAAATGGTGAAGGACTCGTTACAGAGTTGATAATAAAATACTGTTTTGTGTGATTATATGACCAGAAACACATTAAAACTCCAGAGAATCAAAATAACTCACATTTTAAAACCACTTCACTGCTCCTAGATTAGCCTGCAGTGCATCATGGGATTGTCTTAGCGGCTGAGGAAGCGTTCGATGCTTCCTTAAAATCAGGTCTAAATAAGGTTCCTCAGTAGACAGTATGTTAAAGGTATGTAAGAATTGGGACAGTCTACATGTCGGGAGCGCATAGTATGATGTAAAATGCTGCCTATGTAGGAGCTCAGTAGGATTTGAGACAGAACCATTGACTCTTAGGGTTTCAACTCCAGTAAACAGCAGATCACTCAGCAGCAGAATTACAGAGCAGTGTTAAAATATATATATATGTTTATAGCCCTCTACAAACACAGACAGACAGACAGACAAAACATATAAACAGAAAAACTCTAAACGTCTGTACAGAGATCCACACGTCAATTCCTCACACTTATAGAACACAGTTTCAACACTAGTTACTGAATAAGTCATATAGTAGATACTGAATAATTTATAGCAGTAATTTAATCATTCATAGTAGTAATTAAACACTATATAGCAGGTATTAAGTAAACTGTAGTAGTTACAGAATATATCAAAGTGATTATATATATATATATAGCAAATTAAGTACACTAACAGTCAAACGTTTTAGATACACTACCAGCCAAACGTTTTAGATACACTACCAGCCAAACGTTTTAGATACACTACCTGCCAAACGTTTTAGATACACTACCAGCCAAACGCTTTAGACACCCTACCAGTCAAACGTTTTAGATACACTACCAGTCAAACGTTTTAGATACACTACCAGTCAAACGTTTTAGATACACTACCAGTCAAACGTTTTAGATACACTACCTGCCAAACGTTTTAGATACACTACCAGCCAAACGCTTTAGACACCCTACCAGTCAAACGTTTTAGATACACTACCAGTCAAACGTTTTAGATACACTACCAGTCAAACGTTTTAGATACACTACCAGCCAAATGTTTTAGATACACTACCAGCCAAACGTTTTAGATACACTACCAGTCAAACGTTTTAGATACACTACCAGCCAAACGTTTTAGATACACTACCAGTCAAACGTTTTAGATACACTACCAGTCAAACGTTTTAGATACACTACCAGTCAAACATTTTAGTACACTACCAGTCAAACGTTTTAGATACACTACCAGTCAAACGTTTTAGATACACTACCAGTCAAACGTTATAGATACACTACCAGCCAAACGTTTTAGATACACTACCAGCCAAACGTTTTAGATACACTACCAGCCAAACGTTTTAGATACACTACCAGCCAAACGTTTTAGATACACTACCAGTCAAACGTTATAGATACACTACCAGTCAAACGTTTTAGATACACTACAAGCCAAACGTTTTAGATACACTACCAGCCAAACGTTTTAGATACACTACAAGCCAAACGTTTTAGATACACTACCAGTCGAACGTTTTAGTACACTACCAGTCAAACGTTTTAGATACACTACCAGTTAAACGTTTTAGTACACTACCAGCCAAACGCTTTAGATACACTACCAGTCAAACGTTTTAGTACACTACCAGTCAAACGTTTTAGATACACTACCAGCCAAACGTTTTAGATACACTACCAGTCAAACATTTTAGATACACTACCAGTCAAACGTTTTAGATACACTACCAGTCAAACGTTTTAGATACACTACCAGTCAAACGTTATAGATACACTACCAGTCAAACGTTTTAGATACACTACCAGCCAAACGTTTTAGATACACTACCAGCCAAACGTTTTAGATACACTACCAGCCAAATGTTTTAGATACACTACCACTCAAACGTTTACATACACTACAAGCCAAACGTTTTAGATACACTACCAGCCAAACGTTTTAGATACACTACAAGCCAAACGTTTTAGATACACTACCAGTCGAACGTTTTAGTACACTACCAGTCAAACGTTTTAGATACACTACCAGTTAAACGTTTTAGTACACTACCAGCCAAACGCTTTAGATACACTACCAGTCAAACGTTTTAGTACACTACCAGTCAAACGTTTAAGATACACTACCAGTCAAACGTTTTAGTACACTACCAGTCAAACGTTTTAGATACACTACCATTCAAACGTTTTAGATACACTACCAGTCAAACGTTTTAGATACACTACCAGTCAAACGTTTTAGTACACTACCAGTCAAACGTTTTAGATACACTACCATTCAAACGTTTTAGATACACTACCAGTCAAACGTTTTAGAGACACTACCAGACAAACGTTTTAGATACACTTACAGTCAAACGTTTTAGATACACTACCAGTCAAACGTTTTAGATACACTACCAGTCAAACGTTTTAGTACACTACCAGTCAAACGTTTAAGATACACTACCAGTCAAACATTTTAGATACACTACCAGTCAAATGTTTTAGTACACTACCAGTCAAACGTTTAAGATACACTACCAGTCAAACATTTTAGATACACTACCAGTCAAACGTTTTAGATACACTACCAGTCAAACATTTTAGATACACTACCAGTCAAACGTTTACATACACTACCAGTCAAATGTTTTAGTACACTACCAGTCAAACGTTTAAGATACACTACCATTCAAACGTTTTAGATACACTACCAGTCAAACGTTTTAGATACACTACCAGACAAACGTTTTAGATACACTACCAGTCAAACGTTTTAGAAACACTACCAGTCAAACGTTTTAGATACACTACCAGTCAAACGTTTTAGATACACTACCAGTCAAACGCTTTAGATACACTACCAGCCAAACGTTTTAGATACACTACCAGTCAAACGTTTTAGAAACACTACCAGTCAAACGTTTTAGATACACTACCAGTCAAACGTTTTAGATACACTACCAGCCAAACGTTTTAGATACACCACCAGACAAACGTTTTAGATACACTACCAGACAAACGTTTTAGTACACTACCAGCCAAACGTTTTAGATACACTACCAGTCAAACGTTTTAGAAACACTACCAGTCAAACGTTTTAGATACACTACCAGACAAACGTTTTAGATACACTACCAGACAAACGTTTTAGATACACTACCAGTCAAACGCTTTAGATACACTACCAGCCAAACGTTTTAGATACACTACCAGTCAAACGTTTTAGATACACTACCAGTCAAACGTTTTAGATACACTACCAGTCAAACGTTTTAGAAACACTACCAGCCAAACGTTTTAGTACACTACCAGCCAAACGTTTTAGATACACTACCAGTCAAACGTTTTAGATACACTACCAGCCAAACGTTTTAGATACACTACCAGTCAAACGTTTTAGAAACACTACCAGCCAAACGTTTTAGAAACACTACCAGTCAAACGTTTTAGTACAGTTCTATAATGTTTGACTGGTAGTGCTCTTCAACATAATTATATAATAGTAAATAACAATTTTAGTAGATATAGTAGTTTGAGGATTGTTATTATTATTATTATTAATATTATTATTATTATTATTATTATCATTATTATTATTATTATTAGGGGACTGTTATGGCAGTAAGAAGCTGTAAACTCAGACTGGTAATTGAAGCAGTTTTCCCCCCAAACTACTTAACTTCCTGCTTTTGTCTGCTTCAGAGAGAAACAGCCGTCTTTGGGAAAGTCTGGGTTCATCTGAAGCTCCAGTGAAACAAATGTGCAAATCCACAGGAGCGGCGTTGACTTCTGGACTAATGGCTGGCTTAAGGGGGGGGGGGTGTTGGGGGGGACGCATCCTTGATGTATTTATTTCCCTGTAGAGCTAACACTAGTGGCCCTGCTCTAATCCTGCATAAAAGCATTACTCTCACCGGCACCGGCTGACAGCTCTAATGAATCAAGCGCTCCAGCCCCGCAGCAGACAAGCCACGGGACCCACCGGGGGCTACAAACACCCACCAGACAGGGATATCATTAATGGTGCATGAGTCAAAACAAATAGACTACTGGCTATTTGACTTTCTTCACACAAGACAACTTGATTATAAAGATGAAGTAGGATTATATCCCGCTTTATTACAGGTTAATGTTCTGACATCACTCGATCGGCCCAACGTTTCATGAGTCATACTAATGCCGCGAGCGCCGAGCTGCTTTTTAATGAAAATTTAAAAAAAGAAAAAGCTTTTCAACTCATTAAATGCGGGTTTATTATTCAGGTATTAATCTCATTATTACTCACTACTATAAATGACTCACTAACTACTCTGACTTATTCATTAAAAACTACTACTAATTATTTATGCTGCCATCAACTTCAAAGCTGCCACAGACTGTAAACCTGTAGGTACAGTGTTATATAGAGTAATACTGAGAGTTCAGTACTCAGAACTGTACATACCCTGAACCTCAAACTCTGTTCTTCAAATACAAATCCTGCTTTTACTAAAGAGAGACGATAAAACAGGCCGAGCTCAAAACCCTACACTGTTACATACCAGACTCGTTAATATCTACACCCTCAACACTTACACACACCCACCACAGCTACCAGAACGATGGACTATGTGGAGAAATCCAGAGTTCCAGACTGTGAAGAGAACGTTACCACTTTTCATTCCTTCCCAACAAACAACCCAACTGTCAGAGCTACATGTTCATCTCTAAACCAGCCTGAAGATCCTCTTCTCCACATTCTTCATCTAATGTTCCACCTTAAACACTGCAGCTCGTACAGACGCCAGGATGGAACCGCAGCACAGTTTAAGGTGGAACGGAGAATTCCCAAAACCAGCTGCTGAACTTCCAACATCTTTAACAGAATCCTGAACAACTTTAACTCTGCAGTCTGTACATTTCACTCCGGACACTTTCTCCAACACTCGGACAACATGGAGCAGCTTCAGCTCAGCGTTCAACACTGAAGAGACTGAAGAGACGAGCAGCTCCACCTTTATTAGCACCACAACCCCAACAGTGACTGGAAGTAGCAGCCATGCTGTGTGAGTGGATCACTGTGTGCTGGTTGAAGCAGATCATCTTATGGGGCTGAACCAGCCAATCAGAGCAGAGCTCATCTAATTCTATGGCCACATCATAGGGAGTCTATGGGTGTAAAGCCGTACCTGGGTATCCAAAACACACATACCTTCTATGTAGAACATCAGAGAACAATTTAAATACTGATTAAATGCATTTAACTTTAATGTAAGTCTATGGAACCAGATCTTTTCCTCAAGTCATTCTGGGTAATTTGTGTTATTCTACTAATAATTATTTAGTATTTACTATTTTTATTCATTATCTACTATTAATTCTTTACTATTTTTATGAATTATTCAGTATATACTATTTATTATTTAGTATCTATATTTAATATTCAGTATCTCTTATTAACAACTCAGTATCTAACTGAATTCTTCAGTTGCTACTTTAAATTATTCAGTATTTACTTTTTTATTAATTATTAATCTACTATTAATTCTTTTATATTTTATTTATTATAATATTTATTATTCAGAACCTATATTTAATATTCAATATCTACTATTAACAATTTAATATCTACTATGAATTATTCAGTATATACTATTTATTCTTCAGTAACTACTATTTATTATTCAGCATCTACTGTTTCTAAATTATTCAGTATATACTATTTATTATTTAGTATCTATATTTAATATTCAGTATCTCTTAACAACTCAGTATCTACTATTAATTATCCAGTATTTACTATTAAATATTCATTATCTACTTAGAATTCTTCAGTTGCTACTATAAATTATTCAGAATTTACTATTTATATTCAGTATCTACTATTAATTCTTGAATGAATGATTTAGTATATACTATTTATTATTCAGAACCTATATTTAATATTCAATATCTACTATTAACAACTCAGTATCTACTATTAATTATCCAGTGTTTACTATTAAATATTCAGTATCTACTATTTATTCTTTAGTATCTACTATTTAATATTCAGTATCTACTTAGAATTCTTCAATTGCTACTTTAAATTTTTCAGTATTTACTTTTTTTATTCCATATCTACTATTAATTATTTTATATTTTATTTATTATAATATTTATTATTCAGAACCTATATTTAATATTCAATATCTACTATTAACAATTTAGTATCTACTATGAATTATTCAGTATCTAGTATTTATTCAGTATCTACTATTTATTATTCAGCATCTACTGTTTTTTATTCATTCTACTGCTAATGATTCAGTAGCTACTATTAATTCTTTACTATTTTTCTGAATTATTGAGTATCTCCTACTATTATTTCGCACCTATATTTACTATTCAGTATCTACTATTAATTCTTTAGTATTTTATGAATAATTCAGTATCTACTATGCATTATTCGGAAACTACTAATAATTATTCAGTATTTACTAAGAATTATTATGTATCTACTATTAATTATCTACTAATATTTTCTCTCCTAAATTCTTTAGTAACTACACTGAACTATTCAGAAACTAAATAAAATGTATTCAGTATCTATGACTAATCACTCAATATCTGCTGAATGTCATTCAGTAACCACTGTAAATGATTTACTGAGTATCTATTAAGAATTGCTCACTACCTCCTGCAGGAAATTATTATTTAGTATTTATTATGATGTGTTCTGTAAATATTATGAATTATTCAGTAATTGCTAAAATTATTTAATACTATAAACACTAGAAATTATTATGCAAGTTTTACAAACAGCTCAGTATGTGCTGTGAATTATTCAGTGAGAACTAAGAAAATATTATGCAAATATTGCAGTGATAGAACAGAAACCATGTGTGTGTAACAATTTAACCATTTTCTACCACATACACGATGGTAGACACATACCTGGTTTAGTGTTATGGATGCTTCTGAGATGCACAGCCTTTATTTTACTGAGCTGGTCACAAAGCACTTCACTAGAAACCAGCAGCTCTCTGAGAAATAATGAGCTCTGACCACTTGGTAGTGTATAAATGCAGGGTTAGCCGTCACTGTGCTGCTGTCAAGTTAACCTGGAGTTTTTTTCCGGACCAATATCTATCAGTCCACTTCCTGAGCACCAATCAGTGACCTCTCTAAAACATAGACTACTGTACTACTACTCCTTACTTTCTACTCCTTACATTTACACTCCATTATCAGTACTTTCTACTCCTTACATTTACACTCCATTATCAGTACTATCTACTCCTTACATTTACACTCCATTATCAGTACTTTCTACTCCTTACATTTACACTCCGTTATCAGTACTTTCTACTCCTTACATTTACACTCCATTATCAGTACTTTCTACTCCTTACATTTACACTCCATTATCAGTACTATCTACTCCTTACATTTACACTCCATTATCAGTACTTTCTACTCCTTACATTTACACTCCATTATCAGTACTTTCTACTCCTTACATTTACACTCCGTTATCAGTACTTTCTACTCCTTACATTTACACTCCATTATCAGTACTTTCTACTCCTTACATTTACACTCCATTATCAGTACTTTCTACTCCTTACATTTACACTCCGTTATCAGTACTTTCTACTCCTTACATTTACACTCCATTATCAGTACTTTCTACTCCTTACATTTACACTCCATTATCAGTACTTTCTACTCCTTACATTTACACTCCATTATCAGTACTTTCTACTCCTTACATTTACACTCCATTATCATTACTTTCTACTCCTTACATTTACACTCCATTATCAGTACTTTCTACTCCTTACATTTACACTCCATTATCATTACTTTCTACTCCTTACATTTACACTCCATTATCAGTACTTTCTACTCCATACATTTACACTCCATTATCTGTACTTTCTACTCCTTACATTTTAAACATAGTCTTGTTACTCCTATTTCATTTCAGTTTGTTTTCATTCATGTACATTTACATTCCAGTAAAGATTATTGATAACATGTCTTTGAAGTTTGACTTCATTACAATACTTATAGACAACTAGTCATCATATCTTCTGCTCCATGAAACACATGTTAATGTTCAGTAGTAACAGATATGCTTCTTTAATATATTTACATTGTACTAAACTACATTCATGTTCAATGGGCGTATATGAGCTGAAACAGGAAGCCTAGCGCATCCCAAATTTATCAACATTAATTTATAATATTATAATATAATATAATAATTATAGTCATTATGGCTTCTAGAAGAATGGGGTTTTTGGGGAGGTGGGCTAGTGCACTATAGACCCCTGTGGTGTAGTCTAACCTTTTATACTTAATGGTATTTTTTCCTTGCATTACTTTTACTTTTATACTTTAAGTAGTTCTGAACTTACTTTTACACTTTTACTGGAGTACAAAGCTTCAGTTGATACTTCAACTTCTACAGAAGTATTTTAAACCCTAGTATCTATACTTCTACCTGAGTAATGAATGGGAATACTTTTGACACCTTTGATGGTTCTGCAGCTGAAGCAGTGCAAGGAACAAGGGATGAATAAACGGCAAATAGAGGAGTGTGGGTCAGTGTGTTTGGGTATCTGCTCTAAGTACAGTTTGGTGACTACAATGAATGGGACTCTATGGGAGAAAAAAGAGGGATGGAATAACTGACAAACAGACGAGTGCAAGTCAAACCCACACTGCGGTCGTGGTCAGGGGTCTGTCCTGAGTCAGTGTTTGTGAAACAGTGTCTGTCGGTGGAGCAGAAGTTCAGTAGATTGGCGTGCACTTTTCCATCCTATTCATTCCCTATGGGGAAAAATTCTGGAAAAAATCTGTAGTTCTCTAGAATCTGTCTATCTGATCAAAAAGCTGTACACAAGCCCGAATCACACGATCAGACCCGACACTCTGGAGCTGGAACGGAGTTGATATCTCGAAACCTGTGGGATGAGTTACGCGACAAAGATCTGTCAGAAAGCCAAAAAACTAGTGCTTTGCAATGCACAACCATAGTAATGTCCCAAGTGTCCTAAAACTTTTGCACAGTACTGCTGTATTGGTGGAAAATGTTAGTGTTGTCATTTGTAATCAGAGATGTTGACAAGTCACAAAATACAGGTCCAAGTCAAGCCACAAGTCTTTCGGCTAGAGTCCAAGTCAAGTCTCAAGTCAATACAACACATTTAAGTGTATGATAAATATATACACAGGTAATACACAGTTATATATATATATATATATATATATATATATATATGAATAAACGACAAAGGAAAGGAAGCGCTGGAGTGAAAAATACAGTTGTATTTTGCACACTAAATTTATTTTACATTTATATATATAAATATATGATATAAGATTCTTTCCAGATTGGAATGATCCGTAAAGAGGTTAAGTCAGAGATTTATTGAAATTCGAGTCCTATCCTTCCTATAAATGACTTAAACTGATTAGGTACTGAGAATGAAGAGAGGTCATTAAGTAACACTACAGTGAGACATAAAGGGATGACAGGGCCCAAAATCTCAGACAGCTTCAACCAGAATTACTGTATAAGAGGGCAAGTCCAAAAAGCCTGATTATATATTATATAGTAATTATATATTGAATCTGCACAGTATAGACATGCATCACTCTGGCTAAATCCCATACGGTGTAGTTTAGAAGTTGTAATGTGGATTCTATGAAGAATTCTATTCTGTATTAGCTGGAGCTTTGAATTGCTGGACATAGAAACAATGTTATGACAAATCATTTGCCAGTTAGAATTACGTTTCCTTAATATCCTGAAATCCCTGGATAACAGACTGACTCTTATTGTTCACGAGTGATTTTGGATGGGTCCGAGTCGAGCTTCAAGTCAAGTCTGAAGTCTCTTTATAGGCGACACAAGTGTGACTTAGACTCGAGTCGTAATCAATCGTAATCTTTTCCCAAACACTGCCCAAAGTTCTGCTTCTAGTGGAATCTTAAAACTAGGGATAATAAAGGACAAACAAAAACTTGAAGCCTGGACACGAGCACTTCTGCTAACCCGGTCATTCCAACCAGCAGCCTGGAGCTTAAATAGGCCACAGTAAACATTCCAAATGGCCATTACAGCCTCTGTCTGTCCGCCACTGGACACGAGCTGCACAAACCGTCCGAGGGAACACACCCCTATTAGCCGAGCCATCTCTGTCCCTGTCCGCTCCTTAGCCTGTAGATGCTACATGCTAATTCGTCCTCTGATCAGAGGAACGGAGAAGCTTATGGAGCGAGACGCTTGTAACGACGGAAGAAGAAACATAATAGACTCTGCGTGATTAAGCACGTATGAAAGGAAAAAGCAGATCGACAAGAAAACGCTGTTCGGCTCCACTACTGCACGGCCAAGGCTCCGTTCCTCCAGCTAAACCATGTCGCCTACAAAGCTGTCGAGGGCTGCTGTAATTTGTGGGCTGCTGGGGGTCCGTGCGGGTCCGTTTCAGCGGGAGGTGTGTGTGGTTTTAATGAGGAAAGCCAGGCAGTACGAGTGCACTCACACTGCCAAATCCCATGTCCTGGCTAACCAGAAAGCCAGCGCTAATTAGATGCAGAGCTTTCCAAAACACAGGGCCTGTCAATTACCACCCCCCCGCCACAAGTCCCCCCCGCCCAGGCCTGCACATCTACACAGCAGCTCTAGGGAAGACTCACACGTTATGTTAGTGCTGTACATTATACAGAATAACCTACACGTGAAACCACACAATTATCTACACTCACTGTCCACTGTATCAGCTCCACTGACCATACAGGACCTACACTCACTGTCCACTGTATCAGCTCCACTGACCATACAGGACCTACACTCACTGTCCACTGTATCAGCTCCACTGATCATACAGGACCTCCACTCACTGTCCACTGTATCAGCTCCACTGACCATACAGGACCTCCACTCACTGTCCACTGTATCAGCTCCACTGACCATACAGGAGCTACACTCACTGTCCACTGTATCAGCTCCACTGACCATACAGGAGCTCCACTTACAGACTGTAGTTCATCTGATTCTCTGTATACTTTATTACTCTGTTCTTTAATGATCAGGACCCTCACAGGACCACCACAGAACAGATACTATTAGGGAGGTGGGTCATTCCCAGCACTGCAGTGACACTGAGGTGGTGCTGGTGTGAGTGGATCAGACACAACAGTGCTGCTGGAGTGTTTAAACACTGTGGCCACTCACTGTCCACTCTATTAGACACTCCTACTACTTGCTGGTCCACCTTGTAGATGTAAAGTCAGAGACAGTAGCTCATCTGCTGCTGCACAGTTTGTGTTCCTGTAGTCCTTCATCAGTGGACACAGGACGCCGCCCACAGGACACTGCTGTCTGGATAGTTTTGATTGGTGGATGATTCTCAGTCCAGCAGCACTGCCGTGTCTGATCCACTCCCACCAGCACAACACACATTAACACACCACCACCATGTCAGTGTCATTGCAGTGCTGAGAATGATCCACCTACCTAATAGTATCTGCTCTGTGGTGGTCCTGTGGGGGTCCTGATCATTAAAGAACAGAGTAATAAAGTATACAGAGAATCAGATGAACTACAGTCTGTAAGTGGAGCTCCTGTATGGTCAGTGGAGCTGATACAGTGGACAGTGAGTGGAGGTCCTGTATGGTCAGTGGAGCTGATACAGTGGACAGTGAGTGGAGGTCCTGTATGGTCAGTGGAGCTGAGATGATGGACAGTGAGGTGGTTTTAATGTTATGGCTGGTCAGTGTATATATTAAGTTGACTGCATATAAAAATTAAGCAAACAGGTTTTACTACACTGATCCAATTAGCTGGCAAGTTAATTAGTTTGTGTATATGGACCTTCGACACAAGCGCAAAAGCAGCAGAGTTAATCACATCATAACAGAAAACTATCATGAAAATGTTTATAACGCTTATAACACTCATCTGTCTTATTATAAACTAGCTCTGGTGTTTTGGGATTTGTCCACACAGTGAGGTTTGTGGCGTTCCAGCATGCACAGAATTCCAAATTAACAGGAAAATTAACCAGGCAATAAAATTAATACCTCCAATATATTTAAGTAAGTTGCCAGAAATTTAATTTTGATCTTTATTATTTAAACAAACATTTTAAGTGATAGTGTTGAGATGATTGTGTGTTGAAACAACAGTTCTTTCCTACACCACCGTACTAACCACTACACCACCATACTAACCACTACACCACCATACTGACCACTACACCACCATATTGACCACTACACCACCGTACTAACCACTACACCACCATACTAACCACTACACCACCATACTAACCACTACACCACCATACTGACCACTACACCACCGTACTAACCACTACACCACCATACTAACCACTACACCACCGTACTAACCACTACACCACCGTACTAACCACTACACCACCATACTGACCACTATACCACCATACTAACCACTACACCATCGTACTAACCACTACACCACCATACTCACCACTACACTACCGTACTAACCACTACACCACCGTACTAACCAATACACCATCATACTGACCACTACACCACCGTACTAACCACTACACCACCGTACTAACCACTACACCACCATACTAACCACTACACCACCATACTGACCACTACACCACCATACTGACCACTACACCACCGTACTAACCACTACACCACCATACTAACCACTACACCACCGTACTAACCACTACACCACCGTACTAACCACTACACCACCATACTGACCACTATACCACCATACTAACCACTACACCACCGTACTAACCACTACACCACCATACTCACCACTACACCACCGTACTAACCACTACACCACCGTACTAACCAATACACCATCATACTGACCACTACACCACCGTACTAACCACTACACCACCGTACTAACCACTACACCACCATACTAACCACTACACCACCATACTGACCACTACACCACCATACTGACCACTACACCACCGTACTAACCACTACACCACCATACTGACCACTACACCACCATACTAACCACTACACCACCGTACTAACCACTACACCACCATACTAACCACTACACCACCGTACTAACCACTACACCACCATACTGACCACTACACCACCATACTGACCACTACACCACCAAACTAACCACTACACCACCATACTAACCACTACACCACCATACTAACCACTACACCACCGTACTAACCACTACACCACCATACTGACCACTACACCATCGTACTGACCACTTCACCGCCGTTTATTTGAGCTTCCCTACACACTTTGAGACACAAACAAAATTGCCAAAAGTGTTCACTCACCCATCCAAATGATTGAGTTCAGGTGTTCCAATCACTTCATGTCCACAGGTGTATAAAACCAGTACCTAGTCCTGCAGACTCCTTCTACACACATTAGTAAAGAATGGGTCTCTCTCAGGAGCTCAGTGAACTCCAGCGTGGTACCGTGATAGGACGCTACCTGTGCAGCAAGTCCAGTGGTGAAGTTTCCTCACTACTAAATATTCCACAGTGGACTGTCAGTGGTGTTAGAACAAAGTGGAAGTGATTGAGAACGACAGCAACTCAGACACCAAGTGGTAGAACACGTACACTGACAGAGCGGGTCAGCGGATGCTGAGGAGCATAGTGCACAGAGGTCACCAACTTTCTACAGAGTGCATCACTACAGACCTCCAAACTTCATGTGGTCTTCAGATCAGCTCAAGAATAGAGCGTAGAGAGCTTCATGGAATGGGTCTCCATGGCCGAGTAGCTGCATCCAAGCCTCACTTCACCAAGAACAATGCAGAGCGTCAGATGCAGTGGAGTAAAGCACGCCAACACTGGACTCTAGAGCAGTGGAGACGTGGTCTCTGGAGTGACCAATCACGCTTCTCCGTCTGGAAATCCGATGGACGGGTCTGGGTTTGGTGGTTGCCAGGAGAACGGTACTTGTTTGACTGCACTGTGTCGAGTGTAAAGTTGGGTGGAGGGTGGATTATTATGGTGTGGGGCTGTTTTTCAGGAGGTGGGCTCTGACCCTTCATTCCAGTGAAAGGAACTCTTAATGCTTCAGCAGACCAAGACATTCTGGACAATTTCATGCCCCCAACTTTGTGGGGACAGTTTGGAGACGGCCCCTTCCTGTTCCAACATGACGGTGTAGAAGAACTTGACTGGCCTGCACAGAGTCCTGACCTCAACCTGATGGAACACCTTTGGGATGAATTAGAGCGGAGACTGTGAGCCAGACCTTCTCGTCCAACATCAGTGTCTGATCTCACTAATGAACGGTCAAACATTTCCATAAACACTCTCCTAAACCGTGTGTAGAGATTCCCAGAAAAGTGGAAGCTGTTATAGCTGCAGAGGTTGGGCCGCCATCATATTAAACCCAACAGATTAAGAACAGGATGTCACTCAAGTTCATATGTGTGTATGTGTGTTGATTAAGGCCTACAGTTAGCACAGCGCTAACAAGTGAGGTATAAGCTTCCAATGCTTGTTAGCTACATTAGCCTTGTAGCTCCAGGACTAAACCAGGAAGCGAACTTCACGTCTTGGCCGATCGACTACATTTGATTACAGTTGTGTAAATGAGATTTTTCAACTTCGGCTTTAAAGAAAGTCCACAATGAGGACGGGGCTCCGCTCTGAGATCAAATGTCGGCTGAGCCGGAGTGGTATTTTGTGCCGGGCTGTCTTTGTTCGCGGCGTGGCGTTGCGGCGGTGCGGTGTGCTATTTAATAAACCAAATTCAATAACGAAAAGTCAACTTCCCCAAACTCATGTTAATATGAGGAGCTCAATACTGGGTGCGCAGCAGGCATTGATCTGTGTTCTTTAATTGGCTCCAGACAGTGAATTCCTCCCTGACACGGAGGGAGAAATTATGTTCTATTTTTTTTTTTCCTTCTTCTTTTTCCGGGAGTCCACACAGGACTCGCTTTCTGTTGCTGTGCCTTCTCATCAGGGGGCAAGATAATGGAGATTCCTTTGCCAGGGTCTTCACACCACTTCATAAAAGCAATTAGCTGCAAAAAGTTGCATGTGTCTGTGTGTGTGTGTGTGTGTTTCTGTGTGTGTGTGTGTGTGTGTTTGTGTGCCTGTGTGTGTGTGTGTGCGTATTTTCACATGATGTATCATGACCTCCCAAGCCCACTGCTCTGAACACAGTGTTAATGTGGCTAGTATGAGTGATGCTATGAAAATCATATCGCCGCTATCCAAAGAAAAATATGCATTCTCATTCCTATGAATTTTCATTTTTCTATATCATTTGAACACGACAGCTGCTGTTTATATATGTTTCATGATGAATGGACCAATAGAAATGCTCCAAAATGCTCACTTGGATTCAAACCTCTTTACATTGACTTACGTTGAAAGTTAAGAATGTTTACACACACACACACACATATATATATATATATATATATATATATATATATATATATATATATATATATATATATATATATATATATATACACACACACTGATACACACACAACCACAACATTAAAACCATTGCATCTACACTCACTGTCCACTGTATCAGCTCCACTGACCATACAGCAGCTCCACTTACAGACTGTAGTTCATCTGATTCTCTGTATACTTTATTACTCTGTTCTTTAATGATTAGGACCCCCACAGGACCCCCACAGAGCAGGTACTATTAGGAAGGTGGATCATTCCCAGCACTACAGAGACACTGACGTGGTGGTGGTGTGTTAGTGTCTGTGTTGTGCTGGGAATGATCCACCTTCCTAATAGTACCTGCTCTGTGGGGGTCCTGTGGGGGTCCTGTGGGGGTCCTAATCATTAAAGAACAGAGTAATAAAGTAAACAGAGAATCAGATGTGTTTGTGATCTCAGAGATGACTCTTTGTCCTCTAAATGGGTGTTTAAAGCACTGGTTTGCTGGAACTGACCCTGTGTGTTGTTAATGATCACGTTAGCTTAGCCTAGCATGTTACAGCTCAAACTACTACAGCGCAGGTTTGATTGATATCGGTTTCTTCAACTCCAGTCAGTCCACTCTGATCTTGCAGTTCTAAGTTTTTATAGTCTACACTTCTGATAGCAGAGCAACACTGAGCTGAATGGAAGCTGTACTGAGGCGAGGGGGAGGTGAGTTAGCTGGGAAAGAGGGGTCTATTAACTTAGCTGGGGGGCTACAGCTCCGAACACCAGAGAACAGGTTTTCTGTCTTTCCAACATCAGCCTCTCGACTGTGTCTCCTGTGTGTCAGAAAAACTACTGTTAGTTCAGAAACTGCTGAAACTGCTAGCTAGGCTAAAGCTAACCAGCTGCTCTCCTGCTTTATCAGCTGCTGGGTTGCTGGACAGACGTTCTAGATAACTAGCGTATGTTCTCTAGATGTTCCCTCAGAGATCGCTGAGCAGCGAGAGCTCAGAAATACCACTACAGGGCAGACTTTTGTTGGACTTGGCAACCAGGAACCCTCAGAAAAGAACAGAGGATAAATAGGATAAAGAAGTATATCCCATCAGGCATCTCCCTCTCCTGTAATCTTTATCTGTCAGTCTCCCTCTCTCTCTTTTTCTTTCTGCTTCCCTCTCTCTCTCTCTCTCTCCTCTTTTACCCCCCTCCTCTATTCCCCTCTCTCTCTGTCTCTCTCTCTCCTCTTTTACCCCCTTTCTTTATTCCCCTCTTTCTCTGTTTCTCTCTCCTCTTTTACCCCCTTTCTTTATTTCTCTCTTTCTCTGTCTCTCTCTCTCTCTCCTCTTTTACCCCCTTTCTCTATTCCTCTCTTTCTATCTCTCTCTCTCTCTCCTCTTTTACCCCCTTTCTCTATTTCTCTCTTTCTATCTGTCTCTCCCTCTCCTCTTTTACCCCCCTTCTCTATTCCTCTCTTTCTCTCTGTCTCTTTCTCCTTTTCTGCCCCTCTCTCTCATTTTCTCTTTTCCCTCTCTGGTCTGGCATCTCTCTCTTCCTCTGTGTCACTCATTCCTTTCACCCTTACTCCCCTGACTTACTCACTCTCTTTTCTTCCCTCTCTCCTGTAATCTTTGTCTGTCATTCTCCCTCTCTCTTTCTCTCTCTCCATTCTCTGTCACTCCTTCTCTCTCACCCTTTCTCCCCTTCGACATTCTCTCCCTCTTTATCATTTTCATTCTCTCTCACTCCCACTTTTGGTCTTTCTCACTCTCTCTTTTACTTTCCCCCTTTCTCTCTTTCTCCTTCTCTCTCTTCTTTGCTTCCCTCTCTGGTCTTGCTTCTCTCTCTTCCTCTGGGCCACTCCTTGTTCTCACCCTTACTCCCCCCCCTCTCTCCTGCAATCTTAATTCTCCCTCTCTCTTTCTCTCTCTCCCTTCTCTGTCACTTCTTTTCTCTCACCCTTTCTCCCCTTCAACACAATCTCTCTCTCGTTTTCATTCTCTCTCATTCTGTCTTCTTTCACTTTCTATCATTCTTTCTTTCTCTTTATATGTCTGTCCCCCTCTCTCCTTCTCTCCCTTTCTTTCCCCGATACTATCTCTGTTTTTTTTCTCCCTCTTGCTCACTCGCTCCCTCTCTCTCCCTCTCTCTCTCTCTCTCTCTCTCTCTTTAAGCTCATACTGAGCTCCAGCACAGCAGCACAAAAACACTGATCAGTAAACGGTGTTGTTCTTTTTTTTTCTCCTCCCTCTTTCCAAATTTACTAAAGCGGAGAGCTGTTTATGTAGAGCGGAGCATTAGCATATGTTTGTGAGTTTTTTCTGCTCTGTGCTGGAGTGAGAATTCGCTTTAGCGGAGAGGAGAATTCCACTCTGCATGATTGTGTAATTTCAGCGGGGGGCTGGATTGGATTTGGCTGTCAGATGACTGAGCACAATCAAAATACACAAAAAAAAAACATCCGAGCAAAAGAACGCACGACAAGTTTACTCCAAAATCAGGCAGAACGCGGCGGGAGAAAATTATCCTCCTCCGAACCTGCTCCGATTCCAAACTCATCCGAACAGTTTAGCACAAATACCTACACGGTTTATCTCCCTGCGCTCCACACTCGCCATCTGGGGTTTAGCTCTTCAGGCTGTACTCACATTACGCCATCTCTACCATGCCTGAGCAGGTTCGACCCCCAAAGGCCAGTTTATTTGACTAGTGTGGTCACTCTGTACCAGTTCAGTTGGACTTGGACCAGTGGCGGTTCTAGGATTTTTCTGAGTAAGGGCCATCAAGGGGCCACAGTATTCGGTATTCAGTCACACATTATAGTTAATGCTAACACACAAATGCAGAGTAGTATGTGAATTAGCATTACATTTATTAGTGAAATGCTAACGCGTATGTCTAAACACAAGTAGGGTCTTAGTTAACATTACTATTAACTAATGTTAGCTTTGCTTCTTAATTTAATATTTGTTAGAGTTAAGCTACGTGGCGGCTGTGAGGACTAAACCAACTCCTCAGAACGTAGACCGCCATCGGTTGCCGGTAGAAAAACTTTCTTTGGGATCTTACAAATCTTCTCTCAGCTTTATTCACGCTGGACATTCCTATTTGGCTCATTCGCGCCTCTAGTGTTTGGCCTGGAACCACCTATAATCTGACCATCGCTCTCAAGCAAAGGACAGAGGAGTGTAAGGACAGGGGCACTTAAGGGGGGGCAATCAAATTTTAGCTGGAGCCAATGCCCCTGTGCCCCCACCCCCTAGAACCGCCAGTGACTTGGACACAGTACACATCTAGTGTGACCACTAACAGTGACTGAAAGAACATGTAAGCAAGAACACGGTGGCCCTTTTAAGGTGGAATGACAGAATTCCACCTTAATACCATGTGGGGTCAGTGCCAGTGTTAATTTTGACAGCAAATTTTGATTTAGTCTTAGTCTTAGTCTTTTGACTAAAATGTCACTTAGTTTTAGTCATAATTTTGTCATCTGAATTGTTTTTAGTTTTAGTCTAGTTTTAGTCGACTAATTATCATAAGAATATAGTCTAGACTAAATCTACAGCCGTTTCAGTCGACTAAATTATAAAGGGTGTAAAATGTAATGCTTTTTTTTCAGTTCCCTTAAATTATTTAAGTCATTATATATACTTACACAAAATTAAAGATTTAATAACCAGTTATGGAATATTATTCATGTTTGAAAGACCAAAACACACACAAACAGATTTAACAAACAACATCTGAGCTCTTCTGTAACTGCAGAGTGAATAATAGAAAACTGGTATTTTATCCTCGTATCACCTTTTTATTTATCTCTTATTTATTTAACAGTTGTTACTAGTGCTGTCAATCTAATTAAATTACATGCTCTGTGGTTACCTAATCTACATTAATTGCATTTGTCACTTTTTGCTATAAAAATATTTTTAATTATGCAATTCAAATCAATTTTAGCATAGCAGTAAATCAATGAATGAAAAACTGCCACATCTCCAGATCACAGTGTTCACTAGAGACACACACTGCACATTACATGCACTAATAAATTGTAAATAAAACTACCTAGTCTGTTTCGTGCACTTTCTAGTGTGTATGGAGAGATTTGGGACATGATCATTAAACGCAAATGGTTGGAGTTAGCTAGCTAGTTTCCCAATTCAGGCTCTGCACATATAACGTTTCACCTGCTTCCCACATACCTGATCCAACTAATCTGACCTGATCCAACTAATCTGACCTGATCCAACTAATCTGACCATTACCCTTACTGAGTCAATACAGCGTTTACAGCAGGACACGCTCTAAACTGTAGAGGGCAGTGTGCAGGACTAGGATTAAGAAGGCTAAGCTAGCGTTAGCAGCGGTAAAGCTAGCTGACGATGGTCCTGGGGGACTGATGTCCAGCGCGGTGGTGATTTTCTCTAAACACAAACTCTAAACTCTCTTTCTCTCTGCTGACACTGTCTAGATAACTTGGTTCCATCATGAGTAACGACAGGTCACAGACTCGTACGGTCTTCCCGGGTTTAGACCAAATTTGTGTACGTGTGCGTTTGATTGATGGCTACTCGGCTTGTCCCGCCTCTCCATATACGCTGAAGTAGTTCTGATTGGATGTTTTCCTAACTTGTCCCCGTCTTTCACAAAACTAAATCAGTTCTGATTGGACGTCGTCCCTGCCAAACATGTTCGTCTTGTTTTTATTCGTTGACTAAAATGTCAGTCAATTTCGTCATAGTTTTTATCCTTTCTGTAGATTTTAGTTAGTTATCGTCTCGTTTTCGTCATGAAAAAAAGGTTTGTTGACGAAAACTATGACAAAATATTTCGTCAATGAAATTAACCCTGGTCAGTGCACAGTGTAGGAGCTGTGACTGTATATCATGTGGGGGGGTCAGCGCATGGTGACTCCACCATGCTTGCACCACTGCACACATACCTAGATTATGACTATGGAGACCCTCAAAGTGATGATGTAAGCGGCTTGGGTCTAGAACATTAAGCACAATGTGAGTGCAGGCCAGCAGGGGCGTGGGGCAGCCTATCCTGCTTGCTAATGCCGAGCAGTGCGTCCTTACACTACTTGTTTATGTTGGAGTGGAAGAGTCTAATGCCTATACATAGATTACAGCACTGCCATCATTGAGCCGCCGATCTATATGTTCAACTAGTAATCAATAATCAATACTCTGGTTTTAGGAACTGATACACAATCGCAACACACTACGTATCAATACGTACAGTAAAGTAGCAAACTATAAACATCAAGCATCTGTGGAGGGAGGCGTGTAAATGCGGCTTCTGTCTGAACTACTCCTTTAACGCTTCTCCAGTGGAGTGGTCTCTGCCTAAACAAGCTTATCCACTCAAACCAAACTAATTCCAGCAGCAGCAGGAGCCAGCGCAGCCCAATAAGCTGTTTAAACAGCATCACTCAGACAGCTTTACGGGAGAGGTTGCGGGGTGGTTAATCCCACCTTACCGGCGAGCTCCTGTATGCGGGGTACGGGTGTGCCCTTCTGGTGCCGCAGGGTTGGTGGCGGCTGGCCGGCCCAGTCTGAGAGCTCCTCGAACGCTCTTCAGATACAGCAGCGCCTTCAGGCCCAAACAGTAGTCCTGGATCACCGTGAAGTCCTGATTCTGCACAGCGCTGAACACCTGTCCCACACAAACACCAATACATTCACTCTTTCAGGTCCGATCGAGGAACCCCTCAACAGACAGAGCAGCTCGGATCAATCAAATGTGGGGCTGGATTATATTACATACATGGAAACTCATCATTTGCCACTGTTCTGAACGATGAAGACCCCATTCAGGTAACCTGTGTACATTATTAAATAGTATAGTATAGTTTAATTTAGATTTAGAATTTAGAATGCTAGACTAGTTGGTTACCAGTGCTAGACTGTTAGCAGTTAGCAACCAAAGCTAACTGTTTAGTGGCACAGAGAGCTGTTTTATGTTGCTCAGTAGAAACAACAGTAACTACAGCCGCCTTGTTTAGGAATATAGTTATATAATATATAATATTAGCAGTCGCTTTAAGCTGCTGTGCTCACTTCTTATAAGTCCTGTATTGACAGTTCACTTAAAGCCTGTAATAATCTTCTATAAACACTATATAACAACAGTGTCTATACCATTCTTATGAACAGATATTATAATGTGTTAGAACCTGAATGTATAAAGTATCATGCTACTTTAACTACTTAGTAATTATAATAGCTTATGTCTGCCATTATATATAAGGTATTATGTATGGCATATTTAACACACTATTAATGCATTTATAATACATTATAAATACATGGTTCACATGAAGTGTTACCAAGCATTTTAACCAGGTAGGGACTGCCTACTGCCTGGCGCCCTCTGCCATAACTTTTCACCGTTTGCCCACTAAAAATGCCGAGCTGGTGCCCACTTGCCCTGGATATTTCTGTCCTGCTCTTTTACCTTTTTAAATAACCTGTTTGGTCAGACAGAATCAAACAGTATCAGATCAGATTCCCTCTAGAATGGTCCAAATAATGTAGGTCTATCTTTCATAACATCACACCTGTACACATCTTAAACTAGACTAATAACTACTTTCATTATAAATACATTTGAGTGTATGAGTATATATCTGTACTGCTGCAATGTGACTGTTATCATTCAGATGTTATTATGTGACAAATACAAGAAGCACTGATAATCATACCAACAAGAAAGACTGTATATATATATATATATATATATATATAGGTCCAACCAGAAAGATGCTGCTAAACAAGATGATTTAAGAGATGCTGCTTAAAAATATATATACTTAAAGTGCTGAGGTCCAACCAGAGTAGGCAGTGCTAAATTAAACAATCTTTAAACACTGAGAACCTAGATGCAACCTAACCAACCAACTCTAGGAGGACACTGAGGTCCAACCAGAAAAGATACTGAGCAGTGGGGGTCAACCAGAGATTCTGCTTAAGCAAAGATACTTAGAGCGCTGGGGTCTAATCAGAAGATGTGCTGCGAAAACAGATTTGGAGCATTGAGGTCCATCTATAAATGAGATTCTGGTTAACCAGCCAAATTTGAAGCACTGAGGTCCAACCAGAAAGATGCTGCCTAAACAACCAATCTTAGGAGCACTGATGTCCAACCAACAGCCAAGATTAGAGCTCCTAGGTCCAATCAGAAGAGGTGGTGCGAAAATGAACAGACTTGAAGCACTGAGGTCCATCTATAAATGAGATGCTGGTCTGAACAATGAGGTACAATGAAAAGAGCTTAACAAGTCCAATATAGAACTTTGAGGTCAAACCAGAGACAATAGTGCTAAACTAGTCAGCTTCTGAGCACTGAGGTCCTTTTAGAAAAGATGCTGCACACTTTATATATATATATATATATATATATATATATATATATATGCACTGGGTCAAATATACACTACCATCATGTAACCCTGTTAGAAAGGAACAATTGAGGACTGGCAGGTATGAAAGGCATGAAAGAACATATGAAAGTGGAGTACGGCGCTGTGGATCGATCATGGTTCAGTCTAAAGCTTCCTTTGATGCTTGTGGGACTTGAAGCCATATTCTGAATGACTCATGGGTCAGTGGCTGGGTTATATGTGGAAATTCACCTGTCAGACTGTAGCAGCCCTGAGGGAGATCATACTGACCATGCGGTTTCACAGCTACTTACTCTGACCAGATGCAATAATTCCAAAAATATCAATATTTTTAAGATTCATTTGGTATTCTTAGGTTTCAGTCCATGCTCATCCTGATGAGCCTCTAACGGTGTTTCTACACGGTACACTGAATGTTCAACAAGCTCTGTTAGTGTGTGTGATTACAGGTTTGTCTCAAATCCTACTGAGCTCCTACATAGGCAGCATTTTACATCATAGTATGTACTCCCGATATGTAGACTGTCCCAATTCTTACATACCTTAAACATGCTGTCTACTGAGAAACCTTATTTAGACCTGATTTTAATGAAGCATCAAACGCTTCCTCAGCCGCTAAGACAATCCCATGATGCACTGCAGGCTAATCTAGGAGCAGTGAAGTGGTTTTAAAATGTGAGTTATTTTGATTCTCTGGAGTTTTAATGTGTTTCTGGTCATATAATCACACAAAACAGTATTTTATCAACTCTGTAACGAGTCCTTCACCATTTACACTTTATACTCCAGACATTAGCATTTATGCTAGCAGATTTTTAAGCCTCGGGCTATTGTTTTGGATGCCGGTCAGTAGCTTAGCAACCAGCTAAACCACCGGTGGCGTGCTGCAGTGGGCGGGAACAAGCCGTGACGCAGTCTCTCTCTAACTAGAGTGTCTCAGTAATCTGTTTTATGAGGAGAGATGAGGAGAGAACACTGATACTTACACACTCACTACCTAGACAGCCTACTTACACACTCACTACCTAGACAGCCTACTTAGACACTCACTAGGATTTGAGACATGTTTTTGCTGTTGCCAGTAGTTGAACGTTACTGCACGGATTAGCTCCCCTGGTTGGACCCCATTGCTCCAAGCCTGGTTAGTTTATTGTATGTCCTCTGGTAAGACCACAGTGTTCTAAGGTTTGCTGGATTTTTTGTTGTTTGGTCATCAGTACTATAAATTAGACTAGTTTAGCAGCAGCCGCTCTGGTTGGATCTCAGTTTTCTAATATTTTCTTATTGGACATCAGTGTTCAGAAGCTGACTAGTCCAGCAGTTATGTCTCTGGTTGGATCTGAAAGTTCTAAACTTGACTTAAATTTAGGCTCTTTTTTTTATTTGAGCTCTTTTCATTGTACCTTTTTGGCTGGTTAACCAGAATCTCACTCATCAATGTTCCAAATCTGTTTGTTTTTGCAGCACATCCTCTGACTAGACCCCACTGCTCTTAGTATTTTTCCTTAAACAGCATGTCTGGTTGACCCCCACTGCTCAGAAATTGTCTGGTTTAGCAGTATCTTTTCTCAGTGCCCTAGAGTTGGTTGGTTAGGTTGCATCTTCTCTGGGTGGACCTCAGCGCTCTAAGTATATATATATATTGAGCAGCATCTCTGAAATCATCTGGTTTAGCAGCAGCTCATCTGGTCGGACTTCGGTGCTCTTAAGATTGATTGTTTAGGCAGCATCTTTCTGGTTGGACCTCAGTGCCTCAAATTTGGCTGCTTAACCAGCATCTCATTTATAGTTGGACCTCAGTGCTCCAAGTCTGTTTGTTTTCACAGCACTTCCTGTGATTGGACCTAGGAGCTCTAAGCTTGGCTGCTTTACAGAACACCCAGCCTCAGCGCCTCCTCAGGGCCGCAGCTCCGCGAGCGCTTGTGGGTGTGATTAAAATATTTTCTTTCACTTCTCTTCCCTCCCCTCTGCCTTTCCCCCGAAGAACTCCGAGCCACTTGTGATACATTATTTCTCTGCATAATGAGGGTGTTTTTGGTTTATTTATTTAAAAAGAGATTTCGCGGCATCATGTTGAGATAATGGCTTTATTTGCACTAACAGCTTGTTCGGAGCCGTGCTGTAAATTACGAGTGGCTTCAAGATCGGTGCTGTTCTCCGAGCTGTGTGGGCAGAGCCCTCGGTAAATGCCTTATGTGAGCTTGATTAGATCCGACTGCTAAATGAAAAATATTTAAGCCCAGGCATCGAGCTAGCGCTGAGATATTCCATTTCTGACAATGCGCGCACTCTGCAGCTAATTACGGTAAATTAAAAAAATACATTACATTGAATGTTAAATTAATATAAAGGCCAAACGTGTGAGTGTGGGCTGTCACGCTGTATGAAGATAAATCAGAAATAAAGCTCCATCCACCCACAGCAGCCTCCCCTGAGCATGTAGTGGCAGATAGAGCAAACAATAGAGCTCAGTCTGAAGACTCTCCCTTCAAGGCTTTAACGGTTATTGTATATGTGTGACCTGCCGTATGACTCGTACGGAGATGTTTATAAAAAGCGGGTAACGCTGTTGAACAACCAGAACCCGGACGCAGCATCGTGGCCAGTCAAAAGTTTGGGGACACATACCATCTTTAGAAATTGGAATTCTGCTTTAAGGTAAGTGTCCATGAAAGACCTGGCTGGACCAATGACCCTGGTGGCCAAGATGGGGAAACCATACACTCCATGAAGCGCAACGGGCCGTATAGCATTTCCTACAGGAGAGAGAGAGGAAGAGGGAAAGAAAAAAAAGATAATTTGTATTGTATTAACCCTAACCTCTACATTGACACTAAACACTAACCTCTACATTTACACTAAACACTAACCTCTACATTTACACTAAACCCTAACCTCTACATTTACACTAAACACTAACCTCTACATTTACACTAAACACTAACCTCTACATTTACACTAAACGCTAACCTCAACATTTACACTAAACACTAACCTCTACATTTACACTAAACACTAACCTCTACATTTACACTAAACACTAACTCCTACATTTACACTAAACACTAACCTCTACATTTACACTAAACACTAACTCCTACATTTACACTAAACACTAACTCCTACATTTACACTAAACACTAACCTCTACATTGACACTAAACACTAACCTCTACATTTACACTAAACACTAACCTCTACATTTACACTAAACACTAACCTCTACATTTACACTAAACACTAACCTCAACATTTACACTAAACACTAACCTCAACATTTACACTAAACACTAACCTCAACATTTACACTAAACACTAACCTCTACATTTACACTAAACACTAACCTCTACATTTACACTAAACACTAACTCCTACATTTACACTAAACACTAACCTCTACATTTACACTAAACACTAACCTCTACATTTACACTAAACACTAACCTCTACATTTACACTAAACACTAACCTCTACATTTACACTAAACACTAACTCCTACATTTACACAAAACACTAACTCCTACATTTACACTAAACCCTAACTCCTACATTTACACTAAACCCTAACCTCTACATTTACACTAAACACTAACCTCTACATTTACACTAAACACTAACCTCTACATTTACACTAAACACTAACCTCTACATTTACACTAAACACTAACCTCTACATTTACACTAAACACTAACCTCTACATGTACACTAAACACTAACCTCTACATGTACACTAAACACTAACCTCTACATTTACACTAAACACTAACCTCTACATTTACACTAAACACTAACCTCTACATTTACACTAAACACTAACCTCTACATTTACACTAAACACTAACCTCTACATTTACACTAAACACTAACTCCTACATTTACACTAAACACTAACCTCTACATTTACACTAAACACTAACCTCTACATTTACACTAAACACTAACTCCTACATTTACACTAAACACTAACTCCTACATTTACACTAAACACTAACCTCTACATTTACACTAAACACTAACCTCTACATTTACACTAAACACTAACCTCTACATTTACACTAAACACTAACCTCTACATTGACACTAAACACTAACCTCTACATTTACACTAAACACTAACCTCTACATTTACACTAAACACTAACCTCTACATTTACACTAAACACTAACCTCAACATTTACACTAAACACTAACCTCAACATTTACACTAAACACTAACCTCTACATTTACACTAAACACTAACCTCTACATTGACACTAAACACTAACCTCTACATTTACACTAAACACTAACCTCTACATTTACACTAAACACTAACCTCTACATTTACACTAAACACTAACCTCAACATTTACACTAAACACTAACCTCTACATTTACACTAAACACTAACCTCTACATTTACACTAAACACTAACCTCTACATTTACACTAAACACTAACTCCTACATTTACACAAAACACTAACTCCTACATTTACACTAAACCCTAACTCCTACATTTACACTAAACCCTAACCTCTACATTTACACTAAACACTAACCTCTACATTTACACTAAACACTAACCTCAACATTTACACTAAACACTAACCTCTACATTTACACTAAACACTAACTTCTACATTTACACTAAACACTAACCTCTACATGTACACTAAACACTAACCTCTACATTTACACTAAACACTAACCTCTACATTTACACTAAACACTAACTCCTACATTTACACTAAACCCTAACCTCTACATTTACACTAAACACTAACCTCTACATTTACACTAAACACTAACCTCTACATTTACACTAAACACTAACCTCTACATTTACACTAAACACTAACTCCTACATTTACACTAAACACTAACCTCTACATTTACACTAAACACTAACCTCTACATTTACACTAAACACTAACCTCTACATTTACACTAAACACTAACCTCTACATTTACACTAAACCCTAACCTCTACATTTACACTAAACACTAACCCCTACATTTACACTAAACACTAACCTCTACATTTACACTAAACACTAACCTCTACATTTACACTAAACACTAACCTCTACATTACACTAAACACTAACCCCTACATTTACACTAAACACTAACCTCTACATTTACACTAAACACTAACCTCTACATTTACACTAAACACTAACCTCTACATTTACACTGAACACTAACCTCTACATTTACACTAAACACTAACCTCAACATTTACACTAAACACTAACCTCTACATTTACACTAAACCCTAACATCTACATTTATACAAAACACTAACCTCTACATTTACACTAAACACTAACCTCTACATTTACACTAAACACTAACCCCTACATTTACACTAAACACTAACCTCTACATTTACACTAAACACTAACCTCTACATTTACACTAAACACTAACCTCTACATTTACACTAAACACTAACCTCTACATTTACACTAAACACTAACCCCTACATTTACACTAAACACTAACTCCTACATTTACACTAAACCCTAACCTCTACATTTACACTAAACACTAACCTCTACATTTACACTAAACACTAACCTCAACATTTACACTAAACACTAACCTCTACATTTACACTAAACACTAACTTCTACATTTACACTAAACACTAACCTCTACATTTACACTAAACACTAACCTCTACATTTACACTAAACACTAACTCCTACATTTACACTAAACCCTAACCTCTACATTTACACTAAACACTAACCCCTACATTTACACTAAACACTAACTCCTACATTTACACTAAACCCTAACCTCTACATTTACACTAAACACTAACCTCTACATTTACACTAAACACTAACTCCTACATTGACACTAAACACTAACTCCTATATTTACTCTAAACACTAACCTCTACATTTACACTAAACACTAACCTCTACATTTACACTAAACACTAACCTCTACATTTACACTAAACACTAACTCCTACATTTACACTAAACCCTAACCCCTAAATTTACACTAAACACTAACCCCTACACTTACACTAAACACTAACCTCTACATTTACACTAAACACTAACCTCTACATTTACACTAAACACTAACTCCTACATTTACACTAAACCCTAACCCCTACATTTACACTAAACACTAACCCCTACATTTACACTAAACACTAACCTCGACATTTACACTAAACACTGACCTCTACATGTACACTAAACACTAACCCCTACATTTACACTAAACTCTAACCCCTACATTTACACTAAACTCTACATTTACACTAAACACTAACTCCTATATTACACTAAACACTAACTCCTACATTTACACTAAAGACTAACCCAAACATTTACACTAAACACTAACCTCTACATTTACACTAAACCCTAACCCCTATATTTACACTAAGCACTAACTCCTACATTTACACTAAACCCTAACCCCTACATTTACACTAAACCCTAACCTCTACATTTACACTAAACCCTAACTCCTACATTTACACTAAACCCTAACCCCTACATTTACACTAAACCCTAACCTCTACATTTACACTAAACACTAACCCCTACATTTACACTATACCCTAACTCCTACATTTACACTAAACACTAACCCCTACATTTACACTAAACCCTAACACCTACATTTACACTAACTCTACATTTACACTAAACCCAAACTCCTACATTTACACTAAACCCTAACCCCTACATTTACACTAAACCCTAACCTCTACATTTACACTAAACACTAACACTTATATTTACACTAAACCCTAACCCCTACATTTACACTAAACCCTTACCCTCTATTCCTAACTCTTTCTCTCTCTCTCTCTTTCTCTGATCAGACAGACAGATGGAAGTGTTTATCACATTACGTTTAACCTCATTTTCTCAGCAGGTTTCCATTCATTGATCACGTTTTGTGTTGTCCACTTTAATTTTGCCCGCTTGGCTCAAAATGCTGCTTCCCCAGACTGACAGCTCCGCACACAACTCTTTCTCATCCCATCTCTCTCTCTCTCTCTCTCTCTCATCACCAGCGCTGGCCCTGAATGGGGGGATAAATTGAGTCATGGCGCAAATTTTTGCATCCCCGTCACGCATGGTTAATTATGTACATATGGGCTTCCTTACGCCTCTGATCTTTCTCGCCACTATGCCTCCGATCTTCCTCGCCACCTTCTCTTTCTTCCCCTCCGCTCCACCTGTCTGAGGAACTGATAGCACTTCAGGTGGAATTAGTCATTTCTGCTCTGTTGTGACATCCTAATATCGCCCAACGCATTATTTCATTCACATGAAAGGCAATTCAAAAACGATTTTTAAGGGGGGGCTTTACCGCAGCCCGAAGCAGAGGGGCTATTGTCTGAACACATCACGCCGACAGTGGGAGCAAATGCACACTGATGTATTGCTGTTCAAACTCCTATTAAAATGCAACAACTGCAGGGCTTCGTCAGCGGCGGGTGAGAGAGAGAGAGAGAGAGAGAGAGAGAGAGAGAGAGAGAGAGAGAGAGAGAGAGAGAGAGAGAGAGAGAGAGCCTGATGAAAATAGAGCTACAAAACTGACACTGCAATCACATTAAATTGGGCTGAATGCATGCAGCAGTGGTTGCTGTTCGTTAAGCGGCTGCTGTTGTCTGAATAGCTTTGGTTGGTGGACAATTCTCAATCCAGCAGTGAGAGAGAGAGACAGAGAGAGAGAGAGACAGAGAGACAGAGAGAGAGTTACAAGCTGACCCAGTCCCCCCAACAACCGCCAACATCCAACCCATTCCAACTTCCCATCCCAACCCAACCCATCCCAACCCATCCCATCCCATCCCATCCCAACCCAACGCATCCCAACCCAACCCAACCCAACTCATGCCAACCCAACCCAACCCAACCCATCCCATCCCATTCCAATTCATCCCATCCCAACTCATCCTATCCCATTTCAACCAATGCTGACAAAGTCCCTCCAACAACCGCCAACATCCAACCCTTCCCATCCCAACCCAACCCATCCCAACCCATACCCATCCCAACCCAACCTATCCCAACCCATCCCAACCCAACCCAACCCAACGCATCCCAACCCAACCCAACCCAACCCATCCCATCCCATCCCAACCCAACCCATCCCATCCCAACCCAACCCATCCCATCCCATCCCATCCCAACCCAACCCAACCCATTCCATTCCATCCCATCCCATCCCATCCCAACCCAACCCATCCCATCCCATCCCATTCCAATTCATCCCATTCCAACTCATCCTATCCCATTTCAACCCATGCTGACAAAGTCCCTCCAACAACCGCCAACATCCAACCCTTCCCATCCCAACCCAACCCATCCCAACCCATCCCATCCCAACCCATCCCAACCCAACCCAACCCATCCCCATCCCAACCCAACCCAACCCAACGCATCCCAACCCAACCTAACGCATCCCAACCCAACCCAACCCATCCTATCCCAACCCAACCCATCCTATACCAACCCAACCCATCCCAACCCAACCCATCCTATCCCAACCCAACCCAACCCATCCCAACCCATCCCAACCCAACCCAACCCAACCCATCCCATCCCATCCCATCCCAACCCAACTCATCCCAACCCAACCCAACCCATCCCAACCCAACCCATCCCAACCCAACCCAACGCATCCCAACCCAACCCAACGCATGCCAACCCAACCCAACCCAACCCATCCCATCCCATTCCAATTCATCCCATCCCAACTCATCCTATCCCATTTCAACCCATGATGACAAAGTCCCTCCAACAACCGCCAACATCCAACCCTTCCCATCCCAACCCATCCCAACCCAACCCATCCCAACCCAACCCAACGCATCCCAACCCAACGCATCCCAACCCAACCCAACCCATCCCAACCCAACCCATCCCATCCCAACCCAACCCATCCCATCCCAACCCAACCCAACCCAACCCATCCCATCCCATCCCATCCCATCCCAACCCATCCCATTCCAATTCATCCCATCCCATTCCAATTCATCCCATCCCAACTCATCCTATCCCATTTCAACCCATGCTGACAAAGTCCCTCCCACAACCGCCAACATCCAACCCTTCCCATCCCAACCCAACCCATCCCATCTCAACCCAACCCATCCCATCTCAACCCAACCCATCCCAACCCAACCCATCCCAACCCAACCCAACCCAACCCAACCCATCCCATGCCATCCCATCCCATTCCAATTCATCCCATCCCAACTCATCCTATCCCATTTCAACCCATGCTGTCTTAAACACCCCTACCCACCCCAACCTAGGACACTGTTGTCTGAATAGCTTTGGTTGGTGAACAATTCTCAATCCAGCAGAGAGAGAGAGACAGAGAGAGACAGAGAGAGAGTTACAAGCTGACAACTGCCAACATCCAACCCATCCCAACCCATCCCATCCCAACCCAACCCATCCCATCCCAACCCATCCCATCCCATCCCAACCCATCCCATCCCATCCCAACCCATCCCATCCCATCCCATCCCAACCCAGGACACTGCTGTCTGAATAGCTTTGGTTGGTGGTGTCTGATCCACTCACACCAGCACAACACACTCACTAACACACCACCACCACGTCAGTGTCACTGCAGTGCTAAGAATAATGATCCACCACCCAAATAGTATCTGCTCTGTGGTGGTCCTGTGGGGGTCCTGATCATTAAAGAACAGAGTAATAAAGTATACAGAGAATCAGATGAACTACAGTCTGTAAGTGGAGCTCCTGTACGGTCAGTGGAGCTGATACAGTGGACAGTGAGTGTAGGTCCTGTATGGTCAGTGGAGCTGATACAGTGGACAGTGAGTGTAGGTCCTGTATGGTCAGTGGAGCTGATACAGTGGACAGTGAGTGGAGCTCCTGTATGGTCAGTGGAGTTGATACAGTGGACAGTGAGTGTAGGTCCTGTATGGTCAGTGGAGCTGATACAGTGGACAGTGAGTGGAGATATAAGGAGACGGTTGATAAAAATGAAGCATTGCAATGTAAAATCTTCAGGATGTCCACACAAACGTCCAGCCTTCTCCTCACGACAAACCCAAAAACCGTGAACCAATCAGCCGACAGCTTGAGAGATCTAGCTACACATCTAGCCTCGCTTGCGTGCAACACATTGACAAGTAACATCAGAAGCGCACAGCAGATTAGAAACATGAAACGAATAACTGAACCTGCCAGCAAGCTAGAGATACCCTCATCCAAAGAGGAGAAATGTTCAGACAGCTCACGTTTAGCTTCTCCTCATTCGTTTTACGACTCGTTTAAATAAAAGCTTCTGATTTAACTGCAGTTTTTAAGGTGGACAGCGAATAAAATGGGGTGTCCGTCAAAAAGAGAGCTCAGCCACTCACGTCTTGTGTAAACAGCTTTGATTGTTTACAGAGTGTTTGAGTTTTGTTGCTGTCAGTCACTTGCGCTGCTGTTGTTGTTTTTTTGGGTGGGCTCATTACTCGAGATACAGTTGTGGCTGTTACTTTTCAGATAGCTGGTTGCCGCTGTTGCGTTACAGGCGACAAAGCCGAGTGATACTTGAAGAGATGCTGCTGGCATGTTCATCAGGAGATACTGTCACTCAAGGAACATCTCTCCGTCAATCACACTGCCCGGTCGGAACTAACAGTGGTATAATTGTGAGTGAAACAAAGTAACAGGGAGGGTCCCTTGAGCTCCATGATAGGTGGGCATGGCGAGATGGGGAGGCAGAACATGATATTATTGGTTAATAATCCAAAATTAGACTTCAAATTTCCCCCCCTAAAGCTGCCATAGACTGTAAAACTGTATGTACAGTGTTCTATAGTGTACTAGAGAGAACCTCAAGAGAACCTCGTACATACCCTGAACCTCAAACTCTGTTCTTCAAATACAAATCCTGCTTTTACTAAAGAGAGACGATAAAACAGGCCGAGCTCAAAACCCTACACTGTTACATAACAGACTCGTTAATATCTACACCCCCAACATCTACACACACCCACCACAGCTACCAGAACGATGGACTATGTGGAGAAATCCAGAGTTCCAGGCTGTGAAGGGAACATCACCACTTTTCATTCCTTCCCAACAAACAACCCAACTGTCAGAGCTACATGTTCATCTTTAAACCAGCCTGAAGATCCTCTTCTCCACATTCTTCATCTAATGTTCCACCTTAAACACTGCAGCTCGTACAGACGCCAGAATGGAACCACAGCAGCGTTTAAGGTGGAACGGAGAATTCCCAAAACCAGCTGCTGAACTTCCAACATCTTTAACAGAATCCTGAACAACTTTAACTCTGCAGTCTGTACATTTCACTCCGGACACTTTCTCCAACACTCGGACACCATGGAGCAGCTTCAGCTCAGCGTTCAACACTGAAGAGACTGAAGAGACGAGCAGCTCCACCTTTATTAGCACCACAACCTCAACAGTGACTGGAAGTAGCAGCCATGCTGTGTGAGTGGATCACTGTGTGCTGGTTGAAGCAGATCATCTTCAACTGAAAGTTTCACAGAGACACCTTTAATCTACTTTGTGTTTGATGTTCAGATGAAAGAGAGTAGCTAGTACAGGTAACGTTAGATACTAGCAGCTCTGAGTAACTAGTATAGCTAACTAAATAGTATGTGGGCGGAGCTTATTTACAGGGAGGGTCATTTTATTTGGTCTATGTTGCTTCTGTGTGATCACCACTGGCGTCTCACTGTAAGGCAGCCAATCAGAGCAGAGCTCATGTAATTATTTATGAGGACTCTAAGGACACCTGCTGTCCCAGACAGAAGTAGAGGCATTCAGAGGAGCTACTTAGCATCTGTAGCACATGTCAAGCTTCTACTCTCACTTCATTTGCGTGGCTCTGCAGAGTTGGGTTTCAGTGTCAATGTATTACTTTTTTCTTCTCAAACCCCTAAATTTTATTTTGCATGTGAGTCTATGCAGACGGCGTGTATACCTCTGTAGCTCCGCTGTGCTCTACTTTCTTTTTTTTTCCTCTTTTTCTCTCTACGCAAGCCGCCACACTGACAGCTCCTGTTGCTCTGACAACCCCAACATGTCCTTGTCAAAGGGGGTCACTCGTTCCTGCCCATCAGCCTCGGCGTCCGCGGCAGCTCAGGTAGACCTGCGCTCAGAACTCGCCCTGCGCTGCCATCATTACCTCCAGCTTGCCAGAAGCAATCCGCATAAAGCTTTCTCCGGGAAACATCTATAGCGGCGCACTCTGCTGGAGTAGGGACTGAAAGACTTCCACTCTGGGCTGCTCGGGTGCTTCTACTGTGTCGAGCGGCGAACTTAGCAGGTCCAGGGCTTGAAGACTTACGGACTCAAACGCTTACTGCATACATGCAAGTAAGCATGTTTCCAAGATGGCGGCCACTGTGGCAGATGTCTTTGTGTGTTCCTCCAGCAGCCAACGTTATTTATTCACCTTACACTCACTGTACTGCTGCTGTCTGAGTACTGTTTACATTCGCTACTGTACAAAAACATTATTGTTTACATTTGTTACTTGCTGATCTCCATACTTGCACATAGGGCTGGGCGATAAAATGATAACGATAATTATCGTGAAATAGCGTTTCCTCGATAGAACTATAAGACGTAGTCGATAGAAAGTCGATAGAATTAAGTTCCGTCAATGTTTTGAGAGACAACACAAATAGCCAATGAGAATGAGAATAGCGCCACCCCCAACCGGTCAGGTGGCTGAAGTAGAGTTCCAGCCGTTTCATGTTTGGTTGAAGCTCAAACACAGAGTGCAGACGTAGCAGCAGCTTAACCCACGTACTAGTAATCTGGTACTGCAGCGTCACAGTCGAGCAGAGAGAATAAAATAAGAGAAAATAAGAGAAAACGTTAAACTACTACTGAAAGAAACATGATACACGTGTTAATAATCTATAAATAATCTATAAGATAAGATAAACAGGTGAACAGGTGCTGTCCTGCTGCTGTGGTGATGAAGCTCTATGGGATGTTTGATCTTCAAGGTCTCGTGTATATCAGTTGTACTGTTGTGATCATCTCCACTGTGCAGAGCTGACAGAGCACCACACTGTTGTGTTTCTGTGTGAAACACTCCCACAACGTTAGATGAACGTGAGTGATTGTTTGTAACTGCAGCTCGCTCTCCAGATAAATTCATGCTTTCAGTAGGAGTGGCCACCTTAGCGGCGCATTGACGCACGTTATGCTAATAGATGTAGTTTCGTAATCTATAAAGATAAATATATAAATATATAAACTGTAGGAGTTCGAGTGAGACGCTAAGACAAAGTTGACTTTATAACTAAAAATCCCGTGTAGGAAACTTTATTTTCTACTGAAAACAGAATCACTAAACCAACAACTCCTCATTAGAGCAGACAAAGAGTCGACTCACCGCTACGAGTGAACATAAACAGTTCTTTACTCAGAACCAACTTAAAGAACCAACAACAGCCTGTATAAGACAGTGTCTGTGTATATATACTGTACATACTAATACTGCCCCATATATATATGACATAATATATTTGTAATAAATCTAGATAAAAAACAATTTAACAATAATTTTGATATCTTCTTTTTTCACTTAAAGTAAAAAGGCAATAGTGATTTGATTTATATCGTGATATATATCGATATCGACTGATATAAAACAATTATCGTGATAAGATTTTTTCCCATATTGCCCAGGCCTACTTGCACATAAATGCAAATGTAACTTTTATTTTTAATTACATTTTTTTTTAACTATATATTGTTATACTTTAGATATTCTGTATATTTTTTATTTATTTTTTTGTTATCTTTATCGGTGAATGGAGGAACAACAAAGTAAGCATTTCATTGTACAGTGTAACTGTCGGTTTCTGCTGTGCATATGATAATAAAACTCTTGAATGTGAATTTTTTTTTCATTTCCTGAAGGAATCGCAGGATGGTTGCACAGGAACGACAAGTAAGTGAGTGCGGGGGATCAGTATGTCTGTGGATTAGAGGTTGGAGATCTGCTCTGAGTGAGTACAGAGTTTGGAGGCTGTATTTTGAATGAACCTGTAATGTTTGGGTTCGGCCGAAAATGAATGGGATCCTATGGGAGGAACAAGGGATGAATAAACGACAAATATAGGACCGCGGGTCAGAATGTCAATGGAGTTTGGGGACCTGCCTTAAAAGAGTACATGCAGTTTGGAGGCTGTAGGTTAAATGAAACCATGAGGTTTGGATGTAGCTGAAAATGAATAGGACTCTATGAGGGAAAAAAGAGGGATGGAATAAAAACGACAAACATACGAGTGCAGGTTAAACCAACACTACAGTCGTGATCGGGGGTCTGCCCTGAGTATGTGAAACGGTGTCTGTAGGTCGGGCAGAAGTTCAATAGGTTGTGTAAAGAACAGAGTGAAGGAGATGGAGGCAGTGCGTGAGGAACAGAGTGGAGGAGATGGAGGCAGTGAGTGAAGGACAGAATGGAGGAGATGGAGGCAGTGCATGAAAACAGAGTGGAGGAGATGGAGGCGGTGATTGAAGAACAAAGTGGAGTAGATGGGGCAGTGCGTGAAGAACAGAGAGGAGGAGATGAAGGCAGTGCGCAAAGAACAGAGTGGAGGAGATGGAGGTGAGAAACAGAGTGGAGGAGATGGAGATGAAGAACAGAGTGGAAGAGATGGAGGTGAGGAACAGAGTGGAGGAGATGGAGGTGAAGACCAGAGTGGAGGAGATGGAGCCAGTGAGTAAAGGACAGAGTGGAGGAAATGGAGGTGAGAAACAGAGTGGAGGAGACAGAGGTGAGGAACAGAGTGGAGGAGATGAAGGTGAGGAACAGAGTGGAGGAGATGGAGGTGAAGAACAGAGTGGAGGAGATGGAGGTGAAGAACAGAGTGGAGGAGATGGAGGTGAGGAACAGAGTGGAGGAGATGGAGGTGAGGAACAGAGTGGAGGAGATATTAGATGTTAGGTGTGGAAATTAAGTACTGCTGTATTAAATTACAGGAGGTTTTTGTTAGGCCACTAACGCTCCTCATAACAAAGCCCAGTCTCGTAGCCCTCTCCAGCTCAGATCTGGAACAGCGCCATCTTCAGGCTGCTTTTCACAGCGCCTGAAATGCTCTCCCGAAGCCAGGCGGCTCTGATTAAGGATGCTGAACACGTGGCAGGATGGAGCGTGGGGTCTCGGCACCCTCGCTGATTTTTATCTCTATCCGAATACGCGAGGGCTCAGCAAAGGAGCCGGCCAGATAACAAAAAAAAGAAGCAAACAAGGGACGGGGACGGGGACGAGCTTCCTGATAATTATAGCAGCCTATGCCGCCCCAGAGCTCTCAGGAACACGGCTGCCCATGCAAACCAGCGCAACAGAGTATCTGTGGAGAAGTCCCAGCGAAGCGGTCGTTAGGAGGCGGATCAAAAGAAGGAGAAACTGGCTCGCTAATTTGAACGACTGTGGGAGGTGTGGCTGACGGAGGATAAAAAACAAAGCCACAATGCGATGTTTTAGCATGACGGTGAGAACGACCACGGCTTTCATCCTAAATAGACATGACGGCGAGACAGACGAAGAGAAGATGTAAACTAGAGGATCAGAGGTCAATGTATGGTAGGTTCGGGAAAACATCTGACTTAGCAATACTACACCAAAGGGCTTACTCTGTTTTGCACATTCTATATAGGAAGGTGATTAAACCATGTGTGTACGTCTCGGGGGTCCTGTGTATGAAGACCAGGCTCACAGCTCAGAACTTTGGAGGTCTTCTGATTCAGCTACGGGCCTTAACAGACACAGCGCAATGTCTGAAAACATACGAGAGGAACATCACATCCAGACCAAGCCTCTCTCTGGCATCGGAAGATTGGACGGTGGTGATGATGCTGTACTTTTTATTGTATAATAAATATTTTAAAATAAATATAAATATAATATATATAAATATATATTTATATTTTTAAATAAATATAAATATTTTGGAGCACATTCAGTGCGAGACTCATTCAACCAAAATGCACTACAGAACGCCACAGGAGGTCATTCCTACCATCAGACTTTATAACTCCTCCCTTAACCATCAGACTTTATAACTCCTCCCTTAACTATCAGACTTTATAACTCCTCCCTTAACTATCAGACTTTATAACTCCTCTCTTAACCATCAGACTTTATAACTCCTCTCTTAACTATCAGACTTTATGACTCCTCTCTTAACTATCAGACTTTATAACTCCTCCCTTAACCATCAGACTTTATAACTCCTCTCTTAACCATCAGACTTTATAACTCCTCCCTTAACCATCAGACTTTATAACTCCTCTCTTAACTATCAGACTTTATAACTCCTCCCTTAACCATCAGACTTTATAACTCCTCTCTTAACCATCAGACTTTATAACTCCTCCCTTAACTATCAGACTTTATAACTCCTCCCTTAACCATCAGACTTTATAACTCCTCTCTTAACCATCAGACTTTATAACTCCTCCCTTAACTATCAGACTTTATAACTCCTCCCTTAACCATCAGACTTTATAACTCCTCTCTTAACCATCAGACTTTATAACTCCTCCCTTAACTATCAGACTTTATAACTCCTCCCTTAACCATCAGACTTTATAACTCCTCCCTTAACTATCAGACTTTATAACTCCTCCCTTAACCATCAGACTTTATAACTCCTCCCTTAACCATCAGACTTTATAACTCCTCCCTTAACTATCAGACTTTATAACTCCTCCCTTAACCATCAGACTTTATAACTCCTCCCTTAACTATCAGACTTTATAACTCCTCCCTTAACCATCAGACTTTATAACTCCTCCCTTAACTATCAGACTTTATAACTCCTCCCTTAACTATCAGACTTTATAACTCCTCCCTTAACTATCAGACTTTATAACTCCTCCCTTAACCATCAGACTTTATAACTCCTCTCTTAACCATCAGACTTTATAACTCCTCCCTTAACCATCAGACTTTATAACTCCTCCCTTAACCATCAGACTTTATAACTCCTCCCTTAACTATCAGACTTTATAACTCCTCCCTTAACCATCAGACTTTATAACTCCTCCCTTAACTATCAGACTTTATAACTCCTCTCTTAACCATCAGACTTTATAACTCCTCCCTTAACCATCAGACTTTATAACTCCTCCCTTAACTATCAGACTTTATAACTCCCCTCTTAACAATCAGACTTTATAACTCCTCTCTTAACCATCAGACTTTATAACTCCTCCCTTAACTATCAGACTTTATAACTCCTCCCTTAACCATCAGACTTTATAACTCCTCTCTTAACCATCAGACTTTATAACTCCTCCCTTAACTATCAGACTTTATAACTCCTCCCTTAACCATCAGACTTTATAACTCCTCCCTTAACTATCAGACTTTATAACTCCTCCCTTAACTATCAGACTTTATAACTCCTCCCTTAACCATCAGACTTTATAACTCCTCCCTTAACCATCAGACTTTATAACTCCTCCCTTAACTATCAGACTTTATAACTCCTCCCTTAACCATCAGACTTTATAACTCCTCCCTTAACTATCAGACTTTATAACTCCTCCCTTAACCATCAGACTTTATAACTCCTCCCTTAACTATCAGACTCTATAACTCCTCCCTTAACTATCAGACTTTATAACTCCTCCCTTAACTATCAGACTTTATAACTCCCCCCTTAACCATCAGACTTTATAACTCCTCTCTTAACCATCAGACTTTATAACTCCTCCCTTAACCATCAGACTTTATAACTCCTCCCTTAACTATCAGACTTTATAACTCCCCTCTTAACAATCAGACTTTATAACTCCTCTCTTAACCATCAGACTTTATAACTCCTCTCTTAACTCCTCCCTTAACCATCAGACTTTATAACTCCTCTCTTAACTATCAGACTTTATAATTCCTCCCTTAACCATCAGACTTTATAACTCCTCCCTTAACCATCAGACTTTATAACTCCTCCCTTAACCATCAGACTTTATAATTCCTCCCTTAACTATCAGACTTTATAATTCCTCCCTTAACTATCAGACTTTATAACTCCTCTCTTAACTATCAGACTTTATAATTCCTCCCTTAACTATCAGACTTTATAACTCCTCCCTTAACCATCAGACTTTATAACTCCTCTCTTAACTATCAGACTTTATAACTCCTCCCTTAACCATCAGACTTTATAACTCCTCCCTTAACCATCAGACTTTATAACTCCTCCCTTAACCATCAGACTTTATAACTCCTCTCTTAACTATCAGACTTTATAACTCCTCCCTTAACCATCAGACTTTATAACTCCTCCCTTAACGTATGACACCTTTCACATGTACAGTAATAACAATAGAACTTTTATAATTTCATTTTGTATGTAAGAACTCAAATGTGCAATAACTTTCCTACTAAACTCTTACTGCTGTATTCAGTATATCTGTACTTATTGTTATAGACACAGTTACTTTACATTTTATTATTCTATTGTATTTAAGACTTATATATGTGTACATATTACAAATTTCTTTTATGTTGTAAATTATTATTAGAGTGTTTATTCTTCTACACAACAGCTGCTACTGCAATAACTGCAATTTCCCCCTGAGATCAATAAAGTATTTCTGATTCTGATTCTGATATTTTTACAACTAAAGTCAGTGTAAAAGATTTCTTTAAGCCACCAAGACAGCATCGTTATAGAAGACAATTTACGACAATATCTCAAAAACTGCTGGACTAGTTACACAGCGAATATCAGTGAGAAAATAATAATAATAACTACAAAAGGGTACTAACCCTTGGGCAACCCCAATTGGCATTAACCCCACTCCTCCAATTATGCATTAAGTATCTGTTTTAGTACACAATTGTAAACATTAACTAGAAATAGCATTATTAGACCTTGTTTGTGTAAATAACTGAGAATTAATTACATATACATATGATATTACTATATAAATAGCAGCATTTAGTTCCTACAGGTACTTGGTAGAGTCAGGTGACTTTTTGTGTTTACTGCTTTTGAAGTGATATGATTTTAATAAATTACCCAAACTTCAGTCAGTGCAGATTTAATTACAGCAGTAATTAAAAACTAATTGAATCATGAAATTTATTATGTTTGGTTACCACGAAAAGACTGAATACTTCTCTAAATATATCAGTATGTAAGAGTTTGGTGACTTTAGAAGGTGCAAAACATCTTGAAGCATTAGTCGTCCATTAGCTCCTAATTAACAAACTCTAAAACCCAAAAGAAGCCTATTAAACACTAATAAGATGTAAATGTAGCTGCTTAATATCAATAAGTATCATAAATTATCAGCCTGTTATCCGTAGTTTGCATAACACTGTTAATGTTAACTTAATGTTAACTGTTTTGATCAGAAGTATAATTTTATTTTATAATAACACGAGTATTAGTTTTGTATTTCAGAGCAAACGTCCAATTATGTAGTAATACAGGTAATAACGAATAACTAATAAAAAACATTCATTTTTATTTTACTGAACAAAGAACAAGATCTCAATAATCTCTCACTCTCTCTCACTCTTTCTGTCTCTGTCTCCCTCTCTCTATCTCACTTTCTGTCTCTTTCTCTCTCCTTCTCCTTTTCTCTCTCACTCTCTCTGTCTCTATATATCTCACTTTGTCTTTCTCTCTCCCTCTCCCTTTTTCTCTCACACACTTTTTATCTTTATCCCTCTCTCCATCTCACTATGTGTCTCTCTTTCTCTCTCTCACTTTTTTTCTCTCACTCTTTCTGTCTCTCTCTCTCACTTTCTGTGTCTCTCTCACTTTTTCTCTAACTTTTCCCTCTCTCTCGCTCCCTATCACTTTCTCTCTCTCTCTCTCTCTCTCTCTCTCTCTCTCTCTCTCTCTCTCTCTCTCCCTGTCTCACTTTCTGTGTCTCTCTCTCTCCCTCTCCCTGTCTCACTTTCTGTGTCTCTCTCTCCCTCTCCCTGTCTCACTTTCTGTGTCTCTCTCTCTCCCTATCTCACTTTCTGTCTCTCTCTCAATCTTACTTTCTGTCTCTCTCTCTTTCCCTATCCTATCTCACTTTCTCTCTCTCTATCTCACTTTTTGTCTCTCTCTCTCCCTATCTCACTTTCTGTCTCTCTATCTCTTTCTGTGTGTCTCTCTCTCTCCATATCTCACTTTCTGTGTCTCTCTTTCTCTCTCCCTCTCTCTCCCACTCGTTCTGTCTCTCTCTACTACTTACTAAATGAGAGTAAATGATAGTAATGAGAAAAAATGGAAAAAGGAAGCAGTAAAGAAAACTTAAACCAGAAGAACAGACCTCAGCACACAGTCCAACCTCAATTTTAAACCTTCTTCATTTTCATGTTTCATTTTGTTTCTTTTAAGTATTTTTCTTTTTAACTGAGACCGAGGCTTTCTCTCTCTCCCTATCTCACTTTCTGTGTGTGTGTGTGTCTCTCTCTCTCTCACTTGTGCTCTCTCTCTCTCTCTCTCTCTCCTTCTCTCTCCCCACTTCTCTCTGCATCTGTATGTAAATGTTTAGGATCTGTTTCTTCTGGATTCTTCTTATTGGATAAAAACAATGAAAACTCCTAAATTTTAGACAGCTCATGTTTGTTTGTAAAATTTGTAATTCAATGGCCAATCAGATTTTTCGATCTTCCACCTTAAGATCATTATTACAATATTACAGACTGTAGTTCATCTGATTATCTATATACTTTATTATTTTGTTTTTTAAAGATCAGGACCCCCACAGGACCCCCACAGAGCAGATACTATTAGGGCGTTGAGTCATTCTCAGCCCTGCATCGTGCTCCAAAGTAGAGCTGATAAAACATATAAGTATATATATATATATATATATATATATATATATATATATATATATATATATATATATTCATTCATATATATATATATATATATATATATATATATATATATATATATATATATATATATATATATATATATATATATATATTCAGTCCAGAACAGTAGATGATGTCATTAAAAAACATATTTAAATCTATCTGCCTATTAAACCTGTATTGACACCCTGCGCACTCATACTGAAGTTATACAGAGTGCTTCAGCTTGTACTGCTTTCTTAAAGAAGCACAACACAGGGCAGCCAATCACAGCAAAGCTCATTTACATATACCAGTCTTAAAGGCACAGTAGCAACAACAGCCTGTTTAGGTCTGCGGGATAAAGAGGGGCTGAAAAACGGTGGCGTACAAGTGAGTTATGGCTGTTTTTGGTACAGACAGATATAATAAGTGGACCTTAGAGAATACGAAGCAGGAGTAAACAGCAGCTCTCCTAAAATATGCCTGAATCCTTCCCAGAATCCTTTTGTCCCTAAACGGCCTCTTTCATTCGTCAGCACTGAGCATGTAGACGTCATCCGGACACTCATAGTTCCTACCTGATATAAATCTTCAGCCTTTTAGCCGTGAATCAAAGCAGCGAGGCTTTAAGTCTGACCCGATATGACGGAATATAAAAGTAAATTAGTGTGAGCTTTAGAGAATCAGCACAAGTCTAGACTAAAAGTACAAAAGACACATTTATTTTTCTCTTTTATCTGCCCCTGGGCGGGTCACTGACAGAGGCTTAATGCTGACTGACCATCAGTAACTCTGATGAGCAGGACAGGGAGAAAATAAAGGTCCTGCTGGACTTTCCACACCGAATTGGTGGCCAAAGCTGCTGAGGCCCCTCCAATGGGACAGGATGGCTTTAAAGCAAAACAAAACAATGACCGTCAGTTCTGCCTGCATTATATACAGACTCCATAGTGCAGACATTCATTTCTAATGCTGGCCATGTTTCTGACCATGGACCCTTTTAGTGAGGACCGAGGTAAAGGCCAGAAATTTGTTTGGACACTGTTCATGGTCTTTGTTTAAGGGCAGTGGTCTAAAAATGTTTCAGCTGAAGGGATGAAAAAGCTTACGTCACAGGTTTCAATCAATTCACTATGTAACCAAAACACAGGTTTTTAGTTTAGCTTGTTTTGAATGATACAGGGCCTTCTAGAACCATGTAAATGATAGAGAACTTTCTAGAACCATGTGGATGGTAGACCATCTTCTAGAGCAGTGTGGATAGTAGAGAACCATCTAAAACAGTGTGCATGGTAGAGGATGATCTAAAACGGTGAGAATGGTAGATGACCATGTAGAACAGTGTGGATAGTGGATGACCAGCTAGAACGGTGTTAATAGTAGATGACCAGATAGAACAGTGTGGATGGTAGATGACCATGTAGAACAGTGTGGATGGTAGATGACCAGCTAGAACAGTGTGGATAGTAGATGACCAGCTAGAACAGTGTGGATGGTAGATGACCAGCTAGAACGGTGTTAATGGTAGATGACCAGATAGAACAGTGTGGATGGTAGATGACCAGCTAGAACAGTGTTAATGGTAGATGACCAGATAGAACAGTGTGGATGGTAGATGACCAGCTAGAACGGTGTTAATGGTAGATGACCAGATAGAACAGTGTGGATGGTAGATGACCAGCTAGAACAGTGTTAATGGTAGATGACCAGATAGAACAGTGTGGATGGTAGATGACCAGCTAGAACGGTGTGGATGGTAGATGACCTTCTAGAATGGTGTGGATGGTGGATGACCAGATAGAACAGTGTGAATGGTAGATGACCATCTAGAACAGTGTGGATGGTGGATGACCATCTAGAATAGTGTGGATAGTGGATGACCAGCTAGAACAGTGTGGATAGTGAATGACCAGCTAGAACAGAGTGGACAGTGGATGACCAGCTAGAACAGTGTGGATGGTAGATGCCCATCTAGAATAGTGTGGATGGTGGATGACTAGACAGAACAGTGAGGAAGGTGAATGACCAGATAAAGCAGTGTCGATGGCAGATGATCATCTAGAACAGTGTGTATGGTAGAGGACCATCTAGAACAGTATGGACAGTAGATGACCGTCTAGAACAGTGTGCATAGTGGATGGCCAGCTAGAACAGTGTGGATGGTAGAGGATTTTCTACAAGAGTGTGGATGGTAGAGGACCATCTAGAACAGTATGGATCGTAGAGGGCCATCTAGAACAGTGTGGATGGTAGATGAACATCTAGAACAGTGTGGACTGTAGAGGACCATATAGAACAGTATGGATGGTAGAGGGCCATATACCACAGCACGCATGGTAGATGACCATCTAAAACAGTGTTGATGGTAGAGGACATTCTAGAACAGCCTGGATGCTATAGGACCTTCTGGACAATATAAATGGCAGAGGACATTCTAGAACAGTGTGAATGGTATAGGACCTTCTAGAACAATATAAACGGCAGATGACATTCTAGAACAGTGTGAATGGTAAAGGATATTTTTTAAATAGTATGAATAGTAAAGCACATCCTAGAACAATGTGGATACTATAGGACCTTCTACAACAGAGTGGATGGTATAGGTTCTTCCAGAACAATGTGAATGGTATAGGACCTTCTAGAACAGTATAGATGGCATAGGATGTCATGCAACAATGTGGATGGTAAAGGACAGTGTAGCATGTATAAATCATACAGGACATTCTAGAACAGTGTGAATGGTATAGGACCTTCTAGAACAGTATAGATGGCATAGGATGTCATGCAACAATGTGGATGGTAAAGGACAGTGTAGCATTGTATAAATCATACAGGACATTCTAGAACAGTGTGGACAGGAAACATATTCTGGAACACCAGGAATGGGGAAACATTCTTGAAATGCATCGATTATAAAGGACAGTCTAGAACAGTATGAATGGCCGAGGACATTGCAGAACAGTGCATGGGGAACTCCACTAGAACAGGGAAATATCCTGGTAGCAGACATCTCAGAACAGAGTGGATGGGGACATATTCTAGAATGTGTGGATGGAGGAACATTCTAGAACCCCATTAACAGAACAGTAAAGTTTTATTGGTAAATGATAAAAAGTGCTAATATGCAAAATAAGCAGGACGAGACGGTCCAGCTCGAGCAGAAAGTCGAGCGTCTGTGCGCCCAGTGTTTTCACACCTGCACTGGTCCATCTGTCTGTGCAGCACGACCTGACCAGAGCAAGCCTGGACATCAGAGAGAGCAGCCTGCCAGATAACACCACACACACAAACAGAAGCCTGCACACGCACCACCCGCCCACACACACACACTCACACATTCACACACACACTCTCGCGTGCACACACATACACTCCTACACTCTCTCTCTCACATACACACTCAAACACTCGCACATGTACACACACGTTTGTTTTTGTGAGTTGTGGGGCTATTGCATAGACTTCCACTCATTTTCTGGAGACCTACAACAATCTGAACCAGCACTACTATCAGCCTTACTACTACTGCACCCTAAACTTAACCTTAACCTCACCTTAATCCTAAACTTAACCTTAACCAGAACTACTATCAGCCTAACTACTACTGCACCCTAAACTTAACCTTAACCTCACCTTAATCCTAAACTTAACCTTAACCAAAACTACTATCAGCCTAACTACTACTGCACCCTAAACTTAACCTTAACCTCACCTTAATCCTAAACTTAACCTTAACCAAAACTACTATCAGCCTAACTACTACTGCACCCTAAACTTAACCTTAACCTCACATTAATCCTAAACTTAACCTTAACCAACACTACTATCAGCCTAACTACTACTGCACCCTAAACTTAACCTTAACCTCACCTTAATCCTAAACTTAACCTTAACCAGAACTACTATCAGCCTAACTACTACTGCACCCTAAACTTAACCTTAACGTCACCTTAACCAAAACTACTACTGGCCTAACTAATACTTAACCTTAACCCTAAACTTAACCCTAACTCTAAACTTAACCTCAATCAAAACTACTACTAGCCTAACTACTACTGTACCCTAAAATTAACCTTAACCTCACCTTAATCCTAAACATAACCTTAACCAAAACTACTACTGGCCTAACGAATACTTAACCTTAACCCTAAACTTAACCCTAACTCTAAACTTAACTTTAACCCTAAACTTAACCTTAACCAAAACTACTACTAGGCCAACTGCTACTTAACCTTAACCTCACCTTAACACTAAACTTAACCCTAACTCTAAACTTAACCTTAACCAAAACTACTACTAGCCTAACTGCTACTTAACCTTAACCTCACCTTAACCCTAAACTTAACCCTAACTCTATACTTAACCTTAACCAAAACTACTACTAGCCTAATACTACTTAACCTCACCTTAACCCTAAACTTAACCCTAACCCTCAACTAAACCTTAACCAAAACTACTACAGGTCTGATAACACCAGTTAGCCTTAATATATTTTAATGACTCTAAATTATTAAGACATGTAAAAAAATCATAAAAGTATCAGATTTATTAATAAATTAATACTTTTATTCTAAATATTTAACATATGGACACAACCATTATTACTGAAGCGCAATGCCTGCTGGGTAGATGAGGTCAGATGGTTTCAGGTCTGAACTGGACTGTGGTGTGAAGGAGTGAGTGTTAGTTACTAACCTAGCTTAAAGAAAACCATGTACATTGTGTTGTTGATGTTGTTTCAGTGAAAGGCAGTGTGAAGACTGATATTAGTCTAAACAGCTTCACAAACATAAACAAGGAGAATAGTTAGTGAAGCAGCGTGTGGACCAACACAGCTACCCAAAGACCCCCGCTCTGCTCTCCTCACTTCAGTCTGGATGAGTTTGAGTGGTTCAGTAGACCACCACTGGTGAGAGACTTGACGGAGGCTGTTGGTTTTAAGCGGAGACTAAAACACAATGCAGTGCCACAGTTTCCCCACACAGGAAGTCCAGAAGCTCCAGATTATGGAGAACCGCCAGAAGAACCGTGAACATGAACATGCGCTGGATTCTCTCCTGAGAACGTTTAGCGTTAGCGTCAGCTGCTTCTCCTCATTTGTGGATCCTGAAGGTGAAAGTCCAGTCTTAGTAGTGAACATACTACTTCACTAATAAAGGAGTGTGAAGCTCAGAGACACTCCCGTTCAGTGTATCTAGCTGTTTACTGAGTGTGAATGTTTCCTGCTAGAAAGCGGAGCTCCTTTAACAGACACTCTCCTTCTCCGTCAACACCAACACACAGCTTCACAACAACTCCAGCACTGTGTCACTCTCTCCTCCACCCTCTCTGTTCACCATTTACACTAACGTGGTGTGTGATGTCACCACTGATGTCAGAAATGTTGAGTTCTAGTTCAAACTGTAAAGACTGAACAGTAGCATGTTTAGTAGCTAGCTGTGCTCGAGCATGACGGCCGGTTACTGCAACCATTTGACGTCACTACCCGCTGATCACGTCAGTAGATACAACAATGGAGACCCACGTGCAGCGGATTTTACACAAAATCTAATAAATCTGATACTTTTAGTGATTTTTAACAACCTGTCCTAATAATTTAGTCATTACACCATATTAAGGCTTACATGTGTTACCAGCCCGGGTTCCCTTTAAGACAGAATTAGAGTGCTGCAGGCTGATTAGGTGGATTTGTGCAAGTATATGGCTTTAGTGACATCACAAAGACGATCCAGGTTAATCTCCATATATGGATGGTATGGTTTGCGGAGGGTTACAGTTACAGTGTATATAGACTACACCAGAGGACTGGCTTTATTCTCAAGGCTTGAACTTTGACTGATGTTCACTTTCCTCCAAACTATGATGTATGTCATCACAGCCTGTGAGATAAACCTCCTACCTTCATGTGCGGCTCCAGTGATGTCCACAATGTTTGTGACGCTGGGGGTCAGCTTGGCAAAGGACGGGATCCTGACGGCTTTTCGGACCCAGTGGCAGATGTTCTGCACCAGCTCAGGGTCCTACAGAGCATGAGGGTCAAGAACAGCTGGAGGTTGGGAGAGAGAAAACAACAACACTGAACGTAAATTACGTGTGCCAGAACTAAACATTCTGCTAATTAGGTTTTGGAACCAGTTAGATAATGAGGCTTTCTTAGATGATTCTCCTGAACTGGTTCACAGTGTAAAACTCATTCAGGTCTTTAACTGACTTGGACTTGAACTAAAATGCTCCCAAGAATCTCATAATAATTATGTTAATATAATTAACAAAAAAATATCGTAACACAAACCAAACATCATCAAAATTAGTGACCATGTGAGCTCTAGAACTACCTTCTACTCAAGAACTACCTTCTCCTCCAAACATCCTTCTACTCAAGAACTACCTTCTCTTCCAGACATCCTTCTACTCAAGAACTACCTTCTCTTCCAGACATCCTTCTACTCAAGAACTACCTTCTCCTCCAAACATCCTTCTACTCAAGAACTACCTTCTCCTCCAAACATCCTTCTACTCAAGAACTACCTTCTCCTCCAGACATCCTTCTACTCAAGAACTACCTTCTCCTCCAAACATCCTTCTACTCAAGAACTACCTTCTCCTCCAAACATCCTTCTACTCAAGAACTACCTTCTCCTCCAAACATCCTTCTACTCAAGAACTACCTTCTCTTCCAGACATCCTTCTACTCAAGCACTACCTTCTCCTCCAGACGTCCTTCTACTCAAGCACTACCTTCTCCTCAAGACGTCCTTCTACTCAAGCACTGCCTTCTCCTCCAGACATCCTTCTACTCAAGCACTACCTTCTCCTCCAGACATCCTTCTACTCAAGAACTACCTTCTCCTCCAGACGTTCGTCGGATTAAGAACTACCTTCTCCTCCAGACGTCCTTCTACTCAAGAACTACCTTCTCCTCCAGACGTCCTTCTACTCAAGCACTACCTTCTCCTCAAGACGTCCTTCTACTCAAGCACTACCTTCTCCTCCAGACGTCCTTCTACTCAAGCACTACCTTCTCCTCAAGACGTCCTTCTACTCAAGCACTACCTTCTCCTCCAGACGTCCTTCTACTCAAGCACTACCTTCTCCTCCAGACGTCCTTCTACTCAAGCACTACCTTCTCCTCCAGACGTCCTTCTACTCAAGAACTACCTTCTCCTCCAGACGTCCGTCGGATTAAGAACTACCTTCTCCTCCAGACGTCCTTCTACTCAAGAACTACCTTCTTCCTCCAGACGTCCTTCTACTCAAGAACTACCTTTTCCTCCAGACTCCTTTCTACTCATGGACTTCCTTCTCCTCCAGACGTCCTTCTACTCAAGAACTACATTCTCTCCCAGATACCCCTTTATTTGAGAACTACCTTCTCCTCTAGACAGTCTTCTATTTAAGAATCACCTTCTCCTTCAGACGTTCTTCTACTCAAGAACTGCCTTCTCCTCAACACACCTTTCTACTCAAGAACTATATTCTCCTCTGGATGTCCTTCTACCCAACAACTTCCTTCTCCTCTAGATGCCTCTCTACTCAAGAATTACCTTCTCCTCCAGACGTCTTTCTACTCAAGAACTATATTCTCCTCCAGACGTCCTTCCACCCAAAACTTTCTTCTCCTCTAGACGCTATTCTACTCAAGAACTACCTTCTCTTCCAGATGCCCCTTTATTTGAGAACTATCTTCTCCTCTGGACAGTCTTCTATTCAAGAACTACCTTCTCCTTCAGCTGTCCTTCAACTCAAGAACTACCTTCTCCTCCTCACATGAGCCTGTGAGTGATCTCCATGTACAACATCACTTCCTACCTTTCATCTGCAGTCCCATCCACACACCATCACTTACAAATTACAACCTATTACAACATATTATCCTGTTGTTACTTTCAATTATTTAAAAAGTCTACTGCTAAGTATTTACTGCTATCAATAATTCAGAATTTAATAACAAAACATTTATTTTGTAGTAACTGCAAATGATTCAGTAACTACTAAACATTATTTATTTCTATTAAGTTTTCTGTATATACAATGAAACATTCAGTATCTGCTAAAATAACATTCAGTATTTATGTATATGAGTTCTGTAATGATCAAAGTGAGGAATTTACTTCTGGCGGAACTCATACTGTACAAGCTACAGATGTTAATGTGGGCAGATGTGGATGGACTGGTTGAACTCAGAGCTATTTAAAGTGCAGTTCCACCATGAGATTTATATTTTCTGCTATAAAGGTAAGTTGCCTGTGACAACCATAAAGGCGCCCACTATGAGGCTTGTGGTAGTTTACGGCTAATATTAATATCTAAGTAATTAACCTTTTAATGCTAAGCAGCTGCTTCTGCACCTTAAACTTTATTTCTCCTTTAATAATGTTCTTTCTCGGAGCTGTCAACAGCTAAAGAACATTAAGCTGAAACTTCTAATCTACTCTCAGGGCAACCATGAAAGCTTTTTTTATACAGTGATCAGCGTAGAACTACCTTCTACTCAAGAACTACTTCCTCCTCCAGACGTCCTTCTACTCAAGAACTACCTTCTCCTCCAGACGTCCTTCTACTCAAGAACTACCTTGTCCTCCAGACGTCCTTCTACTCAAGAACTACCTTGTCCTCCAGACGTTCTCTACTCAAGAACTACTTCCTCCTCCAGACGTCCTTCTACTCAGGAACTACCTTTTCCTCCAGACGTCCTTCTACTCAAGAACTACCTTCTCCTGCAGACGTCCTGCAACTCAAGAACTACTTCCTCCTCCAGACGTCCTTCTACTCAAGAACTACCTTCTTCCTCCAGACGTCCTTCTACTCAAGAACTACATTCTTTTCCAGATGTCCTTCTACTCAAGAACTACTTCCTCCTCCAGACATCCTTCTACTCAAAAAATATATTTTTCTCCAAACGTCCTTCTACTCAAGAACTATCTTCTCCTCCAGACGTCCTTCCGTTTTAAGTAGTGCAATTTTACACTAACTTAAAATATAATTCACAATAACAAACTTTAGTTAAATGATAGTATTTTATTGTATGTTGCTGAAAAAGTGAAGGAGCTAAAATCCATTTCTAATCGTTTATAATCTGGAAATATTATTCAAACATTACATCTACAGGTCATTTGTAAGCATTTAATACTTATGTATTGATAATCAAGAATAATTAAGTTCCACTTATTTGTTATGGTCTTGCAGATTCATTAGCAAAGCTGTTTGTTACTATGGTTCTATTTATTAGAGTGTTATTAATTGCTTATAAGATGATTAAAAACTGTATGATAGTACTTCTCCATAACACTTACAATGTAGAATTTAGAATTCGAATTAGCCACATGTGTTTGTACACAGTGGAATTTGGATCCCTATCCTTCATGCCACGACTGCCCCTAAACCTTAACACAGTAAAAGCGCTTCACTGGTTGAACCTAAAAAATACTGCATTGGTAAGCATTTAAGAATTCTTATGATAATGAAGACTAATTAAGTTCCATTTAGTTATGGACTTGCAGATCTTCCAGAAGCAAACAAACAAAAACTTGAAAAAACTTGAAATATGAGTGAAACCCAGCAGCTCTTCCAGTAAATCTGTTTCAAAAGAAATATCCACTCACGACAGACATCATTTGGAAGGTGTGTGAGTATCTCTGCCTTTGAATAAGATCTGCTGATTATAATTCTGAGCAGCTGATGCTGATTGAAAAGTGTTTTGGCTGCAACACAATAAGAATGAGGCTGCGACTCTCTGTTCTTCTGCCTGGCTGCCTTCAAGAAAGTTCAAGAAACACAGTATTTATGAGATGAGTGTGCTTTAGCGCCACCACAGTGTAACACTGACTAGTAAGATTTTCCCAGTTATCCAGCAGCCACATGTTGCACATTCTGATAATCAACCTTTCTAATAGAAGCTGCTCTGTGGTGGTCCTGTGGGGGTCCAGACTATTAAAGAACAGGCTAATAAAGGATACAGAAAAGCAGATGAACTACAGTCTGTAAGTGTAGAACTACTAAGAAAAATGTTCCTTAACATACAACCGCAATGATTTTGGATATCCCACCATCTACAGCACATAATATCATTAAAAGATTCAGAGAATCCGGAGAAATCCCTGTGCGCAAGGGACAAGGCCGAGGGTTAGTATTGGATGCTTGTGATTTGTGGGCCCTCAGATGGCCCTGCAGTAAACCTCTGGAGTCGACAGACGTAGAGGCGTGTCAAACATATCGTTTCTCTGCGTTTTTGTTAAAGGGAACTCCGGCTGGTAACACTTATAAGCCTTAATATGTTGTAATGACTCTAAATTAGTAGGACAGGTTGTTAAAAATCACTAAAAGTATCAGATTTATTAGATTTTGTGTAAAATTCGCTGCACGTGGGTCTCCATTGTTGTATCTACTGACGTGATCAGCGGGTAGTGACGTCAAATGGTTTCAGTAACCGGCCGTCACGCTCGAGCACAGCTAGCTACTAAACATGCTACTGTTCAGTCTTTACAGTTTGAACTAGAACTCAACATTTCTGACATCAGCGGTGACATCACACACCACGTTAGTGTAAATGGTGAACAGAGAGGGTGGAGGAGAGAGTGACACAGTGCTGGAGTTGTTGTGAAGCTGTGTGTTGGTGTTGACGGAGAAGGAGAGTGTCTGTTAAAGGAGCTCCGCTTTCTAGCAGGAAACATTCACGCTCAGTAAACAGCTAGATACACTGAACGGGAGTGTCTCTGAGCTTCACACTCCTTTATTAGTGAAGTAGTATGTTCACTACTAAGACTGTACTTTTACCTTCAGGATCCACAAACAAGGAGAAGCAGCTCAAGTCAAGTCAAGTGGGTTTTATTGTCATTTCAACTACATACAGAGTACACAGTGAAACGAAACAACGTTCCTTCAGCACCATGGTGCACCATAGACAGTGCATACAAGACACAAGTGCAACACAAACAAACAAGTGCGGACAGACAACACAACACAACACAGTACAGACAGAACACAACACAGTACAGACAAAACACAACACAGTACAGACAGAACACAACACAGTACAGACAGAACACAACACAGTACAGACACAACACAACACAGTACAGACACAACACAACACAGTACAGACAGAGAATAATAAATAATTGCTGGTAGTGTGCAAATTGTGCAATGTGTATAAATAGAGTCCAGTGAGGTAGTAAAGTTATTAGTGCAATGCTTTGTGCAAAAATGCTTCCCTTTTATCTGGGGTAAATGGTTGGAGAGAGAGAGAGGGGAGAGAGTGAGAGAGAGTGAGAGTGAGAGAGAGAGAGAGAGAGAGAGAGAGTGAGAGAGAGTGAGAGAGAGAGAGAGAGAGAGAGAGAGAGAGAGAGAGAGAGAGAGAGAGAGTACATGTACCAGAAGATATCAGTTCAGACGTTGAGTTGTGTTGAGAAGTCTTGGGGGAAGAAGCTGTTGGTCGTGCTGGACCGGACGCTGCGGTACCTTCTTCCTGATGGCAGGAGGGAGAACAGTCTGTGTGAAGGGTGGGTGGGGTCATCCACAATGCTGGTTGCTTTGCGGATGCAGCGGGTGGAGTAAATGTCCAAGACGGAGGGGAGAGAGACTCCGATGATCCTCTCAGCTGTCCTCACAACGCGTTGGAGGGACTTGCGGTCAGAGGCTGTGCAGGTCCCAAACCAGGCAGTGATGCAGCTGCTTACGATGCTCTCTATGGTTCCCCTATAGAAGAGGGTGAGGATGGGTGGAGGGAGACGGGCCTTTCTCAGCTTCCGGAGGAAGTAGAGACGCTGCTGGGCTTTCTTGGCTGTAGAGCTGGTGTTCAGGGACCAGGTGAAGTTCTCCGCTAGGTGGACACCAAGGAAACTTGGTGCTCTTAACGATCTCCACAGAGGAGCCGTTGATGTTAAGTGGAGAGTGGTCCGGTCTTGATTTCCTGAAGTCAACAACCATTTCCTTAGTCTTCTCTACATTCCAGTGAAGGTTGTTGACTGTACACCAGTCTGTCAGCTGCTGTACCTCCTCCCTGTATGCTGACGTCGCCTTTGCTGATGAGACCCAGCACAGTTGTATCATCGGCGAACTTTATGATGCTGTTAGAACTGTGTTTCGCAACACAGTCATGAGTCAGCAGGGTGAACAACAGAGGACTCAGTACACTGCCCTGGGGTGCCCCAGTGTTCATGGTGATGGTGCTGGAGCTGCTGTTCCCGAACCGGACTAACTGGGGCCTCCCTGTCAGGAAGTCCAGGATCCAGTTGCATGATGATGGTGAAGGTGTTGAATGCTGAACTGAAGTCTATGAACAGCATTCTGACGTAGGTGTCCTTCTTCTCCAGGTGGGTAAGGGAGAGATGAAGGGCGGTGGTGATGGCATCGTCCGTGGAGCGATTGGGACGATATGCGAATTGCAGGGGGTCTAATGAATAGGGGAGTTGGGTCTTGATGTTCCTCATGACTAGCCTCTCGAAGCACTTCATGATGATGGGCGTGAGAGCTACGGGACAGTAGTCATTGAGGCAGGACACCGTGCACGGGGATGATGGTGGTGGTCTTGAAGATGTCTGTGAGAACATCTGTCAACTGGTCCGCACACTCTCTGAGCACTCTGCCAGGGATGTTGTCTGGTCCTGCAGCTTTCCGTGGGTTGACTCTGCGCAGAGTTTTCCTCACGTCCACTGCAGTCAGGCACAGCGCCTGCTCGTCTGGCTTGGGTGTGATCTTGGGTGTGATCCTGCTCACCAACGTGTTGTTCTGTGCCTCAAACCGTGCATAAAAGTCGTTCAGGTCATCGGGGAGGAAGGCATCACTGTCACAGGATGGTGGCATTGTCCTGTAGTGTGTGATTTCCTGGATGCCCTGCCACATGCGCCACGTGTCACCCGTGTCCTGGAAGTGGTTGTGGATCCTCTGGGCGTGAGCGCGCTTTGCCTCTCGGATGGCTCGTGACAATTTGGCTCTTGCTTTCCTTAGGGCCGCCTTGTCACCCACTCTGAAGGCCGAGTCGCGGGCCCTCAGTAGCGCACGCACCTCAGGAGTCATCCACGGCTTCTGGTTTGGGCGTGTGGTGATGGTCTTGGAGACAGTGACATCATCAATACACTTGCTGATGTAGCCAGTGACTGATGCTGTGTACTCCTCCAAGTTAACAGAGTGGCCTTCAGTCGCAGCCTCCCTGAACACGTCCCATGCAGTGCACTCAAAACAGTCCTGAAGGGCAGAGATGCTCCTGCCGGCCAGGTTTTCAGCTGCTTCTGAACTGGTCTGGAGCGTCTGATGAGGGGTGTGTAAGCTGGAGTCAGATACACAGACATGTGGTCCGAGAACACGAGGTGGGGGCGGGGCTCCGCCCGGTACGCGCTGGGTATGTTTGTGTAAACAAGGTCCAACGCGTTCGCTCCTCTCGTGGCAAAGTCCACATGCTGATGGAATTTAGGGAGGACTGACTGGAGATTAGCGTGGTTGAAATCTCCGGTGACAATGAACAGTGTGTCTGGGTGTCTGGTCTGCAGGCCGCTGACGCCCCCGTGCAGCTCCCACAGTGCCTCTTTAGCATTAGCATTAGCGCTAGGCGGTATGTACACGGCGGCTATTAGCACGGCGGAGAATTCCCGTACTAAATAAAAAGGTCTGCACTTAACTATGACGAACTCCACCAGCGGAGAGCAGTGCTTGGCGACAGTCACAGCGTTGCTGCACCATTCTGTGTTAATGTAAACACACACGCCTCCACCGCGGGTCTTCCCGGACAGACCCGCGCTCCTATCCGCTCTGAACGAGGCTAGCCCGTCTAGCTGAATGGCGCTGTCTGGAATACTGTCACTGAGCCACGATTCCACAAAGACTAGAGCACAGCAGTCTCTGAACTCTCGCTGGGTCGCTCGCTGGAGTCGAATGCAGTCCAGTTTATTATCGAGGGAGCAGACGTTTGCGAGGAATAGCGATGGTATAGCCGGGCGGCTAGGGCTAGCCTTTAGCCTCGCGCGAACCCCGGCTCTCTTACCGCACTTCCGCTTTTGCTCGCACGGCTTGCGATGACACTTCCGCCGGGCTCCGCCATCAGGAAACGCCGCGGACTGCAGGCCTGGGTCTTGTAGCAGGCTGAGCTTGTGTAGCGTCTGCAGAACTTCGTCCGAAAGATTGTTTTTAGGCTGATTTCTCCACTGAAGCAGGGTCTGCCGGTGGTAGGATATGTGCACTGGTGTTCTGATGCACATATTTGCAGAGATGGACGAGAATATTCACAAACAATAACACAAAAAAGCACAAAAAGCACCATTTCTCGGACCAAGAGTGGTCGCTGTGTGTTAACGCGCCGCCGACCGGAAACCGACTTCTGTCGCTAACGCTAAACGTTCTCAGGAGAGAATCCATGTTCACGTTCACGGTTCTTCTCGCGGTTCTCCATAATCTGGAGCTTCTGGACTTCCTGTGTGGGGAAACTGTGGCACTGCATTGTGTTTTAGTCTACGCTTAAAACCAACAGCCTCCGTCAAGTCTCTCACCAGTGGTGGTCTACTGAACCACTCAAACTCATCCAGACTGAAGTGAGGAGAGCAGAGCGGGGGTCTTTGGGTAGCTGTGTTGGTCCACACGCTGCTTCACTAACTATTCTCCTTGTTTATGTTTGTGAAAGCTGTTTAGACTAATATCAGTCTTCACACTGCCTTTCACTGAAACAACATCAACAACACAATGTACATGGTTTTCTTTAAGCTAGTTTAGTAACTAACACTCACTCCTTCACACCACAGTCCAGTTCAGACCTGAAACCATCTGACCTCATCTACCCAGCAGGCATTGCGTGTCAGTAATAATGGCTGCATCCATATGTTAAATATTTAGAATTAAAGAGTTAATTTATAAATAAATCTGATACTTTTTGTGATTTTTTACAACATGTCTTAATAATTTAGAGTCACTACATCATATTAAGGCTTACAAGTGTTACCAGCCGGGATTCTCTTTAATATCTTTGTGATTAACAGAGTCGGTACTTTCATTACACCCAATCTTGAGTCTGTACGTCGCTCACATCCGGAGTTATGAACCAATAAAAAATGAGCAACCCAGTCTGCCTCTCTTGTCTGACTGGTGGATTCGTGTGTCTGTCATCTGTGTGACAAAATGGTGTAGCTAGTTTTCAAGCACCAAAACAGTTTGTCCACATAAGTAAAATAAATTTTGTACAAGATATATGAAGAATTTTAAAATCGGACTTCAAGTTTTAGGTTTAGGACCAGATAATCTCACCATACTTCCTCCAGGTCACTTATATTCTCATGACTGAGACTGTTCTGAATATTTTGATATACAATATGTGGGTATTATGTTATATGCAGATGCCTTGAAAGGCAAAATTAGGTAATTATTCAAAAATCGATGCCATAGGGTTAAAAACAGGCCTGATTCTCTTCTGGAAATCACTGCATGGGCTCAGGATCTCTACCTGTGCAGCTTCTAAAGCTTTGCTATCAAGATTTTAAACAGAGGTTCTCTTCTTTGGTGTTTAGTTTATTAAACTGTAAACACTGTTTGATCAGAGAAGGATGGGTCTCCTCTGGTGAGTCTTGGTTCCTCCCAAGGTTTCTTCCTCCAGTCTGAGGGAGGTGTTCTTGCTCACTGGGGGGTATATGTTGTAACTGTCTGTTTTCAAAACTCTGTAAAGCTGCTTTGAGACAACATCGCTGTAAAAAGCTCTATATAAATAAACTTGACTTTAAAAGTTGGGTCTATGAGATTTTCATCATAACTGGGGTTGTACTGTTACTAAACGTACTATAAAATATTTGTACCTACATTCTGTACCTTAAAATAAAGAGATTCTGACAACAATAAGGTTAAACAATAGGACACGGGGAGCTCCAGTCACACAAGCTGATTCATCTTACTGACCAGTGTGGACTTGCGTGCTCACCAGCTACTCTGCAGGCAGATGAACGGATCACCGGCCAAGTGACCTTAAATAAAAACAATACTGCAACAGCCAGACTGGCTTAAATATAAACACCAGTCCAGCAGCGGCCGCAGAGCACAGACACAGACTCTCACTCTCGTCCTGTCACATACATGTTGATCCCGGGTCCCCAAACAAACCCTCTCTAAAGCGGCTGGGGAGGAAAACGCTGCTGTGTCTGAACATGTTAGCTGAAAGACAGCACTTTCATATCACTCTCTCACTTCTGTGGCTTCTTCTCTCCCTCCCTCTTTCCTCACTCATCACTCTCCCTATATACAGACCCAGGAAGACACACACAGCATTGTGCATGCAGGCAAACGCTCTGTTATTAGAACAGGCAGCAAGGAGAACGACCAGCCAGCGCTACAATCACAGGACGTGACGTGCAAGTCCACGTCATGGTGAACACTACACAGACACAAACGACCCACAGCCCAACACACATCCAACCAACAACTGGCAACAAGTCTCTCCATGCACTTGATTTTTAGACACCTGTTAGAAATAGGTGCATCTGAAACGCCTGAACTCAGTGAGTGGGGGGCGTCCACATACTTTTGGCCACATAGTGGACCCAAATATTTGTGCTGGAGTTTTCAGAGGGGGTGGTTTTGACAGTTTGGGGGCGGGAAATGGGCCAAACGCTATTGGCTGATGTCACCTGCAAGGTGTCCTTCTCTATAGCGGTAGTGCTAGCTTGGGCTTCCATCGTGACTCAGCAAACTAGCTAGAAGTGGTAGCCTAGCGCTAGCTAGCTGTTTCTCCAGCTAGCGTCGCCACAGCGGACGGAAATGATCATACAGTTAAGCCCCGCCCACTTAAAGGGAAGATATGATTGGTCAGTTTTACTGTCATTTGAAATTGGTATGGTACTGAATTATAACTGCCTGGCCCCCTCTGTACATGACCAGCGGGACCACCAATCACCAACATTCTGCAGAGGCATCACAGTATTTTTAGATATTTTTATAATTGTTTATATTATAAACAAAATATTTGTATAATTGTTTAGATGTTGATTGTCAAACTGTAAGAAGATAAAATAAAATTATAAATATGTGTGTGTGTGTGTGTGTGTGTGTGTGTGTGTGTGTGTGTGTGTGTGTGTATGAAGAATATTTTAGGCCCTCTGAGAGGGCATAAAGGGCCATGACTGTTCCCCACTGTGTTATGGAAACCAGAAATAACAATGTTAGAATGTAGAACTCAGGTCAGTAAAGCGTGACATGCCCTTTCCAATGAGCCCTGGATCTCATTGCTAGTTTTCTGGGAACTGGAGATACGGACCCCTATAATCTTGCAAACTTGTATCCTATTTAGGCGCACCCTAGACGGGCTTGCCAAGATGCTAACCTGACTTGAAGCTTCATAGCATTGCAGGTGGTTAAGAATTTGCATCCTACTTAGGTGCACCCTGGGCAGTTTTGCTGAGATGCTTGCTCTTGATGGAGGTCCACAGATCCAAAGAAATTAAGCTGGAAGCTGTGATAAAGAGTGGACTCACTCTTACTGAACATTTTCAGTTCAATTTGCTTTCTGTCTTTTTCCCTGATGCTGAAAATATGAATAATTAGTACTTAATCATCTCGTCTCTTCAGTCTCTTCAGTGTTGAACGCTGAGCTGAAGCTGCTCCATGGTGTCCGAGTGTTGGAGAAACTGTCTGGAGTTAACTGTACAGACTGCAGAGTTAAAGTTGTTCAGGATTCTGTTGAAGATGTGGGAGCTGAAGTTCAGCAGCTGGTTTTGGGAATCCACCTTAAACGGAGCTGCAGTTACTCTCTAGCTGCAGTGTTTAAGGTGGAACATTAGATGAAGAATGTGGAGAAGAGGATCTTCAGGCTGGTTTAAAGATCAACATGTAGCTCTGACAGTTGGGTTGTTTGTTGGTAAGGAATGAAAAGTGGTGATGTTCCCTTCACAGCCTGGAACGCTGGATTTCTCCACATAGTCCATCGTTCTGGTAGCTGTGGTGGGTGTGTGTAAGTGTTGAGGGTGTAGATATTAACGAGTCTGGTATGTAACAGTGTAGGGTTTTGAGCTCGGCCTGTTTTATCTTCTCTCTTTAGTAAAAGCAGGATTTGTATTTGAAGAACAGAGTTTGAGGTTCAGGGTATGTACAGTTCTGAGTACTGAACTCTCACTAGTACACTATATAACACTGTACATACAGGTTTACAGTCTATAGCATTCTATGGGGGAAAATTTAGAATTCTAATTATTGCTGGCATGAACTTCCTGAGCGCACAAGGAATGCGCTCTACTGTGTGTATGTGCAAGTGAGATTTAAGACGCTCATAAGCAAATACGACACCATTCTTAATAAAAAAAAACTTGTATGAAGAGAAAGCAGCATCCGGAGCAGAACAGAGTATGCTTTCCGCGGAGGAGACAGTGTCGGCGTGGTTACGGCCGGCCTGCGCGGTGGCAACGCGCCCAATCACTAGCATTCATAATGAATGAGATTTGAATGGTGTGCATCCTGAGAGCGGCGCAGGCTGTCATAACTCAGAGACGAGGCTCACAGACGTGCCAAATGGAAATGTGATGCGCCTCTGTCGAACGAGCGCTGCGCTCCGGGCTGCTCCAGCATCTGCTGGAGACGAGCCGCTCCGGGCCCTTTCTCTCTTTCTCTCTGAACACCGGCGCGCTTGTTCGGGTTGCACACGCGTCCATAAAAACAGATCTTCCCTTTTTTCTGTCCGTGAGCAACCAAAATGAGGATTACCAAAAAAAGAATTGAAAAAAAAGAAAAGATCTGGTTGTCTGAGACAGTTTAACCCCTTAATGCCTTCCTACGATTTTGCCACTCAGTTTAAGTGAGTGACTTATACTGTAAATACTAGGATATTAAAATACTTACTTATGTACTAACATCATAAGAACATTCAGTACATTTAAACTCTCCCCCTATTCATTTCCTATGTTACTGTATGTACTGCTGAGTGTCTATGTTACTGTTTGTACTGCTGAGTATCTCTATGTTACTGTATGTACTGCTGAGTATCTCTATGTTACTGTATGTACTGCTGAGTGTCTCTATGTTACTGTATGTACTGCTGAGTGTCTCTATGTTACTGTATGTACTACTGAGTGTCTCTATGTAACTGTATGTACTGCTGAGTATCTCTATGTTACTGTATGTACTGCTGAGTGTCTCTATGTAACTGTATGTACTGCTGAGTGTCTCTATGTAACTGTATGTACTGCTGAGTATCTCTATGTTACTGTATGTACTGCTGAGTGTCTCTATGTAACTGTATGTACTGCTGAGTGTCTCTATGTAACTGTATGTACTGCTGAGTATCTCTATGTTACTGTATGTACTGCTGAGTGTCTCTATGTAACTGTATGTACTGCTGAGTGTCTCTATGTTACTGTATGTACCGCTGAGTGTCTCTATGTTACTGTATGTACTGCTGAGTGTCTATGTTACTGTATGTACTGCTGAGTATCTCTATGTTACTGTATGTACTGCTGAGTGTCTATGTTACTCTATGTACTGCTGAGTATCTCTATGTTACTGTATGTACTGCTGAGTGTCTATGTTACTCTATGTACTGCTGATTATCTCTATGTTACTGTATGTACTGCTGAGTGTCTCTATGTTACTGTATGTACTGCTGAGTGTCTCTATGTTACTGTATGTACTGCTGAGTGTCTCTATGTTACTGTATGTACTGCTGAGTGTCTCTATGTTACTGTATGTACTGCTGAGTGTCTCTATGTTACTGTATGTACTGCTGAGTGTCTATGTTACTGTATGTACTGCTGAGTGTCTCTATGTAACTGTATGTACTGCTGAGTATCTCTATGTTACTGTATGTACTGCTGAGTATCTCTATGTTACTGTATGTACTGCTGAGTGTCTATGTTACTCTATGTACTGCTGATTATCTCTATGTTACTGTATGTACTGCTGAGTATCTCTATGTTACTGTATGTACCGCTGAGTGTCTCTATGTTACTGTATGTACTGCTGAGTGTCTATGTTACTGTATGTACTGCTGAGTGTCTCTATGTTACTGTATGTACTGCTGAGTATCTCTATGTTACTGTATGTACTGTTAAGTGTCTCTATGTTACTTTATGTACTGCTGAGTGTCTATGTTACTGTATGTACTGCTGAGTATCTCTATGTAACTGTATGTACTGCTGAGTGTCTATGTTACTGTATGTACTTCTGAGTATCTCTATGTTACCGTATGTCCTGCTGAGTGTCTCTATGTTACCGTATGTACTGTTAAGTGGCTTATTGTTACTGTATGTACTGCTGAGTGTCTATGTTACTGTATGTACTGCTGAGTGTCTATGTTACTGTATGTACTGTTAAGTGTCTGTTTGGTAAATCTCTTAAAATCAGTATGTCATTATTTAATGTTCCAAGTTTTCATTAAAAATACAGTTTTTGATTTTAAACCATTATTTTAGTTATTATTATTATTATTATTTACTTACTTCACGAACAAAAACAGTGTTTGTAAGTATGTTCCTGACTGCAAATGTTTACAAATGTCACCATTTCCTATCAAACTCCATAGTGAACACATAAGGGTTAATTCTGAGCCGTGTTGTTTGTTAGAAGGTAGTGATAAAATGATTTTTATTTGAAAATTTCAATAATTAAACTGAAGTCAGGATTTGTGATGATCAAAAAACAGCAAATTGATAAATTCATGGAAACTCAAATGTTTTATCGTCTCTCTTTAGTAAAAACAGGATTTGTATCTGAAGAACAGAGTTTGAGGTTTAGGTTATGTACAGTTCTGAGTACTGAACTCTCACTAGTACACTATGTAACACTGTACATACAGGTTTATATGTAAATGTGTTGGTTTTTATGAGGTTCACAGCAAGAAGAACATCTTAATAGGCTTGGTTTTCATAAGTGATCTGTCTGGAGATATATATATATATATATATATATATATATATATTAGCCCTTTAGGGGCTACACAAAAGCTCACTGTTGGGTTTGGTTCTTGGCTAATGGACTTATTCTGTGTTCTTGAAGGTTCCACTGTCTGCCTACAAAGAATTACATCTGAGCATCTGTAGGTGTAACTCAGTGACCAGCCGCTGAGGTCAGTGTGTGGCTCTGCAGCACCTTGGCCAGCAGGAAGCCAGTGTGTGTGAGGATAATGAGGTTTCACAGTGAGATATCTGCAGCTCCATCACGCTCAGCAGAGCCTTCTCTTTTAGCTCAGAGGAACATGAGCGCATAACGTGAGCTACATTGGAGGAAAATAGCCACCAGTATGGGCCGTGGGAGGCGTGTGGGCAGCCGGCGTTTTAACAAGACCGACAACAACACACAATCACACACACACACACACACACACACACACACACACACACACACAAATATACACGCAAACATGCACCAAATTCTGTCAGAGGTTACAAACCAGAATGTTCCATCGTGATCTGTGGAGAAAACTCTGGAAAACCCAAAACAGAGGAAAAATAAAAAAGGATTAAGAGAAAAGAGAAAAAATGAGTATTCGTTATGTGTGTGGAGGGGGGGAGAAAGAGAGAGAGCAAGAAACAAAGCAGAGGAGAAAAAAAGAGAATGAGAGAGGCAGAGAAGAAAGAAAGAAAGTCAACATTGCGACACTAACAACACATTATTTATTATCCTTAAAAACTTTAAATTATTTAATAACAACTAAATTATTTAATAACTGAATGATTTTATTTGTACTCATAATTGTTCAAATACTCTTATCAATTATTCAACTATTATTCAACTGCTCTACATTTTTCAATTAGAATGATAACTCTTCATTCACTACTATGAATTATTTAATAACTATTATAACTTATTGAATGCTACTACATCATTCAATTTCCACTATGAACCAATTGCTACTACAAATTACTCAATTACTGCTACGATTCAATAACTGCTACAATGTATTAAATGCTGCTGTACATTATTCGATTACTGCCATGAACAATTCAACTACTATGCAATCATGGTAGTAATTGAAAGAACTACAGTAGTTGAATCATTCATGGCAGTAATTGATTCATTAAGTCCTATAAATGATTCAACTACTACCATAAAATATTAATTATTTTTATTAACAATTAAACTACTCCAATAAATTATTATACTACTATGCGTTACGCATTTACCATGACCATTTTTTCTATTACTACTATGAATTATTCAATTTTTACTAAATATTTTGCAAATACTATAATTCTTTTACTACTATAAAATATCAAATTACTTCAACTTCTGTTATATCTTACTACTATAAACTATTAATTTATTACAATATATATTTACTATAAACAATTTAATCAATTACAAATTATTATTAATAACTATTATTAATTTAGTACTAGTTATTAAATTAGTTATTATACCAGTTATTCAAATAATATTATGAATAGTATGAATTACTACTACAGATTATTCAATTGCTACTATAAATTATTAAATTAAAATTATGAATAGTCTTATTCAGTACTACAGATTATTCAATTGCTTTTATTTCTTAATTAATATTATGAATGGTATGAATCCGTACTACAGTTTATTCAAATACGTTCATAGATTATTTAATTGCTAATATACATTTTTCAATTAATATTATGAACAGTATGAATTACTAATACGGATTATTCAATTGCTACTATAAATTATTCAATTGCTACTATAAATAGTCTTAATTACTACTAAATATAATTAAATTGCTTTTATGGATTATTTAATTGCTACTGTACATTTCTCAATTAATATTATGAATGGTATGAATCCGTACTACAGTTTATTCAAATACGTTCATAGATTATTTAATTGCTAATATACATTTTTCAATTAATATTATGAACAGTATGAATTACTAATACGGATTATTCAATTGCTACTATAAATTATTCAATTGCTACTATAAATAGTCTTAATTACTACTAAATATAATTAAATTGCTTTTATGGATTATTTAATTGCTACTGTACATTTCTCAATTAATATTATGATTGGTATGAATCAGTACTACAGCTTATTCAATTACTTTCATAGATTATTTAATTGCTACTATACATTGCTCAATGAATCTTATGAATAGTATGCATTACTAATACAGATTATTCAATTGCTCCTAAAAAATTTAATTGCTATTATAAATAGTCTTAATTACTACTACTGCCTATTTAATTACTTTCATGGATTATTCAATTGCTTCCTTAATATTTCCAATAACAACAAATACTTTCATTATTTTATTATTATAATTGTTATTTTATTACAACTATTATAATATTTTAACTATGATAAATGATCTACTACACATTTTTTTAGTATTTATGATGAATTATTCTATAACTAGCTGGTGAATTAAACCATGCTGTTATTGCGGTGGGTGACTTACTAGGAAAAGGTGGTCCGGGCTGTTAGGGGTGAAATGGTAAGAGATAAATAAACGAGACTGCGGCTCCACTAACACGTGAGGTTATGAGACACATCAATCTTACGCAGTCGAGGACTTGGTATGGTAGCCTGGAAGCAGCCCCTCAGCCTGCGTGCACACACATCCTCTGTCCTATTTACGAGCAGCTGTAAGGGCTCCGGGGTCAGAGGTCAGCGCCGTAAACAGCAGCTTCAATAACAGGATTATGAAGGCAGGAGAGATACTGTCATAGCTGAAAGGAGGAGCGCATGCAAGCGCAGGCCGTTATAAAAGAATAGATCTCGTCGTCTGACATAACCGTCCTCTCCTGCAGGCCCGCGATCTACATCGGATGCAACCCCGAGCTGGAGAAAACGGCCCCCCTGAAAAGGAGCTATAAATACGGCTGCGGTGGCTCGCGGCGGTCCAGCCTCTGGAGAGCGTGAGGAGTGTGCTTTCACTGTAGCTCCGAGTTCAGCACCTTGGACAGCAGCTCTGTGGGCTGCGCACCGCCGCCCAGTCAAAATCACAGGTGTTAAATCAACTCCTACAGAGCCAAACACGCTCGAACAAAGTCCAGTCTGGTTCACTTTAACTCCGTAAGAGCTCGTGATACTACGCTGAGCTACATATTAAAGGGAACCCCGGCTGGTAACACAAATAAGCCTTAAAATGGTGAAATGACTCTAAATTATTAGGACAGGTTGTAAAAAATCACAAAAAGTATCAGATTTATTAGATTTTGTGTAAAATCCGCTCGTGGGTCTCCATTGTTGTATCTACTGACGTGATCAGCGGGTAGTGACGTCAAATGGTTGCAGTAACCGGCCGTCACGCTCGAGCACAGCTAGCTAGCTAAACATGCTACTGTCCAGTCTTTACAGTTTGAGCTAGAACTCAACATTTCTGACATCAGTGGTGACATCACACACCACGTTAGTGTAAATGGTGAACAGAGAGGGTGGAGGAGAGAGTGACACAGTGCTGGAGTTGTTGTGAAGCTGTGTGTTGGTGTTGACGGAGAAGGAGAGTGTCTGTTAAAGGAGCTCCGCTTTCTAGCAGGAAACATTCACGCTCAGTAAACAGCTAGATACACTGAACGGGAGTGTCTCTGAGCTTCACACTCCTTTATTAGTGAAGTAGTATGTTCACTACTAAGACTACTTTCACCTTCAGGATCCACAAACGAGGAGAAGCAGCTGACGCTAACGCTAAACGTTCTCAGGAGAGAATCCAGCGCATGTTCATGTTCACGGTTCTTCTCGCGGTTCTCCATAATCTGGAGCTTCTGGACTTCCTGTGTGGGAAAACTGTGGCACTGCATTGTGTTTTAGTCTACGCTTAAAACCAACAGCCTCCGTCAAGTCTCTCACCAGTGGTGGTCTACTGAACCACTCAAACTCATCCAGACTGAAGTGAGGAGAGCAGAGCGGGGGTCTTTGGGTAGCTGTGTTGGTCCACACGCTGCTTCACTAACTATTCTCCTTGTTTATGTTTGTGAAGCTGTTTAGACTAATATCAGTCTTCACACTGCCTTTCACTGAAACAACCATCAACAACACAATGTACATGGTTTTCTTAAGCTAGGTTAGTAACTAACACTCACTCCTTCACACCACAGTCCAGTTCAGACCTGAAACCATCTGACCTCATCTACCCAGCAGGCATTGCGCTTCAGTAATAATGGTTGTGTCCATATGTTAAATATTTAGAATAAAAGTGTTAATTTATAAATAAATCTGATACTTTTGTGATTTTTTACAACTTCTTAATAATTTAGAGTCATTAAAATATATTAAGGCTAACGGGTGTTATCAGCCGGGGTTCCCTTTAAAGCCATAGTTTCAACAAATATCCAATTTACTTGCACATTACTCTCCAACGTACTCGCTCAGCCAAGACTCTTCAGTGTAATATACGGTATCGCCTCCTGCTGACTGCATACCTATAAGTCTTTATGCACTACAGTTTTTAACCCTTTGGCTGAGAATCGTGTGTATACTCTTAGTGCATGAATATATTAGCAACGATTTTTTAAACTCTATATTTGTACAATGGGATATTTTTGAACTCTTTCGTAAAAAGGGAGTCTGGTTTCCTCCCCTCGCTTTGAGAACCTAATGCGATTATGACGGAGCTGATTTGCAAACAATGAGTATGTCTATACCAGCTTCAACCACAGCTCTACAGACAGCCAGTCTAGAAGCAACTAGAGATGTTAAGGCTGCCATGGAGTATAGTGAACATACATACTTAATGTTTTAATGATAACATGTTCTGATGGTTATATATTATAAAGACAATGACTTTTCAAGCCTAATCGGTTAAATGCTGGTGTGAACAATAAGGGTGCACTGATACTGATACCAGTATTGGGCTGATAATAAGCTAATTTCCTCAAACTCACACATACCAACAACCCATGTGACGTAAGCCGAGTGTCCACTGCTGCTCTAATGAACAAACGACTGGAGCTGGAAGGTAAAAATCTCTACATCTGCTACCAAAGTCCATATGTAGTGACTTTATTCTGTTTGACTGAATAAAATAATGATGTATGAGGATTCTCTTAAATGCTGTCACTGTGAAACAGGCTGTGGAGAGGCTGGACTGGCCTACTGTGCATTGTAGTGAGTAGAGTTGCTCAGTACTCTGCGTGCAGCATGTTATTTTACAAGAAACAGTATGTCCACACCAGATTCAATCACAGTTCTACAGACAGCTAATATATAAGTAATAGAGATATAAAGGTTACAGTGCAGTATTATGAATATTCATAAGTAATGTGATGTAAGCCGAGTGTCCGCTGCTGCTCTAATGAACAAACGACAGGAGCTGGCAGGTGAAAAAGTCATCATCTGCTACCAAAGTCCATATGCAGTGACTTTATCCTGTTTGACTGAATAAAATAATGATGTATAAATGTTAATATGAAGATTTTATTAAACGCTTAATGTTGACTGAATAAAATAGCGATGTATAAACTTTAATACAATGTTTTTTTAAAGGTTGTTTTTGTAAAACAGGCTGTGGAGAGGCTGGACTACCCTACTGTGCATTGTGGTGAGTAGAGTTGCTCAGTACTCTGCGTGCAGCATATTATTTACTAAGTATTATTTTTAAGTAACTAGAGACATAAAGGTTGCAGTGCAGTACCATGAACATTCATACTTAATGTTTTAATTATAATATGTACTGATTGTTATATATGGTGAAGACGAGGTCCTTAAAAGCCATATGACTTTTCAAGCCTAATAGGTTAAATGCTGGTGTGAACAATAATAAAAAATACTCATAAAAACTCACACATACCAACGACTCAGAGTGTCCACTGCTGCTCTAATGGACAAACATATGGCAGGTGAAAAATTCTACATCTGCTAGCAAAGTCCATACGTGACTTTACTCTGACTGAATAAAATAGTGATGTATAAACGTTAATATGAAGATTTTATTAAACGCTGTCGTTGTAAAACAGGCTGTGGAGAGGCTGGACTGGCCTACTGTGCATTGTGGTGAGATTGCTAAGTACTCGGCGTGCAGCATGTTATTTTACAAGAAACAGTATGTCCAAATCAGCTTTAATCACAGTTCTTCAGACAACTAATCTATAAGTAATAGAGATATAAAGGTTACAGTGCAGTATCATAAACATTCATATGTAATGTGACGTAAGCAGAGTGTCCACTGCTGCTCTAATGAACAAACGACTGGAGCTGACAGGTAAATAAGTCAACATCTGCTACCAAAGTCTGTATGTAGTGACTTTACTCTGTTTGACTGAATAAAACAGTGATGTATAAACTTTAATACAATGTTTTTTAAAGGCTGTCTTTGTTAAACAGGCTGTGGACAGGCTGTACTATCCTGCTGTTCATTGTGGTGAGTAGAGTTGCTCAGTACTCGGCGTGCAGCATGTTATTTTACAAGATCTATAAGTAACTGGACATATAAAGCTTGCAGTGCAGTAACATGAACATTCATACTTAATGTTTTAATGCGTACTGATTGTTATATATGGTGAAGACCAGGTCATTAAAAGCCATATGACTTTTCAAGACTAATAAGTTACATGCTGGTGTGAACAATAATATAAACAGAGGCTGGACTGTCCTACTGTGCGTTGTGGGAAATCGAGTTGCTCAGTACTTTGTGTGCAGCATGTTAGAGGCTGGACTGGCCTACTGTGCGTTGTGGTGTGTAAAGTTGCTCAGTACTCGGCGTGCATGTTATTTTACAAGAAACAGTATGTCCACACCAGATTCAACCACCGTTCTGCAGACGGCTAATCTATAAGTAATAGAGATATAAAGGTTACAGTGCAGTATCATGAATATTCATTCATAATGTGGCGTAAGCCGAGTGTCCGCTGCTGCTCTAATGAACAAACGACTGGAACTGACAGGTGAAAAAGTCATCATCTGCTACCAAAGTCCATATGCAGTGACTTTACCCTGTTTAACAGAATAAAACAGTGATGTATAAACTTTAATACAATGTTTTTTTAAAGGCTGTCTTTGTAAAACTACTGTGCATTGTGGTGAGTAGAGTTGCTCAGTACTCGGCGTGCAGCATTTATTTGAAATTTTCTTCCTGCTAAGTATGAGTACATGTTTTTAGTAAATACAGACTTAGACACTGTTATCAATTACTTTCTGCTGCTCAGTACTCAGCGTTCAGCATGTTGTTTTGAATGAAACAGCCTTATTTGAAACTAAGGATGTATCAATACCAGTTTCTACTGAGTACAAGTACTCGTCTCTAATGAGTCTGATACCATGATGAATTACTCTAAACTGAGTAGTTGGTAGTTAAATGACCTGCATTAGCCACACATGTCAGCTACACATGCCATCAAGTGGCATCATCTGTAAGTGCATTTCATAGTACTGACTGAAATTTAAACCATAAGAGGTTAAAGTTTAAAGGTTTTAGTTTAAGTTTAGTATTAGGTTTAGGATTTAGGTAGGGATTATTTGTAGTTTAGCTTTAGGTTTAGGCTTTAGGTTGAAGTAAAGGGTGAATTTTAGGATTAGAATTAGGCATTGGGTTGAAGAGTAGAGTTTACGATTATGTTTTGGCTTTAGTTTGAAGTTATGGATAGAGTTTAGGATTAGGTTTACGAATTAGGTTGAAGTTAAGGGTAGAGTTTAGGATTAGGTCTAGGCTTTACGGTTGTAGTTTAGAGTTTAGGATTGGGTTTAACGTTAAGGTTGATGTTAATGTTCAGCAGAGGATTTAGAGTTTTGATTGAAGTTAAGGTTAAGGTTGGGGTTTAGGATTAGATTGAGGTTGAAGGTTAGTGTTAGGATTTATGATTGGATTTAGGTTGAAAGTTAGGGTTTAAGATTACGTTTAGGTTTTGGGTTGAAGTTAAGGTTAGAATTAGGGTTTAGGATTGAGTAAAGGCTTTAGGTTGAAAGTAATTCTAGGATTAGGCAGAGATTAAGAGTAGAATTTAGTTTAGGCTTTAAATTGAAGTTTTTGGATATAGATTGGAGATAGAGTGTAGATAAAGTGTACGCTTAGGCCTTTGGTTAAAGTTAAAGGTAGAGTGTAGGTTTAGGTTTTGGCAAATGGTTGAAGTTAAGGGTAGTGTTTAGCATTAGGTTTCAGGCTAAAGTTAAGATTAAGTTAGAACCTTTGGTTTAAGTTGAAGGTCAATTTTAGCAGTAGGTTTAGGCTTTGTTTTAGGATTGGTTTTAGGCCTTTGGTTGAAGGTAAAGGTAGAGTTTGGGAGTAGGTTTAGGCTTTAGGTTGAAGCTTCTATTTACATTTACAGCATTTTGCAGATGCTCTTTTCCAGAGTGGCTTACATGAGTGCTATGTGTTTAGAGTTTAAGAAGCTAAAGATAAAGTTTAAGATTAGGTTTAGGCCTTTAGTTAAAGATAGAGTTTGGGAGTAGGTTTAGGCTTTAGGTTGAAGTTAATAGTAGGTTTTAGAATTAGGTTTAGGTTTTAGGTTGAAGTCAAAGGGTAGAGTTTAAGATTAGGTTTAGGCTTTAGGTTCAAGCTAATGGTAGGGTTTAGGCCTTTGGTTAAAGTTAAGGGTAGGGTTTAAGGTTATGCTTAGGCTTTAGGTTGAAGGTAAAGATAGAGTGTATGCTTAGGCCTTTGGTTGAAGTTAAAGGTAGATTTTAAGATTAGGTTTAGGCTTCAGGTTCAAGCTAATGGTAGGGTTTAGGATTAAGTTTAGGCTTTAGGTTAAAGGTAAGGGTAGGGTTTAGGCCTTTGGTTGAAGTTAAGGGTAGGGTTTAGGACTATGTTTAGACTTTCGTTTGAAGGTAAAGAGTATAGGTTTAGGTTTAGGCCTGTGGTTAAAGTTAAGGGTAGCATTTAAGATTAGGTTTGGGATTTAGGTTCAAGCTAATGGTAGGGTTTAGGATTAAATTTAGGCTTTAGGTTAAAGTTAAGGGTAGGGTTTAGGCCTTTGGTTGAAGTTAAAGGTAGGGTTTAGGCCTTTGGTTGAAGTTAAGTGTAGGGTTTAGGACTATGTTTAGGCTTTAGGTTGAACGTAAAGAGTGTTGGTTTAGGTTTAGGCCTTTGGTTGAAGTTAAAGGTAGAGTTTAGGATTATGTTTAGGCTTTAGGTTGAAGGTAAAGAGTAGATTTAGGTTTAGGCCTTTGGTTGAAGTTAAAGGTAGGGTTTAGGATTATGTTTAGGCTTTAGGTTGAAGGTAAAGAGTGTAGGTTTAGGCCTTTGGTTGAAGCTAAAGGTAGGGTTTAGGATTATGTTTAGGCTTTAGGTTGAATGTAAAGAGTAGATTTAGGCCTTTGGTTGAAGTGAAAGGTAGGGTTTAGGATTATGTTTAGGCTTTAGGTTGAAGGTAAAGAGTAGATTTAGGTTTAGGCCTTTGGCTGAAGTTAAAGGTAAGGTTTAGGATTATGTTTAGGCTTTAGGTTGAAGGTAAAGAGTGTAGGTTTAGGCCTTTGGTTGAAGTTAAAGGTAGGGTTTAGGATTATGTTTAGGCTTTAGGTTGAAGGTAAAGAGTAGATTTAGGTTTAGGCCTTTGGTTGAAGTTAAAGGTAGAGTTTGGGATTATGTTTAGGCTTTAGGTTGAAGGTAAAGAGTGTAGGTTTAGGCCTTTGGTTGAAGTTAAAGGTAGGGTTTAGGATTATGTTTAGGCTTTAGGTTGAAGGTAAAGAGTAGATTTAGGTTTAGGCCTTTGGCTGAAGTTAAAGGTAGGGTTTAGGATTATGTTTAGGCTTTAGGTTGAAGGTAAAGAGTGTAGGTTTAGGCCTTTGGTTGAAGTTAAAGGTAGGGTTTAGGATTATGTTTAGTCTTTAGGTTGAAGGTAAAGAGTAGATTTAGGTTTAGGCCTTTGGTTGAAGTTAAAGGTAGGGTTTAGGATTATGTTTAGGCTTTAGGTTGAAGGTAAAGAGTGGAAGGTATAGGCCTTTGGTTGAAGTTAAAGGTAGGGTTTAGGATTATGTTTAGGCTTTAGGTTGAAGGTAAAGAGTAGGTTTAGGTTTAGGCCTTTGGTTGAAGTTAAAGGTAGGGTTTAGGCCTGTGCTTGAAGTTAAGGGTTTAAGATTAGGTTTGGGCTTTAGGTTCAAAGTTTCAGCATCTCCAGCAGACTCGCTCAGTAACACGCTGGCTTTTAAGTTTTGTTACGTGACCAGAATCAGAGGATTAAACGATTCCTGATTAGATTAGTGCTGTCTGAGCCTCGTAGCTCCAGTAAAATACTGAAGAAGGTCTCGGCTGAATATATTTGGGATAAAAAGGTGATGTTTATATTTCAGGCTGTACTGTTGCTTTAATGGGGACGAGTATCTGAAACAGAACAACATTACCCCAGCACCGCTCGTGTAACGGCTAGGCTGGATGATGTATATGAGCCGAGACGCGGCTCCCGTTCGCCTTTCCGGCGAGGAGAATTGTTTAACATTAGCATATTTGAGTCTTTGTAAGTCACATTTAAGCCTTTGTAAGACCTAAATTGCTTTTTCCCTCCGACAGCGCCGGGTCCCGATAGCAGCGCGGCTCTCCTCTCATCTTTAAGCCCTTCCCGTCACCCAGCATGCACCAGACTGCAGCGCCCAGCGCTCTGATTAAACACCTCAGCAACATGCAACAGTCACAACCCAACATTCACCATTACACCATCACTATACAGAGAGAGAGAGAGAGAGAGAGAGAGAGAGAGAGAGAGAGAGAGAGAGAGAGAGAGAGAGAGAGAGACAGAAACACACAGAGAGAGAGACACAGAGAGAGGGACAGAGACCTGAGAGAGAGAGAGAGAGGACACAGAGAGAGAGAGAGAAGAGAGAGAGAGACAGAAACACAGAAAGAGAGACACAGAGAGAGGACAGAGAGAGAGAGAGAGAGAGAGAGAGAGAGAGAGGAGAGAAGAGAAACAGACAGAGGAGAGAGGAGAGAGAGAGAGAGAGAGAGAGAGAGAGAGAGAGACAGAGAGAGAGAGACACAGAGAGAGGGACAGAGACTGAGAGAGAGAGAGAGAGACAGAGACACAGAAACAAAGAGAGAGAAAGAGACACAGAGAGAGGGACAGAGACTGAGAGAGAGAGACAGAGAGAGAGAGAGAGAGAGAGAGAGAGAGAGACAGAGACACAGAAACACAAAGAGAGAAAGAGACACAGAGAGAGGGACAGAGACTGAGAGAGAGGGAGAGAGAGAGAGAGAGAGAGAGAGAGAGAGAGAGAGAGAGAGAGAGAGAAAGAGACAAAGAGAGAGGGACAGAGACTGAGAGAGAGAGACAAAGAGAGGGACAGAGACAGAGAGAGAGACAGAGAAAGAGAGACAGAGAGGGACAGAGAGAATAAGAGAGATAAAGACAGAAAAAGAAAGACAGACACACACACACACACAGAGAAAGAGACAGATAGAGGAAGAAAAGAGAGAAAGTGTAAGACAAAGAGAGCAAGAGAGAGACAGAGAGAGGGAGGAAGGAGAAATAGAGAGTGAGCGAGAAAGAGAGAGAGAGATAGAGATAGAGAGACAGAGCAAGAGAGAGACAGAGAGAGAGAGAAGGAGGAAGAAAAAAGTGTAAGACAAAGAGGGATAGAGAGAGACAGAGGGAAGAAGAAGGAGAGACAGATAGAGAGTCAGACAGAGAGTTAGAAAAGAGAGAGTTGGGGAGGAAGAAGCAAAGACAGAGAGACTGAGGAAGAAAGAAAGAAAGAAGAGTAGGGTAGAGGAAAGAAAAATAGAGAAAAAGAAATAAAAAAATAAAACAAAACATTATAGTAGCGATCAAGAGAGAGAATATACAGAGAGAGAAAGATGAAAAAAACAAAAAGAAAAAAAGAAAGAATAGTGGGAGAGAGATAGAAAGATACAAAACAAAGAGATTGAGAGCAAGAGAGACAAAAAGAAGACTCAACAGAAAAAAAGAAAAATAAGTGGGAAGAGAAAAATAGAGTATAGAGAGATGGAGTTAAATATAAAAAATAGAATGAATGAAAGAAAAACAAATAAAGAAAGAAAGAGTAAGAAAGAAGAGTGGGGAGTGAGAGGAAAGAAAAGAGAGAGAGAGTAATAAGAGATGGAGTGAAAAGAAAAGCAAGACAGATACAAAACAGAGAGAGAGAGAGAGAGAGAGAGAGAGAGAGGTGAGATGGAGAGATACTGTAAACCATATAGGTTTGCAATTACAGCCCACCTGTTATTACTGCCCAGCTCAGCAGCCCCCCTCTACTGCCTTCATCACTGATAAGGGACCACCATAAGACCACCGCTGTCCAGATATTATATGGCTGGTGGTCCACTCTCTGGAGGTTTTACACACTTTCACTTCTGAACCATTTCATCCAGTAGCTCCACCTCACTGGTGCCCAGTCTGAGGCCCCTCTGTGTGAGTCATCGTCCAGGTCTTTACTGGGGGTCAGTGTCCGACCACACAGCTGCTCTGGTCGGGGTCTTTTTTGGGTGGTGGTCCAATCTACAGTGGTGTGAAAAAGTGTTTGCCCCCTTCCTGATTTCCTCAAAACGCTATTTTTAATGAAGGTGTTTATTATTAGGGAGAAAAAAAAAATCAAACCTACATGACCCTGTGTGAAAAAGTGATTGCCCCCTGTTAAAATATACCGTCACTGTGGTTTCTGACACCTGAGTACACTGTCTCTAGCCACACCCAGGCCTGATTATTGCCACACCTGTTCTCAGTCAAGACATCACTTAAATAGGACCTGCCTGACAAAGTGAAGTCCACCAGAAGATCCTTAAAAGCTACACATCATGCCGAGATCCAAAGAAATTCAGGAACAATTGAGAAAGAAGGTAATTGAGATCTATCAGTCTGGAAAGGGTTATAAAGCCATTTGCAAAGCTTCCAGCGAACCACCGTGAGAGCCATTGTCCTCAAATGGCAAAGACATGGAACAGTGGTGAACCTTCCCAGGAGGCTGCCCAAAATGACCACAAGAGCGCAACGACGACTCATCCAAGAGGTGCAGGCCTCACTCGCCTCAGTTAAGGTCAGTGTTCATGCTTCCACCATCAGAGAGAGACTGGGCAAAAACGGCCGACATGGCAGAGTTCCTAGACGAAAACCACTGCTGAGCAAAAAGAACATTAAAGCCCGTCTCAATTTTTTCAGAACACATCTTGATGGTCCCCAAGACTTTTGGGAAAACATTCTGTGGACCCATGAGACAAAAGTTGGACTCTCTGGAAGGTGTGGGTCCCAGTACATCTGGCATAAAGGAAACACTGTATTCCAGAAAAAGAACATTATACCAACAGTAGAACATGGTGGTGGTAGTGTGATGGTCTGGGGCTGTTTTGCTGCATCAGGGTCTGGAAGACCTGCTGTGATAAATGGAACTATGAATTCTGCTGTCTACCAAAAGATCCTGAAGGAGAATGTCCCACCATCTGTTTGTGACCTCAAGCTGAAACCAACTTGGGTTCTGCAGCAGGACAATGATCCAAAACACAACAGCAAGTCCACCTCTGAATGGCTGAAGAAAACAAAATGATGACTTGGAAGGAAGGAAGCGCTGAAGGAAGCAGGCTGAATTCCCAGCTCACCCATAAACACGGCAGAGACGGAGTGGAGTCCAGAGTCGGCTATTAGCGCTCACCACTAACGCCGCTAATGCTAAACCACTTCAGCTGCAAACACGGGAAAGCTAATAGAACCTCTAAAATATTTACCTCACACCTCGGCAGCCGCTCACTCCGCGCTCTCACTCAATAACGCCACAAACATGCCTCACTGAAAGGTCCAGAGGCGAGTCGAGGCAGCGCTGTGCTGGGTGCCCATCATCTCCATCACACCTAACGTCCTGACCTAGTGGAAGCTTTTCACCAGCGAGCCTCTAACCAGAGATCAGTTCTGAGAATTCAGTATCTTAAACTCCGCTACCAAACAAGCTGTGGCCCATTCACACAGGCCTTACTGTCTCTGCTACTGCATAAACGATGTATGGTAATTCATGTGCTGCCTTTATTTGAGCGTGCAAGGAGACTCTGACTCAGTGAGTGCTGCTCACAATCACAATCAAACAAGACACACCTGATGTAATTACACATAAGTAGTTTATAAGAAACACTAAATTAAAACAATTGCAAAACTGCTGGAGAGATGTGGGGTACACCAGATGCTATCAGATGCACTATGTGGTGAGCATCCCATACTATCAGATGAGAGTTGATGACTGTAATGGTCAGAGTAGATCACTGTAATGGTCAGAGTAGATCACTGTGATGGTCAGAGTTGATCACTGTAATGGTCAGAGTTGATGACTAATAGTCAGAGTAGATCACTGTAATGGTCAGAGTTGATCACAGTAATGGTCAGAGTAGATCACTGTAATGGTCAGAGTAGATCACTGTAATGGTCAGAGTTGATCACTGTAATGGTCAGAGTTGATCACTGTAATGGTCAGAGTTGATCACTGTAATAGTCAGAGTTGATGACTGTAATAGTCAGAGTTGATCGCTGTAATGGTCAGAGTTGATGACTGTAATGGTCAGAGTTGATCACTGTAATGGTCAGAGTTGATGACTGTAATGGTCAGTGTTGATCACTGTAATGGTCAGAGTTGATCACTGTAATAGTCAGAGTTCATGACTGTAATGGTCAGAGTTGATCGCTGTAATGATCAGAGTTGATCGCTGTAATGGTCAGAGTTGATCACTGTAATGGTCAGAGTTGATCGCTGTAATGGTCAGAGTTGATTACTGTAATGGTCAGAGTTGATCGCTGTAATGGTCAGAGTTGATCGCTGTAATAGTCAGAGTTGATCGCTGTAATAGTCAGAGTTGATGACTGTAATGGTCAGAGTTGATCGCTGTAATAGTCAGAGTTGATCGCTGTAATGGTCAGAGTTGATAGCTGTAATGGTCAGAGTTGATCACTGTAATGGTCAGAGTTGATAGCTGTAATGGTCAGAGTTGATCACTGTAATGGTCAGAGTTGATCACTGTAATGGTCAGAGTTGATCACTGTAATGGTCAGAGTAGATCACTGTAATGGTCAGAGTTGATGACTAATAGTCAGAGTAGATCACTGTAATGGTCAGAGTTGATCAGTGTAATGATCAGAGTTGATCACTGTAATAGTCAGAGTTGATACTGTAATGGTCAGAGTTGATCGCTGTAATGATCAGAGTTGATCACTGTAAGGGTCAGAGTTGATCACTGTAATGGTCAGAGTTGATGACTGTAATAGTCAGAGTTGATCGCTGTAATAGTCAGAGTTGATCACTGTAATGGTCAGAGTTGATCACTGTAATGGTCAGAGTTGATGACTGTAATAGTCAGAGTTGATCGCTGTAATAGGTCAGAGTTGATCACTGTAATGGTCAGAGTTGATCACTGTAATGGTCAGAGTTGATCGCTGTAATAGTCAGAGTTGATCGCTGTAATGGTCAGAGTTTATCACTGTAATGGTCAGAGTAGATCACTGTAATGGTCAGAGTTGATCACTGTAATGGTCAGAGTTGATCACTGTAATGGTCAGAGTTGATGACTAATAGTCAGAGTAGATCACTGTAATGGTCAGAGTTGATCAGTGTAATGGTCAGAGTTGATCGCTGTAATGGTCAGAGTTGATCGCTGTAATAGTCAGAGTTGATCGCTGTAATAGTCAGAGTTGATGACTGTAATGGTCAGAGTTGATCGCTGTAATAGTCAGAGTTGATCACTGTAATGGTCAGAGTTGATAGCTGTAATGGTCAGAGTTGATCACTGTAATGGTCAGAGTTGATAGCTGTAATGGTCAGAGTTGATCACTGTAATGGTCAGAGTTGATCACTGTAATGGTCAGAGTTGATCACTGTAATGGTCAGAGTAGATCACTGTAATGGTCAGAGTTGATCACTGTAATGGTCAGAGTTGATCACTGTAATGGTCAGAGTTGATGACTAATAGTCAGAGTAGATCACTGTAATGGTCAGAGTTGATCAGTGTAATGATCAGAGTTGATCACTGTAATAGTCAGAGTTGATGACTGTAATGGTCAGAGTTGATCGCTGTAATGATCAGAGTTGATCACTGTAAGGGTCAGAGTTGATCACTGTAATGGTCAGAGTTGATGACTGTAATAGTCAGAGTTGATCGCTGTAATAGTCAGAGTTGATCACTGTAATGGTCAGAGTTGATCACTGTAATGGTCAGAGTTGATGACTGTAATAGTCAGAGTTGATCGCTGTAATAGTCAGAGTTGATCACTGTAATGGTCAGAGTTGATCACTGTAATGGTCAGAGTTGATCGCTGTAATAGTCAGAGTTGATCGCTGTAATGGTCAGAGTTTATCACTGTAATGGTCAGAGTAGATCACTGTAATGGTCAGAGTTGATCACTGTAATGGTCAGAGTTGATCACTGTAATGGTCAGAGTTGATGACTAATAGTCAGAGTAGATCACTGTAATGGTCAGAGTTGATCAGTGTAATGGTCAGAGTTGATCGCTGTAATGGTCAGAGTTGATAACTGTAATGGTCAGAGTTGATCGCTGTAATGGTCAGAGTTGATGACTGTAATAGTCAGAGTTGATGACTGTAATGGTCAGAATTGATTACTGTAATGGTCAGAGTTGATCGCTGTAATGTTCAGAGTTGATCACTGTAATGGTCATAGTTGATCACAGTAATGGTCAGAGTAGATCACTGTAATGGTCAGAGTTGATCACTGTAATGGTCAGAGTAGATCACTGTAATGGTCAGAGTTGATCGCTGTAATGATCAGAGTTGATCGCTGTAATGGTCAGAGTTGATCACTGTAATGGTCATAGTTGATCACAGTAATGGTCAGAGTAGATCACTGTAATGGTCAGAGTTGATCACTGTAATGGTCAGAGTAGATCACTGTAATGGTCAGAGTTGATCGCTGTAATGGTCAGAGTTGATCACTATAATGGTCAGAGTTGATTACTGTAATGGTCAGAGTTGATCAGTGTAATGGTCAGAGTTGATGACTGTAATAGTCAGAGTTGATCGCTGTAATAGTCAGAGTTGATCACTGTAATGGTCAGAGTTGATCGCTGTAATAGTCAGAGTTAATCACTGTAATGGTCAGAGTTGATCGCTGTAATAGTCAGAGTTGATCGCTGTAATGGTCAGAGTAGATCACTGTAATGGTCAGAGTTGATCACTGTAATGTTCAGAGTTGATCACTGTAATGGTCATAGTTGATCACAGTAATGGTCAGAGTAGATCACTGTAATGGTCAGAGTTGATCACTGTAATGTTCAGAGTTGATCACTGTAATGGTCATAGTTGATCACAGTAATGGTCAGAGTAGATCACTGTAATGGTCAGAGTTGATCACTGTAATGTTCAGAGTAGATCACTGTAATGGTCAGAGTTGATCGCTGTAATGGTCAGAGTTGATCACTATAATGGTCAGAGTTGATTACTGTAATGGTCAGAGTTGATCAGTGTAATGGTCAGAGTTGATGACTGTAATAGTCAGAGTTGATCGCTGTAATAGTCAGAGTTGATCACTGTAATGGTCAGAGTTGATCGCTGTAATAGTCAGAGTTAATCACTGTAATGGTCAGAGTTGATCGCTGTAATAGTCAGAGTTGATCGCTGTAATGGTCAGAGTAGATCACTGTAATGGTCAGAGTTGATCACTGTAATGGTCAGAGTAGATCACTGTAATGGTCAGAGTTGATCGCTGTAATGGTCAGAGTTGATCGCTGTAATAGTCAGAGTTGATCACTGTAATGGTCAGAGTTGATCAGAGTTGATCACTGTAATAGTCAGAGTTGATCGCTGTAATAGTCAGAGTTGATCACTGTAATGGTCAGAGTTGATCGCTGTAATAGTCAGAGTTGATTACTGTAATGGTCAGAGTTGATTACTGTAGGCTAAAGGCACACTGTCAGCTCCACAGATCGTTCTGTTGGGAGATCACAGTCACCCGAATTTTAAGTAGCCCTGGACACACATACAGCACACACATGCACATCACCACAGATCTCCCAAAGCTGACAGTCATCAGCACCCGCGGTAGCTCATTAGCGCCCCCAACTTAGCTTAGCTGTACTCGTAGTCCAGTGTGTGTCATTGTTTCTCTGTTTCTCCATCTGAGATACTGCTGGGTTCAGCTCTTACCTGTCCGTGGTCTCTGGTCCGTCGCTAAAGGGTCTCTCCACAGGTCCAACCAGACTTGGCTTCTCCACAGCGGGGTCCTGTCTCACTCCCTGGAGCCCAAGAGGATCTACAGTCCCTCTGACCTGCATGGCACTCACCTTCACCCGGCTGAGCCTTCTCATAGGCGTCCCCGCAAAGCGAGGTTGGTGCACCACTGGATTCCTGAGCTCGTTCCCCGCAGCGAGTTCGTTCCCCGGTTCTGGCCGGGTCACTATTGACTGTTTTTAGTTAGCGTTATCACTGGAATACCACCCTCACTGAGGGTGCTCTCTGTTTGAGGCTGCCACCGGACTAGCACCGAGACCCCGGCGAGTCTCTGTTGGGCTGGTGTCTCTCTCCCCTCTCACCAGGACGCTGCTCGGGTTCCCTCCTGCACCGCATCGTTCCAGCACGGTGACCCAGTCCAGCAGCAACCGACATCAGCAGCCCTGAGATACAACCCAGCCTGCCCAAACGGGTCATCTCTCAGCCTGCTGCAGGCCCACTGCTCACCCCCTCAGTTGGACAGTTTTTGTTTATCTTTGTCACTGCTCTGAGTAAATAAATCTTGCAAATGGATCGTATGACATCTCCTGAGTCTGAATCCATGCACACGCGCAGAAGACTCTTCATCATCGCTCAGAAAACACACACGCGCAACATGGCAGATGCCATGAAACGGAAACTCCACTAGAGACGAGGATGAAAGGAAGCGGGAGAAATCCTGCACATCTGTTGCTGGGATTCAAACCACAGCTTAAAATAGACCTTACACAGTGTCGGAGGTGTCGGAGCTGACACGCATGAGTGAGGGAGGAAGCGAGTGAATGAGTGAGTGAGGGAATGAGTGAATAAGTGAGGGATTGAAGGAAGATGCTATAGATGTGCCCCTATTTGCCAGCCTTGCTTATTTCGCCGACACCTACTGGTTCTTGTACTTGAACTGGAGACTGTTCTTAAAGGGAGCCCCGGCTGGTAACACATGTAAGTCTTAGTACGGTGTAATGACTCTTTATAGAAATTATTACTAAAAGTATCAGATTTATTAGATTTTGAGTAAAATTCGCTGCACGTGGGTCTCCATTGTTGTATCTACTGACGTGATCAGCGGGTAGTGACGTCAAACGGTTGCAGTAACCGGCCGTCATGCTTGAGCACAGCTAGCTAGCTAAACATGCTACTGTTCAGTCTTTACAGTTTGAGCTAGAACACACATTTCTGACATCAGCGGTGACATCACACACCACGTTAGTGTAAATGGTGAACAGAGAGGGTGGAGGAGAGTAGTGACACAGTGCTGGAGTTGTTGTGAAGCTGTGTGTTGGTGTTGGACGGAGAAAGGAGAGTGTCTGTTAAAGGAGCTTCGCTTTCTAGCAGGAAACATTCACACTCAGTAAACAGCTAGATACACTGAACGGGAGTGTCTCTGAGCTTCACACTCCTTTATTAGTGAAGTAGTATGTTCACTACTAAGACTGGACTTTCACCTTCAGGATCCACAAACGAGGAGAAGCAGCTGGCGCTAACGCTAAACGTTGTTGGCAGAAAGCCAAGAGAGAATCCAGCACGTTTTTTTACTTTTTTTTGGTTTTAGATTCTTATTCAGTAAAGATTTATCTTAATTTTTTTTCTGTTCTTATTGTTTCTCTTACATTTTAAGCACTTATTAAAATTAATTTTTATTTATTGTAATCCCTTTTTGGTTAGCAATTGTAATGCTCGACATTGTAAAGGAGGGTCTCTCTCAATGTACTCCTGAGTGAAACTAAAGGTTAATTGATTGATTGATTGATCCACATTCCCCTCACTGTTAAAGCCTCGAATAGAAAAGTACTCTTGGCCTCACAACATGCAGAAAGTATCTTACTTCAGGACTTGCAACTATTCAGTGAAGTCTGGTTCGCAGGGATTCAGCATATTCACCAACTTCCTCTTGACCTGGTTGTGTCTACACCTAACGTAACATGACCTTACATCCTGACGGCATGTGTTGAAGACTCACACTGGTGCTATAACACAGCGGACGGCTCTCTTCATGGCCAGTGCAGTGCATGGAGTTATCCTGGCAAGGAAACCTATTTAACCTTGTCGGATATTTTTTGTAGAGGATGATGACCGCCTTCCAACACCACCCTGACCTTGAAATATGCTGATCTGTCCTTGTTGCCTCTGCCACAACTATAGACATTTTCACACCAGCACTCAAAGGTGTCAAAAGTATTCCCATTCATTACTCAGGTAGAAGTATAGATACTAGGGTTTAAAAATACTTCTGTAGAAGTTTAAATATCAACTGAACCTTCTTACTCCAGTAAAAGTGTAAAAGTACTGCTTTCAGAACTACTTAAATTGTAAAAGTAATGACATGTATAAGTAAGGACAAAAGCTTAGGACATACCACAGGGGTCTATAGTGCACTAGCCCACCTCCCCAAAAACCCCATTGTTCTAGAAGTCATAATGACTATAATGTTGTATTAAAATGTTAATGTTGATATATTTGGGATGCGCTAGGCTTCCTGTTTCAGCTCATATACGCCCATTGAACATGAATGTAGTTTAGTACAATGTAAATATATTAAAGAAGCATATCTGTTACTACTGAACATTAACATGTGTTTCATGGAGCAGAAGATATGATGACTAGTTACTATAAGTATTGTAATGAAGTCAAACTTCAAAGACATGTTATCAATAATCTTTACTGGAATGTAAATGTACATGAATGAAAACAAACTGAAATGAAATAGGAGTAACAAGACTATGTTTAAAATATAAGGAGTAGAAAGTACTGATAATGGAGCGTAAATGTAAGGAGTAGAAAGTACTGATAATGGAGCGTAAATGTAAGGAGTAGAAAGTACTGATAATGGAGCGTAAATGTAAGGAGTAGAAAGTACTGATAATGGAGCGTAAATGTAAGGAGTAGAAAGTACTGATAACGGAGTGTAAATGTAAGGGGTAGAAAATACTGATAATGGAGTGTAAATGTAAGGAGTAGAAAGTACTGATCATGAAGCGTAAGTGTAAGCAGTAGAAAGTACTGATAATGGAGCGTAAATGTATGGAGTAGAAAGTACTGATAATGGAGCGTAAATGTAAGGAGTAGAAAGTACTGATAATGGAGCGTAAATGTAAGGAGTAGAAAGTACTGATAATGGAGCGTAAATGTAAGGAGTAGAAAGTACTGATAATGGAGTGTAAATGTAAGGAGTAGAAAGTACTGATAATGGAGTGTAAATGTAAGAAGTAGAAAGTAATGATAATGGAGTGTAAATGTAAGGAGTAGAAAGTACTGATAATGGAGTGTAAATATAAGGAGTAGAAAGTACAGATAATGGAGTGTAAATGTAAGAAGTAGAAAGTACTGATAATGGAGTGTAAATGTAAGTAGTAGAAAGTACTGATAATGAAGTGTAAATGTAAGGAGTAGAAAGTACTGATAATGGAGTGTAAATATAAGGAGTAGAAAGTACAGATAATGGAGTGTAAATGTAAGAAGTAGAAAGTACTGATAATGGAGTGTAAATGTAAGGAGTAGAAAGTACTGATAATGGAGTGTGAATGTAAGGAGTAGAAAGTACTGATAATGGAGTGTAAATGTAAGGAGTAGAAAGTACTGATAATGGAGTGTAAATATAAGGAGAAGAAAGTACTGATAATGGAGTGTAAATGTAAGAAGTAGAAAGTACTGATAATGGAGTGTAAATGTAAGGAGTAGAAAGTACTGATAATGGAGTGTAAATGTAAGGAGTAGAAAGTACTGATAATGGAGTGTGAATGTAAGGAGTAGAAAGTACTGATAATGGAGTGTAAATGTAAGGAGTAGAAAGTACTGATAATTGAGTGTAAATATAAGGAGTAGAAAGTACAGATAATGGAGTGTAAATGTAAGAAGTAGAAAGTACTGATAATGGAGTGTAAATGTAAGGAGTAGAAAGTACTGATAATGGAGTGTGAATGTAAGGAGTAGAAAGTACTGATAATGGAGTGTAAATGTAAGGAGTAGAAATACTGATAATGGAGTGTAAATGTGAGGAGTAGAAAGTACTAATAATGGAGTGTAAATGTAAGGAGTAGAAAGTACTGATAATGGAGTGTAAATGTAAGGAGTAGAAAGTACTGATAATGGAGTGTGAATGTAAGGAGTAGAAAGTACTGATAATGGAGTGTAAATGTAAGGAGTAGAAAGTACTGATAATGGAGTGTAAATGTAAGGAGTAGAAAGTACTGATAATGGAGTGTAAATGTAAGGAGTAGAAAGTACTGATAATGGAGTGTAAATGTAAGGAGTAGAAAGTACAGATAATCACACCGAGACCCTCGAGGGGAGGTGGTCTCGGTCCGGTTTCAAACGAACTCCGAAGCGGTTCGTTTGTGGTGAGAACGTGATCCGACCTCGATCAGACCCAAGTATTAGTAGTACTCCTCAAGTCTGATCTAAACATCTTCTGCAGCCAGGTGAGCTTTGCATTATGGGATGCGGCAGATGGCGTAAACAGAGAACTGGAGAACTGTAGCAGCTAACAGGGCGAGGACAATGAAGCGAGGTCTCTCTGGGACTAGCAGTGAGGGACGTTGTCTACTTGATGTTTGGAGTGAGCTGGGTGGTCTGCAGGTGGACTGTAGTTTGTTATATTATCAGATTATTATTACAGCTATGAACAGATGCTGTCTCTGCCGCTGCTCCGTGATACGCTCTACAAGAAATGTGCAGTAGTTTGGAAAACCGGATCTTCTGCCTATGTTTACTTTCATGCCATGGCTCTGACCAATCAGAGGACACAACGTGCTCACGTGGTTTGTTGGGGCGCATTTTGGTGCGTTTGGGTTTTTGCCTGTGAAAACAAACTTAACCGAGGAGGAAACGCTCCAAATACACAAACTCATTAACTGATCCAGACCAGAGAAACAAACTACAGGAGTGAAAACGCCCTGACGAGTTTCTTTTTTCCTCTAGTCTCGGACCAGAACCACTGCACTTTTCAGGGTCTAGGTCTAATTTGTAGAGCTTGGAATTAGCCAAAGATGTTTTAATCTGGTAACCTGGTGATGGCTTGGTCCATTTCCCTTTGTGCTTTCTGTTTCCATTTCTTTTTCATCCTTCCTTTCATCAGCTGTAGGATTTGTCTGGTTTTCTACTGCTTATATCCCGGGCTGCTGGACTGGGGTGGGAGTTGCAAAGCTTTGTTCCTAAAGAGAAATACTTCGGAGAGACACTGTGGAAGGTCTGGCCATTTGAGGGGGCATGCATGAGCTGCCCATCCCATCCATTATTTGCTGGTGACCTGCGACTTTCATACATCCTTAAAAGCCACATCATAGTTTGAAGATAAGATGTGTGTGTATATAGTCCGCTGTGTATATGTGGTCTGCTGGGAGCAGTGTGTAGTGTGTGTGTATGTGTATGTGGTCTGCTGGGAGCAGTGTGTAGTGTGTGTGTGTATGTGTATGTGGTCTGCTGGGAGCAGTGTGTAGTGTGTGTGTGTGTGTGTGTATATGTGGTCTCAGTGCTGGTTGTAGAGTCTAACAGCAGCAGAAAGAAGGGACCTGTGATGCCGCTCCTTCACACACTGGGGGTGAAGCAGCCTGTCACTGAAGGAGCTGCCCAGTGCTGCTAGAGTCTTATGCATGGGGTGGGAGTCATTCTCCAGCATGGATGCCAGCTTGGCTAACAACCTCCTGTCTCCCACCACCTGCACTGGGTCTAGAGGGCTTCCCAGTACAGAGCTAGCCCTCCTTATGAGTTTGTCCAGTCTCTTCTAGTCTGCTGTTGAGATGCTGCCGCCACAACAGACCACTTCGTAAAAGATGGCAGACCCACCACTGAGTCAAAGAAGGTCCTCAAGAGTTTTCCCTGCTCTCCACATGACCTCAGTCTCCTGAGTAGGTAGAGTCTGCTCTGGTCTTTTCTTTATAGTGCAGTGGTGTTAACTGAGCAGTCCAGCTCGTTGTTTAGGTGAACACCCAGATACTTAGAAGAGTCAACTCTCTCAATATCCATACCCTGGATGTTCACTGATGGAGGGGGATGCCTGCACCTGCGGAAATCCACCACCAGTTCTGTGGTCTTCCCCACATTTATCTAGAGGTGGTTCTGCAGACACCAGTCCACAAAGTCCTGAATCAGTTCTCTGTACTCAACGTCCTCCTCATTAGTTATGAGGCCAGAGAACTTCTGGAGGTGACAGTTCTATGAGCTGTACATGAAGTCAGCAGTGTACAGGGTGAAGAGGAACCCTGAGGCACCCCTGTGCTGCTGACCACCTTATCAGACACACAGTCCCTTGCCCTCACATACTGTGGTCACTTGGTGAGGTAGTCCAGAATCCAGAAATAGGTACCATCACACCTTGTATTCTCCAGGTAAGAGTTTCCTGTCAATTTTTGTTATGCCATCTGAGAGCTGTTCTTGTGCTTGCTGCCATCTGAAGGAATGTAGCTTTTCAATGGTGGTAGCCACTTTTTGCTGTTTCCCCTCCAACTACATGCCTTGCATCAATGAGAATGATCTAAAAGGCTACACAAAGAGAATGCGAGACCCTCTGGCAATTCCTACTTCCAAACCCTGTCACAAGTTGCAGCATATAGCAGGCAAAGCACAACTGGAGGTCATAACAGTAACAAGATATTATGTCTTCGATGGAGGGTGTAGAAAAACTCGACAGCAAGGTCAAGGGGCTTGTGTGGGACGGGTTTTAGCGATATCCAGCACATAGGTTGCTTTTTCTTTCATGCCTTGCTGAACCTGTTCCTGAATGATCTATGCATGTGCCATGTAAACCAGAAAGCCTGGACCCTTGTCATGGAACATTGTACACTCTACAGGGCACCACTTTTGTAGAGCCTGAAGTCAATCTGACCTTTACCATTTTGATGGGAATGGACTGTAGGATCCAGGCAACTCACATAACTTTCCACAAGATCCTTGACCATCCCATTAAGGCCTTCCTGCTGTTAATGCTGCCCTCCTAACAATTCCTGATAGAACCTGAGGAGGGTTGTCTCAAACTAGGAAGCTGGTACGGCAGGATAAAGAACATACCACTGTCTTCCTAGGAAGGTTGTCCAAGCACAACTGGAGGGCACAACTGTAACTAGATACTATATTTTTGATGGAGGTTGTAGAGAGACTCAACAGCAAACTCAAGGGGCTTGTGTGGGATGGGATTATAGGTGTTAGTGATATCAAGCACATAGGTTGCTTTTTCTTTCGTGCCTCGCTTAACCTGTTCCTAAATTATTTACGCATGTTCCATGTAAACCAAAAAGCCTGGAACCTTGTCATTTGAAAGCTGGCATTAATATAAGCATTGTTTTTGAGGAAGCTGTTCATTCTTGTAGACTTTTGTCTTCACACTCTACAGGCTACCACTTCTATAGTGTCTGAAGTCAATCTGGCCTTTACCATTTTGATGGGAATGGACTGCAGGATCCAGGCAATTCTCATAACTTTCCACAAGATGTTGTACCATCCTTGTGGAGCTTCTCTGGGATCCCATTAAGGCCTTCCTGCTAGTAATGCTGCCCTTCTAACAATTCCTGATAGAACCTGGGGAGGGTTGTCCCAAACTAGGAAGCTGGTACAGCAGAATAAAGAATGTACCATTGTGTTCCTAGGAAGGTTGTCCAAGCACAACTGGAGGTCACAACTGTAACTACGGTCACAACTGCTGTCGAGAAAGAATCAACAGCAAAGTCAAGGGGGTTGTGTGGGATGGGAATATAGGTGTTAGTGATATCCAGCACATAGATTACTCTTTCTTGGCTCTCTGAACCTGTTCCCAAATGATCTATGCACGTTCCATGTAAACCAGAAAGTCTGGAACCTTATCATTTGAAAGCTGGCATTAATAACAAACATTGTTTATGAGGAAGCTGTTCATCCTTGTGGATATTTGTCTTCACACTCTACAGGCCACCACAAAGTGTCTGAAGTCATCTGGCCTTTACCATTCTATTGGGATTAGATTGCATGACCCAAGCAATTCTTACTAATTACCACAAGATCTTTGACAATTCTTGCAGTGCGTCTATGGAATTCCACCTAAGGTCTACCTGCTGTTAATGCTGTCCTTCTAACACTTTCTGACAGAACTCGGATAGGGTCATCTCAAACTAGGAAGCTGGTAGACCAGGACCTACAACTTACCCTCAGTGTTCCTAGGCAGGTTGTCCTTGCTGAATCGTTGAGCTGGCTCACGATGCACTGCTCCAATGTGTCTTCTATAGCTTTCTCTTAGCAGGTAGGGCACATCCTAATGGAAGAAGCCATTTTCTTTCTTTGCCACCTTCCCCCTGTGATTAAGAATGCATTCAGTATTTCATAGTCAAGTCACATTTATTTGTGTAGTGCTTTTTATAACAATGTTGTTACAAAGCAGCTTTACAGAAGTTTGAAAACCAGAGGTGGCGGTGGCAAGAAAAAACTCCCTCAGACTGGAGGAAGAAACCTTGGGAGGAACCAAGACTCATGAGGGGAGACCCATCCTCCTCTGGTCAAACAGTATTTACAGCTTAGAGAAGCTGAGAGAATCTCTGTTTGAAGTCTGGATGGTAAAAGCTTTAGAAACTGCACAGGTAGAGGCAGTCTCTGACTGAGGCAGACCCTGACTGTGGGAATGAGCTAAAACAGTCCCATCATATCATATCTTAATGCTGGTACATCTGGTTGGTGAAGTTGAGGGTATAGCAGATGGCATGAATACAGGGGAGAACCGCTTGGTGTCAGGTGAGGAGAAGGGCCCTTCATAGACAGCCCAGCTTCTGCTTCACCTTTAGGGACTCTTTCTTCTGGCCCACATTCCCACATCCCTCCAGTTCTTCCTGAAATGTTGCCACCACTAGTTAGTTGGTAAAATCTCCCCCTCCCCCAACTTCCCCCCTTCTCTCGGAGTAGCCATCTGCTTATTGGCACCCTTAGCAGAGCTGTCTCTACACCCATATAGGATGTCCCCAAATGAATCCCAGCTTTCCACCTGTCTCTCTAACAAATGGCCTAATCATTTGCGGAGGTCCCTGCCCAAGCCCTGCCACACTTCTACCTCATTTGAGCAACTGTGGGAGCAAATGAGCGAGTGAACGAGTGAGTCAGTTAGCGAGGGAATGTGTGAGCGAGTGAGTGCGGTGGAAGCGGAAGGCATTCAACAGGCAATTAAGCTGCAGCCTCCACCAAACTCTTAAGCGGAGCGCTTCCAGCTGCAGGAAAACTCAACAAAACCTGCCACTGCTGCTCCAGCCTGACAGCCATTAGAGAGAGAAATAGACAGAGATAGAGAGAGAGGGAAGGAGACGGAGGGGGAAGGAGAAACAGCGAGAGAACCAGGGAGATTTGGCTGCGGTACGGAGGCACAAAATGGCAGAGGGGGCCAGGCAGCGAGGGGAGAGCGAGGAATCATAGGCGGCTTTGCTGTTCATGTCTTCATCTATTATGAGCCGTGCTGAGGCCGGGCTGTCAGTCAAGCAGAAGGGAGTTTATATATTTCGGCGTGCGAGAGTACTTCTCCACTGAGCGTGAAATGGTGTGAAGGCTCCAGAACTCACAATCAATTCTCCGTTTGCACGCTCTTCGTTCTCCATGCCAATGCTCAGTAGACACTATACTGAATAATACAAGGTGCTGCATTAATGCTCTGAGGGATGATGATCTGTGTGATGTTCTCTAACGATGCTTTGGTTTGTGATGTGCATGCTTTCTCCCCAGCGCTACTTTACTGCGAACGTTTGCGCGCCGCTCCAACGTGATGCACGTAAACGTCAAAGATCAAAAGCTGACAAGAAGCAAAAAGCCAGCGGTTGTTCTTGCTGGAAGGCACAAGAGTGGCCCACTGATCCTCACACACTGAGACTCAGTCCCCTGTGGATGACCGGAGGCGATTCACGGCCTTGGAAAGTGCATGAGCCCGTTTGTTACACTGCACAAATTCAACTGCTGTACCTGACTTTACCTGAATTCAGCAGCAGTACTATGAAGACAGTACCTCAAATCACCTGAGCTGATAGTTTAAAAGTCTTTATCTGATCAATAAGTGTGTGTTCACCAATAAAATCAGCAGATCTGATTAGAACAGATGTAAATAATCATACATACAATACAAAATAGCATGAATATGTTATTGTGAGAGTAGATCGGATCTTGAGCTCCAGTTTGAAGAACAAAGTTAGGTTCCAGATTTCTCCTGGACGCCCCAGACGTTGTATGAATGTATTCAGTTCCTTCAACAGCAAATCTTGATTTAGCTTAATGAAGTACTGAGCAGTCAAAGCAGGTATTAGATGAGAACTGATAATAATACTGGGTTGTTTAGGAGAAGCTTGGAAAGGGTTAAATAAACACACTGACGTATGGAAAAGCTCTACATACTCTATTAATACTGTTTAATATTTAAATAATAGTGTTTTACTGAGTAAATAAAAGGTTTTAAAATATATATATATGTCCACATGTGACTAAAACTAGTGCACTATTTTGACACAAATGATGTTCAAAAACTGAAACAAACTGTGGTATTGGAAATGACTATAACATGACTTCTAAAACTGAGATCAGAGTCCATTAGTACACCGAGATTACGAGCTAGCTCTGTAGATTTCAGAGCTCTGGAATTGAGATATGCAGCCAGGCCGTTCCTCTCGAGCCTCCCAAATAAAACAATCTCTGTTTTGTTTTTGTTCAACTGCAGAAAGTTTTGACCCATCCAATCAGTGATGTGCTCAAGGCACTTGCACAGTAAGTCAAGGGGACCATAGTTATTGGGGCTAAGGGCCAAGTAGATCTGAGTGTCATCTGCATAGCTGTGGTAAGACATCCCATAGTCATGTAGAATTTCACCAAATGGAAGCATATATAGGTTAAATAAGAGGGGCCCAAGAATCGAGCCCTGGGGGACACCACAGGTCACTGAGACAGTTTCAGAAACATTATTACCAATTTCAACAAAGTAATTCCTTCCTTGCAGGTATGAACTGAACCATTTTAGTACAGTTCCTGAAAGTCCAACCCAGTTTTCCAATCTATCTCTGAGAATTCTGTGGTCAATAGTGTCAAATGCAGCACTAAGATCTAGCAGCAATAACACAGACAGTTTTCCTGAATCTGTAGACTAACTGTCATGCGCTGTCATGTCACTGTGCAGTGTCAGCTCGCCTGTAGCACGTATGTAGCATTATTCACGCTCTGTGTACTACACGACCTCGTCAGTCACAGGATCCAGCAACACCAGAGGATCAAAGAAACATAACAGGACAAAACACGTCAGCTTTAGGCGGTTCGTTAATCAAACGACAAGACAGTACCAATTTCCACCACGCAATTCATTCACGTGTGTATGCGTTCCAGTGTAAGTACACTAGCGCAGTATGGCTGCTACTCTACACGGTATTCTGCTTGTTTTGTATTGTTTGTGTGTATGTTTTGATGTTTCCCTGCTGGGGTGAGGAGGTCAACATCATATCCACTGAGACAGAGGTTATGAGTTTTTCCAACCCTGGACTCCGAGGCTTCCTTGGCTGGCCGTTCCAGCGATGCTAGATCACAAACATAATGCCGTCTGCACGGTGTATCACGACTATGAGTCAGCCTGGACCGGTCACTTGAGTGATGGCGTATCATGACTATGATTCGGCCTGGACCGGCTACTGGAGTGACGGTGTATCACGACTATGAATCAGCCTGGACCAGTCACTTGAGTGATGGGGTAACACGACTATGATTCAGCCTGGCCCGGCCACTTGAGTGACGGTGTATCACAACTATGATTCAGCCTGGACCGGTCACTTAAGTGACGGTGTATCACAACTATGATTCAGCCTGGACCAGCCACTTGAGTGACAGTGTATCATGACTATGATTCAGCCTGGACCGGTCACTTAAGTGATGGGGTAACACGACTATGATTCAGCCTGGCCCGGTCACTTGAGTGACGGTGTATCATGACTATGATTCAGCCTGGACCAGCTACTGGAGTGACGGTGTATCACAACTATGATTCAGTCTGGACCGGTCACTTGAGTGACGGTGTATCACGACTATGAATCAGCCTTTACCAGTCACTTGAGTGACGGTGTATCATGACTATGATTCAGCCTGGCCCGGTCACTTAAGTGATGGGGTAACACGACTATGATTCAGCCTGGCCTGGTCACTCGAGTGACGGTATATCATGACTATGATTCAGCCAGGACCGGCCACTTAAGTGACGGTGTATCATGACTATGATTCAGCCTGGACCGGCTACTGGAGTGACGGTGTATCACAACTATGATTCAGTCTGGACCGGTCACTTGGTGACGGTATATCATGACTATGATTCAGCCTGGACCGGCCACTTAAGTGACGGTGTATCATGACTATGATTCAGCCTGGACCGGCTACTGGAGTGACGGTGTATCACAACTATGATTCAGTCTGGACCGGTCACTTGGTGATGGTGTATCACGACTATGAATCAGCCTGGACCGGCTACTGGAGTGATGGTGTATCACAACTATGATTCAGTCTGGACCGGTCACTTGAGTGACGGTGTATCATGACTATGAATCAGCCTGGACCGGCTACAGGAGTGACGGTGTATCACAACTATGATTCAGTCTGGACCGGTCACTTGAGTGACGGTGTATCATGACTATGAATCAGCCTGGACCAGTCACTTGAGTGACGGTGTATCATGACTATGAATCAGCCTGGACCAGTCACTTGAGTGACTGTGTATCATGACTATGATTCAGCCTGGACCGGTCACTTAAGTGATGCCGTATCACGAGTATGATGCAGCCTGGCAGCTTGCCACTACATTGCGGCTATGTTGCTGCCTGGCCATATGATATTATTTTATGTACTGCTGTTTATGCCTTTTGTTACTTATGATCGTAAAGCGTCTCTGAGCACAGAAAACACAATATATACATTAAAATAATGATGATGATGATGATGATGATGATATTGATATTGATCAATGCTGCTAAATCTAAACTCCACATTGTTGATATTGAGACAAGGCAGGCGAGGGAAGATGCGGAGGGAAATAAGTTGAGATGAAAAGTGGAGTATTAATAGCACAGCAGAGACAAAGGCGATGATGATGATGATGATCTACAGAACTGTTCTCTAACCTGCCTACTTAACTCCCTATCAAAGATGCCATTATAATATTTCATAATGCTTCCTGCCAACATGAGCCTCCTCTCTACCACAAACACACACACACACACACAGAGACACACACACACACACACACACACACACATACACAGACACACACACAGACACAAACACACCCTGTCTGGAGGCTTCTACTGACACACACACACATGTGCGTGTGTAGGCTCACCTCCTGTGAGCTCGCGTCTGTGTGTGTGTGAGTGTGTGTGTGTGTGTGTGTGAGGGAGTGCACATGTTAAGCAGTAGGATGAGAGAGTGTGACACATCAGTTAGAGCTCTGAGGGTCCAGGATGGGGGGTTGGGGCTAATATGAGCTTGTGTTTGTCTACACTAGCCTAGCCAGATCAGTCTGTTTAGACATAGAACTACATTTTTTGAATTAAGTTAATTAATAAACAGATCAAACTGGTGTTAAATGAAGCCAATAGCGTCAACAGTGTCTCTTCATAAGATCCTGGTATTGTTTAGTTTTAGAAATGTGTGGGTACCTGCCCAACAGAGACGTGTAGCCTAAATCCATACTTAAAGATATAGTTACAGGTGCAGTGTGTAACACCTAGAGGCACCAGAATGTAACTGCTGCACTAAGGTGTCAAAAGTATTCCCATTCATTACTCAGGTAGAAGTATAGATACTAGAGTTTAAAATACTTCTGTTGAAGTTGAAGTATCAATTCAATCTTTACTCCAGTAAAAGTGTAAAAGTACTGCTTTCAAAACTACTTAAAATATAAAAGTAAAAGTAATGTAAGAAAAAATACCATTAAAGACAAAAGCTTAGACGGCACCACAGGGGTCTGGAGTGAAGCACTGTAGTGTAGTGAAGTGTAAATGTAAGGAGTAGAAAGTACTGATAATGGAGTGTAAATGTAAGGAGTAGAAAGTACTGATAATGGAGTGTAAATGTAAGGAGTGGAAAGTACTGATAATGGAGTGTAAATGTAAGGAGTAGAAAGTACTGATAATGGAGTGTAAATGTAAGGAGTAGAAAGTACTGATAATGGAGTGTAAATGTAAGGAGTAGAAAGTACTGATAATGGAGTGTAAATGTAAGGAGTAGAAAGTACTGATAATGGAGTGTAAATGTAAGGAGTAGAAAGTACTGATAATGGAGTGTAAATGTAAGAGTAGAAAGTACTGATAATGGTGTGTAAATGTAAGGAGTAGAAAGTACTGATAATGGAGTGTAAATGTAAGGAGTAGAAAGTACTGATAATGGAGTGTAAATGTAAGGAGTAGAAAGTACAGATAATGGAGTGTAAATGTAAGGAGTAGAAAGTACTGATAATGGAGTGTAAATGTAAGGAGTAGAAAGTACAGATAACGGAGCGTAAATGTAAGGAGTAGAAAGTACTGATAATGGAGTGTAATATGTAAGGAGTAGAAAGTACAGATAACGGAGCGTAAATGTAAGGAGTAGAAAGTACAGATAATGGAGTGTAAATGTAAGAGTAGAAAGTATGATAATGGAGCGTAAATGTAAGGAGTAGAAAGTACTGATAATGGAGCGTAAATGTAAGGAGTAGAAAGTACTGATAATGGAGTGTAAATGTAAGGAGTAGAAAGTACTGATAATGGGAGTGAAATGTAAGGAGTAGAAAGTAACTGATAATGGAGTGTAAATGTAAGGAGTAGAAAGTACAGATAATGAGTGTAAATGTAAGGGAGTGAGAAAGTACTGATAATGGAGTGTAAATGTAAGGAGTAGAAAGTACAGATAATGGAGTGTAAATGTAAGGAGTAGAAAGTACAGATAATGGAGCGTAAATGTAAGGAGTCAGAAAGTTACTGATAATGGAGCGTAAATGTAAGGAGTAGAAAGTACTGATAATGGAGTGTAAATGTAAGGAGTAGAAAGTACTGATAATGGAGCGTAAATGTAAGGAGTAGAAAGTACTGATAATGGAGCGTAAATGTAAGGAGTAGAAAGTACTGATAATGGAGTGTAAATGTAAGGATTAGAAAGTACTGATAATGGAGTGTAAATGTAAGGAGTAGAAAGTACTGATAATGGAGTGTAAATGTAAAGAGTAGAAAGGACAGATAATGGAGTGTAAATGTAAGGAGTAGAAAGTACAGATAATGGAGTGTAAATGTAAGGAGTAGAAAGTACAGATAATGGAGCGTAAATGTAAGGAGTAGAAAGTACTGATAATGGAGCGTAAATGTAAGGAGTAGAAAGTACTGATAATGGAGTGTAAATGTAAGGAGTAGAAAGTACTGATAATGGAGCGTAAATGTAAGGAGTAGAAAGTACTGATAATGGTGTGTAAATGTAAGGAGTAGAAAGTACTGATAATGGAGTGTAAATGTAAGGAGTAGAAAGTACTGATAATGGAGTGTAAATGTAAGGAGTAGAAAGTACAGATAATGGAGTGTAAATGTAAGGAGTAGAAAGTACTGATAATGGAGTGTAAATGTAAGGAGTAGAAAGTACAGATAACGGAGCGTAAATGTAAGGAGTAGAAAGTACTGATAATAGAGTGTAAATGTAAGGAGTAGAAAGTACAGATAACGGAGCGTAAATGTAAGGAGTAGAAAGTACAGATAATGGAGTGTAAATGTAAGGAGTAGAAAGTACTGATAATGGAGCGTAAATGTAAGGAGTAGAAAGTACTGATAATGGAGCGTAAATGTAAGGAGTAGAAAGTACTGATAATGGTATGTAAATGTAAGGAGTAGAAAGTACTGATAATGGAGTGTAAATGTAAGGAGTAGAAAGTACTGATAATGGAGTGTAAATGTAAGGAGTAGAAAGTACAGATAATGGAGTGTAAATGTAAGGAGTAGAAAGTACTGATAATGGAGTGTAAATGTAAGGAGTAGACAGTACAGATAATGGAGTGTAAATGTAAGGAGTAGAAAGTACAGATAATGGAGCGTAAATGTAAGGAGTAGAAAGTACTGATAATGGAGCGTAAATGTAAGGAGGGGAAAGTACTGATAATGGAGTGTAAATGTAAGGAGTAGAAAGTACTGATAATGGAGCGTAAATGTAAGGAGTAGAAAGTACTGATAATGGAGCGTAAATGTAAGGAGTAGAAAGTACTGATAATGGAGTGTAAATGTAAGGATTAGAAAGTACTGATAATGGAGTGTAAATGTAAGGAGTAGAAAGTACTGATAATGGAGTGTAAATGTAAGGAGTAGAAAGTACTGATAATGGAGTGTAAATGTAAAGAGTAGAAAGGACAGATAATGGAGTGTAAATGTAAAGAGTAGAAAGGACAGATAATGGAGTGTAAATGTAAGGAGTAGAAAGTATGAACTGAACTGCACTCGTAAACCACAGGGTGTAGTTAAACATAAGAGCCAACAGCAAGTTTAGAACAAACGAGATTGTTTGTGCTCAGTGATGAAGAGATATCAGAGATAATAAACAAAGTTGGATCTATTTTGGAAACGTGAAAAAAGAGAATCTGGCAACCTAACAGTATTAAAGTAAGTTTTAAATAAAGTGTTATTTTTCTGAAATGACGTTCTATTAATAACAACACACCCAACAGACTGCTAAAATATTTCTGGCCACTACTGTTAAAGCAAGTGTTCCAAAAACTGGAGGATTTGTTAAATGATCCTCTCCCATTTTTGGCAACCCTCCCTAAAACGAATAAGCCACTCACGCAAATCTAATACACAACTATCATTCCTCTACTTCTTCCAGCTACTCACCAACACACTGACCACTGTATCAGCTCCACTGACCATACAGGAGCTCCACTTACAGACTGTAGTTCATCTGATTCTCTGTATACTTTATTACTCTGTTCTTTAATGATCAGGACCCCCACAGGACCACCACATTCAGCACTGCTGTGACACTGATATGTTGGTGGTGTATTAGTGTGTGTTGTGCTGGTGTGAGTGGATCAGACACAGCAGTGCTGCTGCTGGAGTGTTTAAACGTCGTGTCCACTCACTGTCCACTCTGTTAGACACTCCTACTACTTGCTGGTTCCTCTAGTTCTTCATCAGTGGACACAGGACGCCGCCCACAGGACACTGCTGTCTGGATAGTTTTGGTTGGTGGATGATTCTCAGTCCAGCAGTGACACTGAGGTGTTTAAACACTGCAGCAGCAGCACTGCCATGTCTGATTCACTCACACCAGCACAACACATACTAACACCACCACAATGGCAATGTTACTGAAGTGCTAAGAATGATCCACCTTCCTAACAGTATCTGCTCTGTGGGGGTCCTGTGGGGGTCCTGATCATTAAAGAACAGAGTAATACAGAGAATCAGATGAACTACAGTCTGTAAGTGGAGGTCCTGTATGGTCAGTGGAGCTGATACAGTGGACAGTGAGTGGAGGTCCTGTATGGTCAGTGGAGCTGATACAGTGGACAGTGAGTGTAGGTCCTGTATGGTCAGTGGAGCTGATACAGTGGACAGTGTGTGTAGGTCCTGTATGGTCAGTGGAGCTGATACAGTGGACAGTGAGTGTAGGTCCTGTATGGTCAGTGGAGCTGATACAGTGGACAGTGAGTGTAGGTCCTGTATGGTCAGTGGAGCTGATACAGTGGACAGTGTGTGTAGGTCCTGTATGGTCAGTGGAGCTGATACAGTGGACAGTGAGTGTAGGTTCTGTATGGTCAGTGGAGCTGATACAGTGGACAGTGAGTGTAGGTCCTGTATGGTCAGTGGAGCTGATACAGTGGACAGTGAGTGTAGGTCCTGTATGGTCAGTGGAGGTGATACAGTGGACAGTGAGTGTAGGTCCTGTATGGTCAGTGGAGCTGATACAGTGGACAGTGAGTGTAGGTTCTGTATGGTCAGTGGAGCTGATACAGTGGACAGTGAGTGTAGGTCCTGTATGGTCAGTGGAGCTGATACAGTGGACAGTGAGTGGAGGTTCTGTATGGTCAGTGGAGCTGATACAGTGGACAGTGAGTGGAGGTCCTGTATGGTCAGTGGAGCTGATACAGTGGACAGTGAGTGTAGGTCCTGTATGGTCAGTGGAGCTGATACAGTGAGTGGAGATGTAAGGAGGTGGGTTTAATGTCTACTATTGTGAATATGCTACATATCTATAGATTATGGCTGACCTGTCTCTGAATGTTCATTTACACCTGAACGTTACGCTCACTGCTAATTCCAGGCCTTCAGAATAAAACTACCCCCAGGACTGCATGAGCGACCGCAGACGGAGAGCCTGCAGGACCACGTTATTCCTTACTAACCCAAACGTGAACGCCTCTGCGAGCCGCTGTAAAAGTCTCACGTGCAGCTGCTGTGAAGCGGCAGTGCAAACACGCACTTTATAAACTTTTACGACTTTTCATTCCCAGTTCGTGAGCACAGCTGGATTCTGTCGCCTGAAAGGCAGAAATCCAATGATACAGTATCTGATGCAAATTTAATGTAAAACCTTCTCGGCACAGAACCAATGAGGCTTCACCTCATGAATATGGATGAGCTTCTCCTCGTCACGGTGTCACGGTGCTGAGATATGTTGTATATTATAAACAAATGTTTCTTTTGAGTGGTATACAAAAAACAGCCCGCATATTAAACCGAGGGCTCGTCTATGAAGCGGGTCTCGTGGAAGTGAAAATAAAGGGAGAGCTGTGTTGGATAGATGACAGTATACATGGTGCTCTGGAGAAGACAGGCCCTTTCCCAGTGTTTCAAAGCAAAAGTGAATTAAAAAAGTCTATGCAGTCCTTATAATATAGTTAATATAGTTATAATCCTACAAATCCTACATAGTTATATATCCTACAGGGATGTGCACATGTACACATTTTACCTTTTTTGTTTTCAAATCAATTCACACCACACAATGATTTATTTATATACTAGAAAACAGACAGGACCGCCTTAAAAACAGACTAAATATTAGGATAAGCCAGTCATAAAATAAGTCAATACAGCAATGAGCTATGAAAGGTGGCACATTACAGTGATTTTATCACTACAAAGAAACAAAACAAAGAGGTTATCATTAATACTAATTAAGCGAATCAATCAATTTACCAAGAAAAGTAGTTCCTTTAAACTAATGTTGGTCAAGCGAAGTTACATACACACACAAAAACACACACACACACACACACACACACACATATACAGTATATATATATATATATATAATTCTTCTACATCATTTAAACACAACAGCTGCTGCTTACATTGCTCCATATTTAACCCATTTATACAGTGAAACACCCACACACACACACACACACTAGGGGGCAGTGAAACACCCACACACACACACACTAGGGGGCAGTGAAACACCCACACACACACACACACTAGGGGGCAGTGAAACACCCACACACACACACACTAGGGGGCAGTGAAACACCCACACACACACACACACTAGGGGGCAGTGAAACACCCACACACACACACACACACACTAGGGAACGCACACACTAGGGGGCAGTGAAACACTCACACACACACACACACACTAGGGAACGCACACACTAGGGGACAGTGAAACACCCACATACACACACACTAGGGAACGCACACACTAGGGGGCAGTGAAACACCGACACACACACACACACTAGGGAACGCACACACTAGGGAACGCACACACTAGGGGGCAGTGAAACACCCACACACACACACACTAGGGGGCAGTGAAACACCCACACACACACACACACTAGGGAACGCACACACCAGGGGGCAGTGAAACACCCACATACACACACACACACTAGGGAACGCACACACTAGGGAACGCACACACTAGGGGGCAGTGAAACACCCACACACACACACACACACACTAGGGGGCAGTGAAACACCCACACACACACACACACTAGGGAACGCACACACCAGGGGGCAGTGAAACACCCACATACACACACACTAGGGAACGCACACACTAGGGGGCAGTGAAACACCCACACACACACACACACAAAAGGGAACGCACACACTAGGGGGCAGTGAAACACCCACACACACACACACACACACTAGGGAACGCACACACTAGGGGGCAGTGAAACACTCACACACACACACACACACACACTAGGGAACGCACACACTAGGGGACAGTGAAACACCCACATACACACACACTAGGGAACGCACACACTAGGGGGCAGTGAAACACCGACACACACACACACACTAGGGAACGCACACACCAGGGGGCAGTGAAACACCCACATACACACACATACACACTAGGGAACGCACACACTAGGGAACGCACAAACTAGGGGGCAGTGAAACACCCACACACACACACACTAGGGGGCAGTGAAACACACACACACACACACACACACTAGGGAACGCACACACTAGGGGGCAGTGAAACACCCACATACACACACACACACTAGGGAACGCACACACTAGGGAACGCACACACTAGGGGGCAGTGAAACACCCACACACACACACACTAGGGGGCAGTGAAACACCCACACACACACACACACTAGGGAACGCACACACCAGGGGGCAGTGAAACACCCACATACACACACACTAGGGAACGCACACACTAGGGGGCAGTGAAACACCCACAAACACACACACACACAAGGGAACGCACACACTAGGGGGCAGTGAAACACCCACACACACACACACACACTAGAGAACGCACACACTAGGGGGCAGTGAAACACCCACACACACACACACACACTAGAGAACGCACACACTAGGGGGCAGTGAAACACCCACACACACACACACTAGGGGGCAGTGAAACACCCACATACATACACACACACTAGGGAACGCACACACTAGGGGGCAGTGAAACACCCACACACACACACACTAGGGGGCAGTGAAACACCCACACACACACACACACTAGGGAACGCACACACCAGGGGGCAGTGAAACACCCACATACACACACACACACACTAGGGAACGCACACACTAGGGAACGCACACACTAGGGGGCAGTGAAACACCCACACACACACACTAGGGGGCAGTGAAACACCCACACACACACTAGGGAACGCACACACCAGGGGGCAGTGAAACACCCACATACACACACACTAGGGAACGCACACACTAGGGGGCAGTGAAACACCCACAAACACACACACACACAAGGGAACGCACACACTAGGGGGCAGTGAAACACCCACACACACACACACACACACACACTAGGGAACGCACACACTAGGGGGCCAGTGAAACACTCACACACACACACACACACTAGGGAACGCACACACTAGGGGACAGTGAAACACCCACATACACACACACTAGGAACGCACACACTAGGGGGCAGTGAAACACCGACACACACACACACACTAGGGAACGCACACACCAGGGGGCAGTGAAACACCCACATACACACACATACACACTAGGGAACGCACAAACTAGGGGGCAGTGAAACACCCACACACACACACACTAGGGGGCAGTGAAACACACACACACACACACACACACTAGGGAACGCACACACTAGGGGGCAGTGAAACACCCACATACACACACACACACTAGGGAACGCACACACTAGGGGGCAGTGAAACACCCACACACACACACACACTAGGGGGCAGTGAAACACCCACACACACACACACACTAGGGAACGCACACACCAGGGGGCAGTGAAACACCCACATACACACACACTAGGGAACGCACACACTAGGGGGCAGTGAAACACCCACAAACACACACACACACAAGGGAACGCACACACTAGGGGGCAGTGAAACACCCACACACACACACACACACTAGAGAACGCACACACTAGGGGGCAGTGAAACACCCACACACACACACACACTAGAGAACGCACACACTAGGGGGCAGTGAAACACCCACATACATACACACACACTAGGGAACGCACACACTAGGGGGCAGTGAAACACCCACACACACACACACTAGGGGGCAGTGAAACACCCACACACACACACACACTAGGGAACGCACACACCAGGGGGCAGTGAAACACCCACATACACACACACACACTAGGGAACGCACACACTAGGGAACGCACACACTAGGGGGCAGTGAAACACCCACACACACACACACACACACTAGGGGGCAGTGAAACACCCACACACACACACACACTAGGGAACGCACACACCAGGGGGCAGTGAAACACCCACATACACACACACTAGGGAACGCACACACTAGGGGGCAGTGAAACACCCACAAACACACACACACACAAGGGAACGCACACACTAGGGGGCAGTGAAACACCCACACACACACACACACACACACTAGGGAACGCACACACTAGGGGGCAGTGAAACACTCACACACACACACACACACTAGGGAACGCACACACTAGGGGACAGTGAAACACCCACATACACACACACTAGGGAACGCACACACTAGGGGGCAGTGAAACACCGACACACACACACACACTAGGGAACGCACACACCAGGGGGCAGTGAAACACCCACATACACACACATACACACTAGGGAACGCACAAACTAGGGGGCAGTGAAACACCCACACACACACACACTAGGGGGCAGTGAAACACACACACACACACACACACACTAGGGAACGCACACACTAGGGGGCAGTGAAACACCCACATACACACACACACACTAGGGAACGCACACACTAGGGAACGCACACACTAGGGGGCAGTGAAACACCCACACACACACACACTAGGGGGCAGTGAAACACCCACACACACACACACACTAGGGAACGCACACACCAGGGGGCAGTGAAACACCCACATACACACACACTAGGGAACGCACACACTAGGGGGCAGTGAAACACCCACAAACACACACACACACAAGGTAACGCACACACTAGGGGGCAGTGAAACACCCACACACACACACACACACACTAGAGAACGCACACACTAGGGGGCAGTGAAACACCCACACACACACACACACTAGAGAACGCACACACTAGGGGGCAGTGAAACACCCACATACATACACACACACTGGTGAACACACACACTAGGGGGCAGTGAAACACCCCCACACACACTAGGGAACGCACACACTAGGGGGCAGTGAAACACCCACCCACCCACACACACACACACACACACACACACTAGGGAACGCACACACCAGGGGGCAGTGAAACACCCACATACACACACACACTAGTGAACACACACACTAGGGGGCAGTGAAACACCCCCACACACACTAGGGAACGCACACACTAGGGGGCAGTGAAACACCCACACACACACACACACACTAGGGAACGCACACACCAGGGGGCAGTGAAACACCCACATACACACGCACTAGTGAACACACACACTAGGGGCAGTGAAACACCCACATACACACATGCACTAGTGAACACACACACTAGGGGGCAGTGAAACACCCACATACACACACTAATGAACACACACACTAGGGGGCAGTGAAACACCCACATACACACACTAGTGAACACACACACTAGGGGGCAGTGAAACACCCACATACACACACACACACACTCTAGAGAACAAACACACTAGGGGGCAGTAAGCACACTGGCCCAGAGTGATGGGCAGACATATTCATAGCACCCCGGGAGCAGTTGGGGGTTAGGTGTCTTGCTCAAGGGCACTTCCGTCACATCCTATCGGTATAGGGATTTGAAACAATGACCTCATGGTCACTGGGCTGGTTCCCTAAGAAATGAGTTTTCAGCTACTCAGTTTAAACAGAACCAGGTTCTTGCTTTATATCTACACTTGATTGTCTAAAGACTGTTCCACTAGCAGCACAAGAAACATGATCATATAGATGGTTCAGGTGTTTTAGGGCGTTTTCACATCAGCACTAGTTAGTCTGGTTAAAACGGATTCTGGTTCTTTTGGTGCGGTTCGCTTTATGTGGTGTGAAAACAGTAATCGCACTCGGGTGTGGACCAAAACAACCGCACCAAGACCCTCGAGAGGAGGTGGTCTCGGCCTGGTTCCAAACAAACTCCGGAGCGGTTCGTTTGTGGTGAGAACATGATCCGACCTCAATCCGACTTGAGGAGTATTAGAAGTACTCCACAAGTTTGATCTAAACATCTCCTGCAGCCAGGTGTGCTTTGCATTATGGGGTGCGGCAGACGGCGTAAACAGAGAACTGTAGCAGCTAACAGGGCGAGGACAATTAAGCGAGGTCTCTCTTGGACTAGCAGTGAGGGACGTTGTCTACTTGATGTTTGGAGTGAGCTGGGTGGTCTGCAGGTGGACTGTTTGGTTTATTATCAGATTATTATTACAGCTATGAACAGATGCTGTCTCTGCCGCTGCTCCGTGATATGCTCTACAAGAAATGTGCAGTAGTTTAGAAAACCGGATCTTCTTCCTGTGTTTACTTTCTTGCTTGCACCCCAGATAGTTCTGACCAATCAGAGGGGCGCATTTAGGTGCGTTTCGTTTTTTGCCTGTATGAAAACAAACTTAACCGAGGAGGAAATGCTTCAAATAAACAAACTCATTAACTGATCCGGACCAGTGAAACCAAATACAGGTGTGAAAACACTCTTATAGTCTGTTTAAAAGGTATTACATTGGATAAAGTTGTTTATATATCATCAGGTTACATTATATTGTGTTATTACAGGCTTATAAGCATGCTTATGACACATTTAAAGCAAGGAACAACTTGTAACTAGCATATTTATAACTACATATGAGTTTAATCTTCATAGACTGTGTCAGTGGCACTAATTTCAGATTTCACCAATACAGTCTGGACTCACCTCAGCCATCCTGACCAGTTCAGTCTAGTTTTCTTTGTTATAACTGCATGTAATGCTGCCGATGACCATCTGGAGAGAAAGACAGACAGACAGACTGATATGAATAACCCAGAGAATCAGAACGAGTGATCTGGACAAGATGAGTCCGTACTGAAACACCATGGCTTCCTGGAACGGTCATTACGGATATGCTGTGCTGCCTTCGGGCTCGGCAGACGCCCCGTGGCACGAGCGCGTTATTAAACCAATAAAAACTCGGCGCCCTGAGCGTTCCTCCACTCCTCTGCGGCGGAGGGCAGGATGCAGCCGCGCTGTGCTCTCTCGCTCTGCCTACGGATGCTGGAACGCTGATATAAATCTCCTGCCTCGTCGTCTTCTTTTAAAGGAAACAAATTGGAGGCTGGCGGAACGGCGCAGGGCTTTGGCAGGTGACTGCGAGAGTTTATGACTCTATCCATCCTTCGGCTCTCGCCGGGCCTTGGCGGATCCTGTCCTGATCCTACTACCGATGCCCCCTCCTCTAAAATAAATAAATAAATAAATAAATAATAGGAGGACATTGACTAAAGGCAGTTAGCAGGGCCTGGGCAGCATGCACGCTGTAAAACTTTTTCATGGGCGTCTGGAGAACGCTCGAGGCGAAACTCTGCCAGGATCTATCCACGCGTTTATCAGAATCTGCACGCGGCTATCTGGTGGAGGAACTACAGGGGTTTAGAGCGGACTACGCAGGGAATTCGGGGAGGAAGGAAGACATATTCTGGGCTAGACGAGATATCGCTGTTCTTCTGGTACCCAGAGCCGTAAAGAGCTCAGAACACAGTTCAGGAGGAGCTGTAAAGAGTGAGAGAAGCAAAGGAAGAGAAAGAGAGAGAGAGATGTAGGAAAAGAGAGAAAGAGAGAAAACTGTGATAGAGTGAAGGCAAAGCATGAAGAGAGAGAGAGAGAGAGAGAGAGAGAGAGAGATGGGGTTGGGGGACTGGGAGGAAGGCAGGCAGGCAGGCAGGCAGGCAGTACAGGAATCTCTCTGTTATCTCTTTAATAAGACGGCTCTGAGGTAACCGAGCTGCTTCGGCACCCGCCCCTCCAGAGACCCCCTGTCTCCGTGGAAACTGTCAATCATCTACTGATACGGCAATATAAAAAACAGAGAGGGGGGGTGCAGGGGATGGTGAGCATCTTTCTCTCTTCACTCCACATCTGTTCTCTCCAGCCTGCTGTGCTAGACTCCCCACCCAGGACCCCTTATTGATAAAGCTCAGCGTGTGAATGAGTTTGTTTTCATTTCAGTTGAGGTTGCGGATAAAATGGGACCATGGAAAGAAAATACACTGTCACTACGGAAACAGTCAGGAGAGTTTCAGTAGAGTTATCATCTGTAACACTACGTCCTACATGCATTACGTACCTATATGTGTAAGTATGGGGTATATGTGTTATTCATTTTCAAGTATCTATATGCTCTAAGCACACACACATAGTGAACAGGCTCTGGACCACCCAGACAGACCACCAATAGAGAGGATCATTTGATCCATCGACATGCACAAGCAGCCCCCACTGTCTCCTAGACTGAAACCATACCATCTCTAGCAAAGAAGCCAGGTTCTGTTTGGGATCTGACGATGGTCAGGTTCAAGTATGGAGACTTTGTGGTGACACTTCAATGTTGCCTTTGCTGTGGAGCCACAATACGGGTGTGTCTCAAATCCTAGTGAGTGTGTAAGTAGGCTGTCTAGGTAGTGAGTGTGTAAGTAGGCTGTCTAGGTAGTGAGTGTGTAAGTAGGCTGTCTAGGTAGTGAGTGTGTAAGTAGGCTGTCTAGGTAGTGAGTGTGTAAGTAGCAGTGTTCTCTCCTCATCTCTCCTCATAAAACAGATTACTGAGACGCTCTAGTTAGAGAGAGACTGCGTCAGTGTTTTGTTTCCGCCCACTGCAGCACACCACCGGTGGTTTAGCTGGTTGCTAAGCTACCAGCCAGCATCCAAAACAATAGCCAGAGGCTTAAAAATCTGCTAGCATAAATGCTAATGTCTGGAGTATAAAGTGTAAATGGTGAAGGACTCGTTACAGAGTTGATAATAAAATACTGTTTTGTGTGATTATATGACCAGAAACACATTAAAACTCCAGAGAATCAAAATAACTCACATTTTAAAACCACTTCACTGCTCCTAGATTAGCCTGTGTTGCATCATGGGATTGTCTTAGCGGCTGAGGAAGAGTTCGATACTTCTTTAAAATCAGGTCTAAATAAGGTTCCTCAGTAGACAGCATGTTTAAGGTATGTAAGAATTGGGACAGTCTACATGTTGGGAGCGCATAGTATGATGTAAAATGCTGCCTATGTAGGAGCTCAGTAGGATTTGAGACAGAACCAATGTGACTGGCGCACCTGCTGGTGTGATGATCTGGGGAGCTAACGCACCCCTAATAGTGATACGAGGGTCGCTAACAGTTCAGGGATATGTGCAGGATGACCTGCGGCCTCATGTGTTGCCTCTCATGGCAGGACCTCCAGCTGGCCATGTTCAGCAGGATAATGTTCCACACAGAGCGAGGGCTTACCAGGAATGTCTCCAACAGTACTTTAGATGGCTGGTTGCCAAATTTATCACCAACTGAGCATTTATGGGATCAGCTGGGATGCCGGCTTCGGTGACCTATGAGTGTACAAAACCTATAGGCCTAGCTGCAACACAGTAGTGTAGTGGTTAGTATGGTGGTGTAGTGGTTAGTACGGTGGTGTAGTGGTTAGTACGGTGGTGTAGTGGTTAGTACGGTGGTGTAGTGGTTAGTACGGTGGTGTAGTGGTTAGTATGGTGGTGTAGTGGTTAGTATATTGGTGTAGTGGTTAGTATGGTGGTGTAGTGGTTAGTATAGTGGTGTAGTGGTAAGTATGGTGGTGTAGTGGTTAGTATGGTGGTGTAGTGGTCAGTATGGTGGTGTAGTGGTTAGTACGGTGGTGTAGTGGTCAGTATGGTGGTGTAGTGGTTAGTATGGTGGTGTAGTGGTCAGTACGGTGGTGTAGTGGTTAGTACGGTGGTGTAGTGGTCAGTATGGTGGTGTAGTGGTTAGTATGATGGTGTAGTGGTTAGTAAGGTGGTGTAGTGGTTAATATGGTGGTGTAGTGGTTAGTATGGTGGTGTAGTGCTTAGTATGGTGGTGTAGTGGTTAGTACGACGGTGTAATGGTCAGTATGGCGGTGTAATGGTCAGTATGGTGGTGTAGTGGTAAGTATGGTGGTGTAGTTTTTAGTATGGTGGTGTAGTGGTTAGTACGGTGGTGTAGTGGTTAGTATGGTGGTGTAGTGGTCAGTATGGTGGTGTAGTGGTTAGTATGGTGGTGTAGTGGTCAGTATGGTGGTGTAGTGGTTAGTATGGTGGTGTAGTGGTCAGTACGGTGGTGTAGTGGTCAGTATGGTGGTGTAGTGGTCAGTAAGGTGGTGTAGTGGTTAGTATGGTGGTGTAGTGGTTAGTACGGTGGTGTAGAGGTTAGTATGGTGGTGTAGTGGTTAGTACACTGGTATAGTGGTTAATATGGTGGTATAGTGGTCAGTACGGTGATGTAGTGGTCAGGACGGTGATGTAGTGGTCAGTACGGCGGTGTAGTGGTCAGTATGGTGGTGTAGTGGTCAGGACGGTGATGTAGTGGTCAGTACGGCGGTGTAGTGGTCAGTATGGTGGTGTAGTGGTTAATACGGTGGTGTAGTGGTTAGTACAGTGGTGTAGTGGTTAATATGGCGGTGTAGTGATTGGTACGGTGGTGTAGTGGTTAGTTTGGTGGTGTAGTGTTTAGTATGGTGGTGTAGTGGTCAGTATGGTGGTGTAGTGGTCAGTAAGGTGGTGTAGTGGTTAGTACGGTGGTGTAGTGGTTAGTACGGTGGTGTAGTGGTTAGTATGGTGGTGTAGTGGTTAATATGGTGGTGTAGTGGTTAGTATGGTGGTGTAGTGGTTAGTACGGTGGTGTAGTGGTTAGTACGGTGGTGTAGTGGTCAGTATGGTGGTGTAGTGGTTAGTACGGTGGTGTAGTGGTTAGTACGGTGGTGTAGTGGTTAGTACGTTGGGGTAGTGGTTAGTATGGTGGTGTAGTGGTTAGTACAGTGGTGTAAAGGTTAGTACGGCGGTGTAGTGGTTAGTATGGTGGTGTAGTGGTTAGTACGGTGGTGTAGTGGTCAGTACGGTGGTGTAGTGGTCAGTATGGTGGTGTAGTGGTCAGTATGTTGGTGTAGTGGTTAATATGGTGGTGTAGTGGTTAGTATGGTGGTGTAGTGGTAAGTACGATGGTGTAGTGGTTAGTATGGTGGTGTAGTGGTTAGTACGGTGGTGTAGTGGTTAATATGGTGGTGTAGTGGTTAGTACGGTGGTGTAGTGGTTAGTATGGTGGTGTAGTGGTTAGTATGGTGGTGTAGTGGTTAGTACGGCGGTGTAATGGTCAGTATGGTGGTGTAGTGGTAAGTATGGTGGTGTAGTGGTCAGTATGGTGGTGTAGCGGTTAGTACGGTGGTGTAGCGGTTAGTATGGTGGTGTAGTGGTTAGTACAGTGGTGTAAAGGTTAGTACGGCGGTGTAGTGGTTAGTATGGTGGTGTAGTGGTTAGTACGGTGGTGTAGTGGTCAGTATGGTGGTGTAGTGGTCAGTATGTTGGTGTAGTGGTTAGTATGGTGGTGTAGTGGTCAGTATGGTGGTGTAGTGGTTAGTACGATGGTGTAGTGGTTAGTATGGTGGTGTAGTGGTTAGTACGGTGGTGTAGTGGTTAATATGGTGGTGTAGTGGTTAGTACGGTGGTGTAGTGGTTAGTATGGTGGTGTAGTGGTTAGTATGGTGGTGTAGTGGTTAGTACGGCGGTGTAATGGTCAGTATGGTGGTGTAGTGGTAAGTATGGTGGTGTAGTGGTCAGTATGGTGGTGTAGTGGTTAGTAAGGTGGTGTAGTGGTCAGTATGGTGGTGTAGTGGTTAGTATGGTGGTGTAGTGGTTAATATGGTGGTGTAGTGGTTAATATGGTGGTGTAGTGGTAAGTACGGCGGTGTAATGGTCAGTATGGTGGTGTAGTGGTAAGTATGGTGGTGTAGTTGTTAGTATGGTGGTGTAGTGGTTAGTACGGTGGTGTAGTGGTTTATATGGTGGTGTAGTGGTCAGTACGGTGATGTAGTGGTCAGTACGGTGGTGTAGTGGTTAATACGGTGGTGTAGTGGTTAGTACGGTGGTGTAGTGGTTAGTATGGTGGTGTAGTGGTTAATATGGTGGTGTAGTGGTTAGTACGGTGGTGTAGTCGTTAGTTTGGTGGTGTAGTGGTTAGTACGGTGGTGTAGTGGTTAGTACGGTGGTGTAGTGGTTAGTACGGTGGTGTAGTGGTTAGTACGGTGGTGTAGTGGTCAGTATGGTGGTTTAGTGGTTATTATGGTGGTTTAGTGGTTAGTACGGTGGTGTAGTTGTTAGTACGGTGGTGTAGTGGTTAGTATGGTGGTGTAGTGGTTAGTATGGTGGTGTAGTAGTTAGTATGGTGGTGTAGTAGTTAGTATGGTGGTGTAGTGGTTAGTATGGTGGTGTAGTGGTCAGTATGGTGGTGTAGTGGTTAGTATGGTGGTGTAGTAGTTAGTATGGTGGTGTAGTGGTTAGTATGGTGGTGTAGTAGTTAGTATGGTGGTGTAGTGGTTAGTATGGTGGTGTAGTAGTTAGTACGGTGGTGTAGTGGTTAGTATGGTGGTGTAGTAGTTAGTACGGTGGTGTAGTGGTTAGTATGGTGGTGTAGTAGTTAGTACGGTGGTGTAGTGGTTAGTATGGTGGTGTAGTAGTTAGTATGGTGGTGTAGTGGTTAGTATGGTGGTGTAGTAGTTAGTATGGTGGTGTAGTGGTCAGTATGGTGGTGTAGTAGTTAGTACGGTGGTGTAGTGGTTAGTATGGTGGTGTAGTAGTTAGTATGGTGGTGTAGTGGTTAGTATGGTGGTGTAGTAGTTAGTATGGTGGTGTAGTGGTTAGTATGGTGGTGTAGTGGTTAGTACGGTGGTGTAGTGGTTAGTATGGTGGTGTAGTAGTTAGTATGGTGGTGTAGTGGTTAGTATGGTGGTGTAGTGGTCAGTATGGTGGTGTAGTAGTTAGTACGGTGGTGTAGTGGTTAGTATGGTGGTGTAGTGGTTAGTATGGTGGTGTAGTGGTCAGTATGGTGGTGTAGTAGTTAGTATGGTGGTGTAGTGGTTAGTATGGTGGTGTAGTGGTTAGTATGGTGGTGTAGTAGTTAGTATGGTGGTGTAGTAGTTAGTATGGTGGTGTAGTGGTCAGTATGGTGGTGTAGTAGTTAGTATGGTGGTGTAGTGGTTAGTATGGTGGTGTAGTAGTTAGTATGGTGGTGTAGTAGTTAGTATGGTGGTGTAGTGGTCAGTATGGTGGTGTAGTTGTTAGTATGGTGGTGTAGTGGTTAGTATGGTGGTGTAGTGGTCAGTACGTTGATGTATTGGTTAGTATGGTGGTGTAGTGGTTAGTATGGTGGTGTAGTGGTCAGTACGGTGGTGTAGTCGTTAGTTTGGTGGTGTAATGGTTAGTATGGTGGTGTAGTTGTTAGTACGGTGGTGTAGTGGTTAGTATGGTGGTGTAGTAGTTAGTATGGTGGTGTAGTAGTCAGTATGGTGGTGTAGTGGTCAGTATGGTGGTGTAGTAGTTAGTATGGTGGTGTAGTGGTTAGTATGGTGGTGTAGTGGTTAGTATGGTGGTGTAGTGGTTAGTATGGTGGTGTAGTGGTTAGTTTGGTGGGTGTAGTGGTTTAGTATGTTGGTGTAGTGGTCAGTATGGTGGTGTAGTGGTTAGTATGGTGGTGTAGTGGTTAGTATGGTGGTGTAGTGGTCAGTATGGTGGTGTAGTGGTCAGTATGGTGGTGTAGTGGTTAGTATGGTGGTGTAGTGGTTAGTTTGGTGGTGTAGTGGTTAGTATGTTGGTGTAGTGGTCAGTATGGTGGTGTAGTGGTTAGTATGGTGGTGTAGTGGTCAGTATGGTGGTGTAGTGGTCAGTATGGTGGTGTAGTGGTTAGTATGGTGGTGTAGTGGTTAGTATGGTGGTGTAGTGGTCAGTATGGTGGTGTAGTGGTCAGTATGGTGGTGTAGTGGTCAGTATGGTGGTGTAGTGGTCAGTATGGTGGTGTAGTGGTCAGTATGGTGGTGTAGTGGTCAGCACTGTCTCCTCACAGTAAGATGATCTGGGTTGGATTCCCGGTCCGGGTGGTTCTGTGTGGAGTGTTTATGGTCTCTCTGTGTTTGATTGGGTTCCTCCGGGTTCTCCGGTTTCCTCTCACAGTCCAAACACAAGCATGTTAGGATCCTCACTCTAAACTGAACGTAGGTGTGAGTGTCGTGGCTGTGTGATAGACAGGCGACCCTGCCTTTGTACCCCGACTAGCGGGATAAAGCGGAAGGTAACGGATGGATGGATTTTAATACAGCAGCTGATGTTTACATTGTGTGAGAATTTCATGATGAATGGACCAATAGCAATGCTCCAAACTAGCTTGTACAAAACTCTGGTTCTATTGACTTGCATTAAAAGTGAAGTGTTTTTAGAGATATCTGTTTTTCTCTGGTATATATTAAGGTTAGTCCTGTTTTGCACACGTCCTGAAAATATACAAAAACATGCACGTGTGTGAGCGTGATCTGACATCACTGAGAGGGTCTGGTGAGTCATTACGTCCCTGTAAGTATTCATTTCGTCCGCTGCCACCCCTGACCCTCCAACCCGTCCCGCACCGTGACCGCCTCACCTCATCCCGACACACACTTCACCCACAACTGGAGTGCGTTCCGCTCCGGGCCGGCCGCTCCGCTCCGACGGGGAACGCGGGGGGACGGCGTAATTCGTGAGAGTAAATGAAGATAATGGGGCTGCTGAATAACTGTAACCTGCCTGACCGTCATCAACGCGTTATCAATGAGCCTCTCAGCGGCGTGTTCAGACGCGCTCACTCCACCGCGCGTGATAACAGCTCGCGGAGGGAAAGAGAGACTTGAGTGAGTGATGAGGTCAGGTGCTCTCGCTCTACAGCACTATTCAGACGGGATTAGTTTTAGCCAGGGCCGGGTTGTAATGTCACTGTTGGCGGAATATCTGCATGATTTCAGTTCCGTCCCAGTCCGGCACATCAGGATGGGCTACGGCGCCGCGTCTGGTGGCAGCTCTGACTGAAAAACAAACTGGAGAACAGAGGGATGGGAAAATCTCACCAATGGCCTAAAGGGACTAATGAGTCAGATAACTGCTAATAATACAAGTTGATATAATTTATAATGGCTGAATATGAAACATCTTGGTTAAACAGTGCTTAATTATGAGTTTAGGTTTTAACTGTGACTCATAATTGATATCATCCTGTACACTCTATCCATACATCCATCGCTTTTCCGGGGATTCGGGTCACGGGGGTAGCAGTCTAAGCAGAGAAACCCAGACTTCCCTCTCGCCAGCCACCTTCTCTAACTCCCCCGTCAGGATGCCGAGGTGTTCCCAGGCCAGCCGAGAGATATAATCCCTCCAGCGTGTCCTGGGTCTTCCCCGGGGTCTCCTCCCGATCGGACATGTCCGGGGAGGAGACCTGACCAGATGCCCGAACCAGAGGAGTAGCGGCTCAACTCTGAGCCTCCCCTCTGTATAATCGAGCTCCTCTCTCTGAGGGTGAGACCCGACACCCCACTGAGAAAACTCATTTCAGCAGCTTGTATCCGTGATCTCGTTCTTTCGGTCACTACCCAGAGCTCCTGACCACAGGTGAGAGTAGGAACGTAGACTGACCAGTAAGTGCAGAGCTTTGCCTTTTGGCTCAGCTCTCTCTTCACCAGGACAGACCGGTACAGATGCCGCATCACTGCAGACTGTAGGTTTTAACTGTGACTTATAATAGATATCATCCTGTACACTCCAATAACTTCAATCAACAGTGGTTCCTTTTAGAAACATCCACTTGTTGAAGGAAACCTCGGCTGGTAACACATGTAAGCCTTAAAATGTTGTAATGACTCTAAATTATTAGGACAGGTTATAAAAAATCACTAAAAGTATCAGATTTATTAGATTTTGTGTAAAATCAGCTGCACGTGGGTCTCCATTGTTGTATCTACTGACGTGATCAGCGGGTAGTGACGTCAAATGTTTACAGTAACCAACCGTCACGCTCGAGCACAGCTAGCTACTAAACATGCTACTGTTCAGTCTTTACAGTTTGAACTAGAACTCAACATTTCTGACATCAGCGGTGACATCACACACCACGTTAGTGTAAATGGTGAACAGAGAGGGTGGAGGAGAGAGTGACACAGTGCTGGAGTTGTTGTGAAGCTGTGTGTTGGTGTTGACGGAGAAGGAGAGTGTCTGTTAAAGGAGCTCCGCTTTCTAGCAGGAAACATTCACGCTCAGTAAACAGCTAGATACACTGAACGGGAGTGTCTCTGAGCTTCACACTCCTTTATTAGTGAAGTAGTATGTTCACTACTAAGACTCTACTTTCACCTTCAGGATCCACAAACGAGGAGAAGCCGCTGACGCTAACGCTAAACGTTCTCAGGAGAGAATCCAGCGCATGTTCACGTTCACGGTTCTTCTCGCGGTTCTCCATAATCTGGAGCTTCTGGACTTCCTGTGTGGGGAAACTGTGGCACTGCATTGTGTTTTAGTCTCCGCTTAAAACCAACAGCCTCCGTCAAGTCTCTCACCAGTGGTGGTCTACTGAACCACTCAAACTCATCCAGACTGAAGTGAGGAGAGCAGAGCGGGGGTCTTTGGGGAGCTGTGTTGGTCCACACGCTGCTTTACAAACTATTCTCCTTGTTTATGAAGCTGTTGAGACTAATATCAGTCTTCACACTGCCTTTCACTGAAACATCAACAACACAATGTACATGGTTTTCTTTAAGCTAGGTTAGTAACTAACATTCACTCCTTCACACCACAGTCCAGTTCAGACCTGAAACCATCTGACCTCATCTACCCAGCAGGCATTGCACGCTAGTAATAATGGCTGCGTCCGTATGTTAAATATTTAGAATAAAAGAGTTAATTTATAAATAAATCTGATACTTTTTGTGATTTTTTACAACATGTCTTAAAAATTTAGAGTCATTACATCATATTAAGACTTACAAGTGTTACCATGAAACATGGTCTAAACTGGTTATTACTATTTTTAACGAGGTCATGTGAAACAGCATAATATTTTAAACTAAATTAACAGTAAATAAACAAAGTAAATCATACAAATATCTCCAATACTGCAATCATTACATTTAGACCCTAGATTTAAAACTAAAAAAGATAATTAAATAAATACAGTAAAAACTGCAATCATTAAACTCAGACTCTGTTATTTTAAACTAAATCTGTAATCATTAAATGTAGAATATTGAATTTCTGCTGCTGTTCTGTTCGTACCGGTCAGATCTGGTCTGTAGGTGTTCTGGGTTATTTGTTTGTGTTAGCTGTGGGTGCTAGCTCTGCTGTTACTGATACTCACTGTATTCAGCCGCGTGGTGTCTCTGAAGTGTCGTATCAGATTAGTAGTGCTTTAGTCAGTGTGTGAAAAATAAAAGGGTGTGTATTTCCACCTAGTGGTTCAGATAGGAATTGCATCAACCTGGCCGGACACTAGCTGGAAATACAGAAATTAGGCTCATTTGTTTAACGTCATCGATCGGCTCTCGGGATCGGCTAAATTAAAGAAATACTGTCCGATCGCCGATCACATATTTTAATAAAAAATCGTCCGATATTGATAAATAGCCAATTGATCTTTCTATCTCTACTTATAATATATCTCTACTTAGACTCACAGAGGCACAGATTTTCATATATTTCATCAGCACCTCTCCTGACTCTTTATTTCTATTATTATTATTATTATATTTTATTCTATTTATTATATCGTGTTGTGTGTTTCTCTTAGTGTAATATTATTCTTGTTACATGTCATACGCGTGTGCCTCACCAAGACAAACTCCTTGTATGTGTGACATACTTTGGCGAGATAAACGATTCTGATTCTTCAAGAAGGTGGTCCACTGTCTGAATGGTGCTTACGTTAAAGTGTGGAAGCTCAAGGTTCGGAGACACCACGCCAGCATTCCTCATCATTACGAGCGTAATCCAGAATTAATCTCATCCTCGAGCGAAGCAGGCAGCCAACAAACCGGGGGAGGTTATTTTGTGCTCAAATGGGCTGTCTCAATGCAAATGATTATTGGGGTGGGGTGGGGTGTGGGGGGGGGGATTTGACAGCGATGTAAAAAATAAAAAAGAAAGTCTTTGTTATTCTCCTGCAAAGCGAAGAGAAAGGACGGAGAGAAGAATGAGGGGCTCTGGAAAAGCTTCCAAAATTACTTGTCAAGCGGTTTAACACGCAGAGAACCGGGACGGGTTTCAGAGAGAGAGAGAGAGAGAGAGAGAGAGAGAGAGAGAGAGAGAGAGAGAGAGAGAGAGAGAGAGAGAGAGAGAGAGAGAGAGTAATAGAGAGAGAGAGAGAGAGAGAGAGAGAGAGAGAGAGAGAGAGAGAGAGAGAGAGAATGGCACCTTTATTATAGAGAATTATAGCTGTTGATAAAACACTGACAGCTTCGTTCTCCTCAAACAGGAGAAACAACACTAATGAATCATATTAGGAGAAACATCTTCAAACCTTTTACAGAAGAGATGTCAAGACGGAGAACGAGATAGAGCGAAAGGAAGGACGAGACGCAGAAAGAAAAACAAAGTGCATGATTTTGCATATACATACACAGACATACACAAGTGTGAGCAGCATAATCCCATATCCTCACTACCCAGAACTAACTCTGCCTCTTTACTCTTCCTGAGATAGTGAACGCACTCCTGTCCTGCTGAACGCTGGTAGACCATCAGGGTCTCCTCCTCACCTGACACCTACCAGCTCTCCTCTTCCACACACCCTCAACTGCACCACTGTATCATCCAGATGTACCAGCACTGAGATATGATGGGACTGTTTCAGCTCACTCCCACTTTTTACACAGATTCAGAGTCAGAGGCTGCCTCAGTCAGAGAGTATTACGTACTGAATGAGAAACTGGACTCACGTTGCTGGGAGGTCTTCGCTGAGCTCGGTGGTGTCCTGGCACCAGTAGGCGGCCGTTTCTTCACTACTGAGGAAGAACTGGACCACAGGTGATGCCATGGACATACACTGAGATACAGGAGATACACTGGTCACCAACCCTGCACAAACAATAACACACACAATAAAGTTGCCAATAAAGCACAAGGTAGGTGTTTCTGATAAAGTGGCCAGTAAGTGGAAGCCCAAGGTAGGTGTTTCTGATAAAGTGGCCAGTAAGTGGAAGCACAAGGTAGGTGTTTCTGATAAAGTGGCCAGTTAGTGGAAGCAAAAGGTAGGTGTTTCTAATAAAGTGGCCAGTTAGTGGAAGCACAAGGTGGGTGTTTCTAATAAAGTGGCCAGTTAGTGGAAGCACAAGGTAGGTGTTTCGGATAAAGTGGCCAGTGAGAGGAAGCACAAGGTAGGTGTTTCTGATAAAGTGGCCAGTTAGTGGAAGCAAAAGGTAGGTGTTTCTAATAAAGTGGCCAGTTAGTGGAAGCACAAGGTAGGTGTTTCTAATGAAGTGGCCAGTTAGTGGAAGCACAATGTAGGTGTTTCTAATAAAGTGGCCAGTTAGTGGAAGCACAAGATAGGTGTTTCTGATAAAGTGGCCAGTTAGAGGAAGCACAAGGTAGGTGTTTCTGATAAAGTGGCCAGTTAGTGGAAGCACAAGGTAGGTGTTTCTAATAAAGTGGCCAGTTAGTGGAAGCACAAGGTGGGTGTTTCTGATAAAGTGGCCAGTTAGTGGAAGCACAATGTAGGTGTTTCTAATAAAGTGGCCAGTTAGTGGAAGCACAAGGTAGGTGTTTCTAATAAAGTGGCCAGTTAGTGGAAGCACAAGGTGGGTGTTTCTAATAAAGTGGCCAGTTAATGGAAGCAAAAGGTAGGTGTTTCTGATAAAGTGGCCAGTTAGTGGAAGCACAAGGTAGGTGTTTCTAATGAAGTGGCCAGTTAGTGGAAGCACAATGTAGGTGTTTCTAATAAAGTGGCCAGTTAGTGGAAGCACAAGATAGGTGTTTCTGATAAAGTGGCCAGTTAGAGGAAGCACAAGGTAGGTGTTTCTAATAAAGTGGCCAGTTAGTGGAAGCACAAGGTGGGTGTTTCTAATAAAGTGGCCAGTTAGTGGAAGCACAAGGTGGGTGTTTCTAATAAAGTGGCCAGTTAGTGGAAGCACAAGGTAGGTGTTTATGAAAAAGTGGCCAGTGAGAGGAAGCTCAAGGTAGGTGTTTCTGATAAAGTGGCCAGTTAATGGAAGCAAAAGGTAGGTGTTTCTGATAAAGTGGCCAGTTAGTGGAAGCACAAGGTGGGTGTTTCTGACAAAGTGGCCAGTTAGTGGAAGCACAATGTAGGTGTTTCTAATAAAGTGGCCAGTTAGTGGAAGCACAAGATAGGTGTTTCTGATGAAGTGGCCAGTTAGTGGAAGCACAAGGTAGGTGTTTCTAATAAAGTGGCCAGTTAGTGGAAGCACAATGTAGGTGTTTCTAATAAAGTGGCCAGTTAGTGGAAGCACAAGATAGGTGTTTCTGATGAAGTGGCCAGTTAGTGGAAGCACAAGGTAGGTGTTTCTAATAAAGTGGCCAGTTAGTGGAAGCACAAGGTAGGTGTTTCTAATAAAGTGGCCAGTGAGTACACATACAAGGCAGGTGTTTCTAATAAAGTGGCCAGTTAGAGGAAGTACAAGGTGAGTGTTTCTAATAAAGTGGCCAGTGAGTGGAAGGTTTTGTGTTTATGTTGTATTTATCTATTTTCACTGGAGCTACTCGAACAGTTAAACAATTAATTTTCATTTCTACTGCGTCAAATTTTTACAAGAGTTTCTCTTCCTTTCAGTATCGGCATCAATCAACCGCACTTAAAGCCTTTTTTCACAATTAAGTAGCAGCTATGATAAATGAAGAGATACGACTACAGCCCATTAGTGGTGAGTAATTAGGGTTCATTTGCATGTGTTAATTAGGATCCACCCTATTTAAAACAATTAAGACTGTGGCACATTAAACACACTCCATCACCTGTGTTTTCTTTTTAGAGGTGACGCCTCTGCACAGAGATGTGGATCTGAACAGTGATCAGGACTGTGTCTCACAGCCGAAGCCCTGGAGTGCTGTAGGGGAATTTCACCCCGACTGTGTGTGTTTGTGTTCATTTGCATGCACTCTGAGGACGAGAGTGTTCAGACTTTGTAGGAAAACCAGAGAAAACAGGACCAACTTTAACCACAGGACACATCATTACCCATCAGCCAATACATTAAAACCAGTATCTACACTCACATCAGCTCCACTGACCAAACAGCAGCTCCACTTACAGACTGTAGTTCATCTGATTCTCTGTATACTTTATTACTCTGTTCTTTAATGATCAGGACCCCCACAGGACCCCCACAGAGCAGATACTATTAGGGAGGTGGATCATTCTCAGCACTGCAGTGACACTGACGTGGTGGTGGTGTGTTAGTAGTGTGTCTTGTGCTGGTTTGAGTGGATCAGACACAGCAGTGCTGCTGCTGCTGCTGGAGTGTATAAACACCTCAGTGTTACTGCTGGACTGAGAATCGTCCACCAACCAAAACTATCCAGACAGTAGTGTCCTGTGGGCGGCGTCCTGTGTCCACTGATGAAGAACTAGAGGAACATAAACTGTGCAGCAGCAGATGAGCTACTGTCTCTGACTTTACATCTAAAGGGGGACCAGCAAGTAGTAGGAGTGTCTAATAGAGTGGACAGTGAGTGGACACAGTGTTTAAACACTCCAGCACAATTCACAGAAACCAGCTTGCCATTCAGCGATTTATAGACCAGTAACAGTCCCTTAAAGTCTATTCTGTAGCATACTGGTATCCAGTGTTAGGATTTAAGAATCAGGGGGTCATGTGTTCACAGTTTTACTCCTAGTGACTCTGACAGCTGTATTTTGAATCAACTGAATCTGCTTGGTTGTGATTTTGGTAGACCAGTTAGGAGACCATTACAGTCATCAACCTGGGAATCAACCAGTTAATAGTCTTGAGGTGGTCCTACAATGTAAATCATAAAATTTTAGGGTGAGAATAAGTTTTAAGGTTGGGTAAGTGTTGCAGATAATCTAGCAGCAGTTTAGGTTTGCACAAGACTCCAGGTAATAAACAAAAGTCCCCACAATTCACAGAAACCAGCTTCTATTATAGACCAGTAACAGAATCTTAAAGTCTATTCTGTAACATACTGGTATCCAGTTAGTGGAAGAACAAGATGAGTCTTTCGAATAAAGTGGCCAGTGAGTGGAAGCACAAGGTAGGTGTTTCTAATAAAGTGGCCAGTTAGTGAAAATACCAGGTAGGTGTTTCAAAAAAAGTGGCCAGTGAGTGAAAGCACAAGGTAGGTGTTTCTAATAAAGTGGCCAGTTAGTGGAAGCACAAGGTGGGTGTTTCTAATAAAGTGGCCAGTTAGTGGAAGCACAAGGTAGTTGTTTCTAATAAAGTGGCCAGTTAGTGGAAGCACAACGTAGGTGTTTCTAATAAAGTGGCCAGTTAGTGAAAATACCAGGTAGGTGTTTCAAATAAAGTGGCCAGTTAATAAAATTACAAGCTAAGTGTTTCTAATGAAGTGGCCAGTTAGTGGAAGCACAAGGTGGGTGTTTCTAATAAAGTGGCCAGTTAGTGAAAATAACAGGTAGGTGTTTCAAATAAAGTGGCCAGTGAGTGTTTAGATATGAGAGGGCTTCAGACTTTAGTCTATTAAACAAATTTCAGAGTCTTTTAAAGTCTTCTAGTGTCTGGACATCATACATCTGCTTGGTTGTCTTTTTGGGAATCCAGTTAGGAGACCATTACACTGATCAACCTGTGAATCAACCAGTGAATCCCATCCAGTTAGTGATGTACACAAGGCACTTCAAAGGCAAAGTGAGTTGAAGGGACCTCAGTTGATTGGGCAGAGGGCCAAGCTGATCCGAGTATCATCAGCATAGCTGTGGCCCCAACAATATCCATCATTATAAATCATTAAGACAAGTTTTAAGGTCGGGGTGGGTATCAGAGATAATCTAGCAGTGGTTACGATTTGGGCATGTCTCCAGGATATAAATACAGGTCCCCACAATTCCCAGAAACAGGCCTGTGTGTGCTGGTGTGTGTTTATTCCCTGTGATGCTGCCTCCGTTGTCTGCTAACAGCTGCTGTGTTCAGAGCTAATGGCTGGGACAGATCCACAGGGCAATACATCTCCTCTTTACTTCAGCACAGAGGAGGAACGCAGCTCTGAAGGCACCACGCGCTGATGAGACAGAGAGTGTGTGAAGCCACGCAGGACGACAGAGTGTAACAAGCTCTCTCTCTCTCTTACACACACACACACGCACACGCACACGCACGCACACGCACACGCACACACACAGAGACACACACACACACACACACACACACAAACAGCACATAAATATCACAACATAAAAGCGGATCCAATGGCTGCTGAAACCGGTATTCACATACAAACAACCCTGTGTAGGAATCGACTGTGACGTGTGTTTTGTGATGTTACTCTGCACCATGTAGCTCATATACAGTCGACATCCAAAGATCCAAAAATGAATCTCTATTTTTATTTTCCTACATAATTTAAACACAGCATTGTGTGAAAAGTTCCGGATGAACGGACCAATAGAAATACCCTAAAATACGCTAGAAAAAAGTTCCATTGGCTGGTAGTGTATCTAATACGTTTGGCTGGCAGTGTATCTAAAACGTTTGGCTGGTAGTGTATCTAAAACGTTTGGCTGGTAGTGTATCTAAAACGTTTGTCTGGTAGTGTACCTAAATCGTTTGACTGGTAGTGTATCTAAAACATTTGGCTGGTAGTGTATCTAAAACGTTTGGCTGGCAGTGTATCTAAAACGTTTGGCTGGTAGTGTATCTAAAACGTTTGACTGGTAGTGTATCTAAAACGTTTGGCTGGTAGTGTATCTAAAACGTTTGTCTGGTAGTGTACCTAAATCGTTTGACTGGCAGTGTATCTAATACGTTTGGCTGGTAGTTTATCTAAAACGTTTGGCTGGTAGTGTATCTAAAACGTTTGGCTGGTAGTGTATCTAAAACGTTTGGCTGGTAGTGTATCTAAAACGTTTGGCTGGTAGTGTACTAAAACGTTTGACTGGTAGTGTATCTAAAACGTTTGGCTGGTAGTGTACTAAAACGTTTGACTGGTAGTGTATCTAAAACGTTTGACTGGTAGTGTATCTAAAACGTTTGACTGGTAGTGTATCTAAAACGTTTGACTGGTAGTGTATCTAAAACGTTTGGCTGGTAGTGTATCTAAAACGTTTGGCTGGTAGTGTATCTAAAACGTTTGACTGGTAGTGTATCTAAAACGTTTGACTGGTAGTGTATCTAAAACGTTTGGCTGGTAGTGTATCTAAAACGTTTGACTGGTAGTGTATCCAAAACGTTTGACTGGTAGTGTATCCAAAACGTTTGACTGGTAGTGTATCTAAAGCGTTTGGCTGGTAGTGTATCTAAAACGTTTGACTGGTAGTGTATCTAAAACGTTTGACTGGTAGTGTATCTAAAACGTTTGGCTGGTAGTTTGTCTAAAACGTTTGGCTGGCAGTGTATCTAAAACGTTTGGCTGGCAGTGTATCTAAAACGTTTGGCTGGCAGTGTATCTAAAACGTTTGGTTGGTAGTGTATCTAAAACGTTTGACTGGTAGTGTATCTAAAACGTTTGGCTGGTAGTGTATCTAAAACGTTTGACTGGTAGTGTATCTAAAACGTTTGGCTGGTAGTGTATCTAAAACGTTTGACTGGTAGTGTATCTAAAACGTTTGGCTGGTAGTGTATCTAAAACGTTTGGCTGGTAGTGTATCTAAAGCGTTTGACTGGTAGTGTATCTAAAGCGTTTGACTGGTAGTGTATCTAAAACGTTTGACTGGTAGTGTATCTAAAGCGTTTGGCTGGTAGTGTATCTAAAACGTTTGGCTGGTAGTGTATCTAAAACGTTTGACTGGTAGTGTATCTAAAACGTTTGGCTGGTAGTGTATCTAAAACGTTTGGCTGGTAGTGTATCTAAAGCGTTTGACTGGTAGTGTATCTAAAACGTTTGACTGGTAGTGTATCTAAAGCGTTTGGCTGGTAGTTTATCTAAAACGTTTGGCTGGTAGTGTATCTAAAACGTTTGACTGGTAGTGTACCTAAAACGTTTGACTGGTAGTGTACTAAAACGTTTGACTGGTAGTGTATCTAAAACGTTTGGCTGGTAGTGTATCTAAAACGTTTGGCTGGTAGTGTATCTAAAACGTTTGACTGGTAGTGTATCTAAAACGTTTGACTGGTAGTGTATCTAAAGTGTTTGGCTGGTAGTGTATCTAAAACGTTTGACTGGTAGTGTATCTAAAACGTTTGGCTGGTAGTGTATCTAAAATGTTTGGCTGGTAGTGTATCTAAAACGTTTGGCTGGTAGTGTATCTAAAACGTTTGACTGGTAGTGTATCCAAAACGTTTGACTGGTAGTGTATCCAAAACGTTTGACTGGTAGTGTATCTAAAGCGTTTGGCTGGTAGTGTATCTAAAACGTTTGACTGGTAGTGTATCTAAAACGTTTGACTGGTAGTGTATCTAAAGTGTTTGGCTGGTAGTGTATCTAAAACGTTTGACTGGTAGTGTATCTAAAACGTTTGACTGGTAGTGTATCTAAAACGTTTGGCTGGTAGTTTGTCTAAAACGTTTGGCTGGCAGTGTATCTAAAACGTTTGGCTGGCAGTGTATCTAAAACGTTTGGCTGGCAGTGTATCTAAAACGTTTGGTTGGTAGTGTATCTAAAACGTTTGACTGGTAGTGTATCTAAAACGTTTGGCTGGTAGTGTATCTAAAACGTTTGACTGGTAGTGTATCTAAAACGTTTGGCTGGTAGTGTATCTAAAACGTTTGACTGGTAGTGTATCTAAAACGTTTGGCTGGTAGTGTATCTAAAACGTTTGGCTGGTAGTGTATCTAAAGCGTTTGACTGGTAGTGTATCTAAAGCGTTTGACTGGTAGTGTATCTAAAACGTTTGACTGGTAGTGTATCTAAAGCGTTTGGCTGGTAGTGTATCTAAAACGTTTGGCTGGTAGTGTATCTAAAACGTTTGACTGGTAGTGTATCTAAAACGTTTGGCTGGTAGTGTATCTAAAACGTTTGACTGGTAGTGTATCTAAAACGTTTGGCTGGTAGTGTATCTAAAACGTTTGGCTGGTAGTGTATCTAAAGCGTTTGACTGGTAGTGTATCTAAAACGTTTGACTGGTAGTGTATCTAAAGCGTTTGGCTGGTAGTTTATCTAAAACGTTTGGCTGGTAGTGTATCTAAAACGTTTGACTGGTAGTGTACTAAAACGTTTGACTGGTAGTGTATCTAAAACGTTTGGCTGGTAGTGTATCTAAAACGTTTGGCTGGTAGTGTATCTAAAACGTTTGACTGGTAGTGTATCTAAAACATTTGACTGGTAGTGTATCTAAAATGTTTGGCTGGTAGTGTATCTAAAACGTTTGACTGGTAGTGTATCTAAAACGTTTGACTGGTAGTTTATTCAAAACGTTTGACTGGTAGTGTATCTAAAACGTTTGGCTGGTAGTGTATCTAAAACGTTTGACTGGTAGTGTATCTAAAACGTTCGACTGGTAGTGTTAAAACGTTTGACTGGTAGTGTTAAAACGTTTGACTGGTAGTGTATCTAAAGCGTTTGACTGGTAGTGTATTCAAAACGTTTGACTGGTATAGTATCTAAAACGTTTGACTGGTAGTGTATCTAAAGCGTTTGACTGGTAGTGTATTCAAAATGTTTGACTGGTATAGTATCTAAAACGTTTGACTGGTAGTGTATCTAAAGCGTTTGACTGGTAGTGTATTCAAAACGTTTGACTGGTATAGTATCTAAAACGTTTGGCTGGTAGTGTATCTAAAACGTTTGGCTGGTAGTGTACTAAAACGTTTGACTGGTAGTGTATCTAAAACGTTTGACTGGTAGTGTCTAAAGCGTTTGGCTGGTAGTGTATCTAAAACGTTTGACTGGTAGTGTATCTAAAACGTTTGACTGGTAGTGTATCTAAAACGTTTGACTGGCAGTGTATCTAAAACGTTTGGCTGGTAGTGTATCTAAAACGTTTGGCTGGTAGTGTATCTAAAACGTTTGACTGGTAGTGTATCTAAAACGTTTGGCTGGTAGTGTATCTAAAACGTTTGACTGGTATTGTATCTAAAACGTTTGGCTGGTAGTGTACTAAAACGTTTGACTGGTAGTGTACTAAAACGTTTGACTGGTAGTGTATCTAAAACGTTTGACTGGTAGTGTATCTAAAACGTTTGACTGGTAGTGTCTAAAACGTTTGACTGGTAGTGTATCTAAAACGTTTGACTGGTAGTGTCTAAAACGTTTGACTGGTAGTGTATCTAAAACGTTTGACTGGTAGTGTATCTAAAACGTTTGACTGGTAGTGTATTCAAAACGTTTGACTGGTAGTGTATCTAAAACGTTTGGCTGGTAGTGTATCTAAAACGTTTGACTGGTAGTGTATCTAAAACGTTCGACTGGTAGTGTTAAAACGTTTGACTGGTAGTGTATCTAAAGCGTTTGACTGGTAGTGTATTCAAAACGTTTGACTGGTAGTGTATCTAAAACGTTTGACTGGTAGTGTATCTAAAACGTTTGACTGGTATAGTATCTAAAACGTTTGACTGGTAGTGTATCTAAAACGTTTGACTGGTAGTGTCTAAAGCGTTTGGCTGGTAGTGTATCTAAAACGTTTGACTGGTAGTGTATCTAAAACGTTTGACTGGTAGTGTATTCAAAACGTTTGACTGGTAGTGTATCTAAAACGTTTGACTGGTAGTGTATTCAAAACGTTTGACTGGTAGTGTATCTAAAGCGTTTGACTGGTAGTGTATTCAAAACGTTTGACTGGTAGTGTATTCAAAACGTTTGACTGGTAGTGTATCTAAAACGTTTGACTGGTAGTGTCTAAAGCGTTTGGCTGGTAGTGTATCTAAAACGTTTGACTGGTAGTGTATCTAAAACGTTTGACTGGTAGTGTATTCAAAACGTTTGACTGGTAGTGTATCTAAAGCGTTTGACTGGTAGTGTATTCAAAACGTTTGACTGGTAGTGTATCTAAAACGTTTGACTGGTAGTGTATCTAAAACGTTTGACTGGTATAGTATCTAAAACGTTTGACTGGTAGTGTATCTAAAACGTTTGACTGGTAGTGTATCTAAAACGTTTGGCTGGTAGTGTATCTAAAACGTTTGACTGGTAGTGTATCTAAAACGTTTGACTGGTAGTGTATCTAAAACGTTTGACTGGTAGTGTCTAAAGCGTTTGACTGGTATATATATATAAAATCCTCCATGCTGATTTTAGGAGATCCATAGCCACTGCTTGTGGACCGCCACCTTCAGATTGATGTGTCATGATGGGTGGATGCATTTTCACACCCCTGGACACACTAGAAGCTCACTGGAGATGCAGCCCACTGCACTTGCACGCACATCCTGGCTGTGAAAAACCCTCTTCAGGCTAATACGTGTGAAGGATATTCCGCTATAGCCAAATAACCTGATCCCCTCTGTCCATTAGCATGTGTCCTCAGTCCGGCAGCAGCGGTGTGAGCACAGCGCGCCGGCCGTCACCGCGGTTTGTGTGGTTTTAGGCTAACGGAGGGTTTTATCAGCGTGTGCGGTTTTGGGCTAACAGAGGTTTTATCACGCCAGAACAGCACACTAATCCCCCTTTATGATCCCCCGCCCCAAAGGAAAGCCCACGATAAGAGAGCGATCAAATGTCATGCCATGTTCGGCGTGCGTATGCCCAGAGCGCGCTCCGATAGGCCGGCCTGGAGGCACGCCGCAAGTAATTACAGGAAAGCCATAGTGGCACGTTTCCCTCGTTTCACCAACCTGGCAACCCCTTCACTTCCCACCCCCTCTCAGTGGAGAGAAAACCTTTGGTCAAATATTAGTCCTCCAGGCGTTTGGATGGAGGGTGATGGCGAAGTGCTATTTTTAATCTGACAGGAGAAAAAAAAAAAAAAATAAATAAATAAAGCATTCGACCACAATTATCTCCGTGGCTACAGCCGTCACTGGCCCGGCGTGGAGGAGGTCAAGCGAGAACGGAGGAAATCCAGGAGAGGTCGTCCACTCATCTGTACTCGCAGCATTCTACATACTGCCATTCATCTGGGATCCATCACACGCCTCCTCTTACATGTATTCTTAATCTGTTTGTTTGTATGTAGAAGATTTATCATTTATCATGAATTGACTTTGTGAAATAGAAGTTTTGGGAAGAGGTCTCGTGACCTGAAGGTCGCTGGTTCAATGCCCTGAACCAACAGGAGATGACTGAAGTGCCCTTAATCAAGTGCCTTCTTGCCTTCTATACACTGCCATTCATCTGGAGTCTACTTGCCATAGTCACTGTGCTGTGACTGACATCATCACGCGCCTCCTCTCACAGTCCATATTTCATATATTCTTAACATTGAGTCACAAACAGTTCCTATGTAGAATAGATCATGACTTGAATTATATAGTAGTATGATTTTATAGTAGTATGATTTTATAGTAGCATAATTTTATAGTAGTATAATATTATAGTAGTATAATTTTGTAGAGGTATAATATTATAGTAGTAAAATTTTATAGTAGTATAATTTTATAGTAGTATAACTTTATAGTAGTAAAATTTTATAAGAGTATAATTTTATAGTAGTATAATTTTATAGTAGTAAAATTTTATAAGAGTATAATTTTATAGTAGTAAAATTTTATAAGAGTATAATTTTATAGTAGTATAATTTTATAAGAGTATAATATTATAGTAGTATAATTTTATAAGAGTATAATTTTATAGTAGTATAATTTTATAAGAGTATAATATCATAGTAGCATAATATAGTAGTATAATTTTATAAGAGTATAATATTATAGTAGTATAATATAGTAGTATAATTTTATAAGAGTAAAATATTATAGTAGTATAATTTTATAAGAGTATAATTTTATAGAAGTATCATTTTATAGTAGTATAATTTTATAGTAGCATAATATAGTAGTATAATTTTATAAGAGTATAATATTATAGTAGTATAATATAGTAGTATAATTTTATGAGTAAAATATTATAGTAGTATAATTTTATAAGAGTATAATTTTATAGTAGTATAATTTTATAGTAGCATATTATAGTAGTATAATTTTATAAGAGTATATTTTATAGTAGTATAATTTTATAGTAGTATATACACTCTAGTGTGTGTGCATGTGGGTGTTTCACTGCCCCCTAGTGTGTGTTCACTAGTGTGTGTGTGTGTGTGTGTATGTGGGTGTTTCACTGCCTCCAAGTGTGTGTTTACTAGTGTAGGTGTGTGTGTGTGTGTGTGTATGTAGGTGTTTCACTGACCTATATCGTATTTGTAAGTTTCACTGCCCCTAGTGTGTGCGTGTTTATTAATGCGTGTGTGTTCATGTGGGTGTTCCACTGCCCCCTAGTGTGTGTGTGTGTTTACTAGTGTGTTCCACTGCCCCTAGTCTGTTTGTGTTCACTAGTGTGTGTGTGTTCACTAGTGTGTGTGTGTGTGTGTTTCATTGCCCTCTAGAGTGTATGTGTGGGTTTCACTGCCCCCTAGTGTGTGTTCAGTAGTAGTGTGTAGTGTGTGTGTGTGCGTGTGTGTGTGTGTGTGTGTGTGTAATAACCATATGAGAGGATGGATTCCAAATAAAGTGACAGTGTTTATTTACTGCTGCTTCAGGCCTTCAGTTCATTACCAGCAGACGTTTAAAATATATATCAGCTGCTTTATTGTTTTCTACGTGTTAAATACTGAAAAGATGTAAAAACATTGTGATTTTCTTTAAGTTTGACACGAAACAACACTGTTTTCCCATAAAATGCTTTATGATTATGACTCTGTTCTTTAGCTACTAATATTATACCTGATGTAAACTGTCTGTAAAGCACTTTGAGCGGCCACTGATATGAAAAGTACTCCATAAATAAATATTATTATTATTATTATAATTATTATTATTTTCGTGTGATTTTGCACATTTAACTCAGCCGTCTGATGTGAACTCAGTTTTGGGGTCTGTCTGTGTTTCAGTGAATCCAGCTTTCTGATTGGTCCATAGGTTTTGTATTACTGTTGGAGTAAGAACAGACTACAGCCTGATGTAATGACAGTGCAAGACATAAGGTCTATATGTGTGTGTGTGTGTGTGTGTGTGTGTGTGTGTGTGTGTGTGTGTGTGTGTGTGTGTGTGTGTGTGTGTGTATACTGGGCAGGGCTGGTCTACATCATGTAACTCCCAGTCTGAACACAGGCCCACCTCTGACCCTGACCTTACCTACAGGAATAATTTAATGTGGTGGTCAGTACTGACAGCTAAATCAGACAGACGGGTCTGAGTACAGATTCCAACCATGTCCATCTCAAATTCTTGAAAAGGAAATGTCAGACGATTTCTTCAGTTCTAGTATGAACCGACAACGTGCATCTGTAATATTCAATAAAAACATTTAAAAAATAATTATTACCTTCAGTACATTTAACTACTTAATCAAGTACTTAATTAACTACAAATGACATCAATAACTACATCATTACATCATTACTATGTAACTAATACATTATTATTATTATTATGTGATTGACTACTGATGCTTCGGATCGTTTCTTGTGAGTGATGGAACAGAACACACTGACCCTTATTCATCAGGAACAGACCGGACCACCTGGGATGATCTATGAACTGCTGCACGACTGATTCATGGAACTGTTCTAGAACATCCAACCGAGCAGAACTGATGAATCAGCTTTAGCTGTGTGGAAACAAGCGCCCACCCACCGACCCCTTATTTACATATCACTTGCTAACGGCGTAATCAAATTTACACTCACATGCATATAAGTCACAGCCAGTCAAAAGTTTGGATACACCTCGTCTGGCTTTTTCTGGTCTGGGCTTATAAAAGTTGTTTCTAAGGAAAATATAAATAATTAAATCGATACTTGCGCATGAATTAATATCCAAAACAACATATTTCACATAAAAAATACTATGTTTGCTATTAAAAGTTTGTTATGATGCCGTTATGTCATTACAGTGGTATTCCAGGTGTTTGATATTGTGTTGCTAGGCCATTACAGAGGTATTCCAGGTGTTTGCTATGGCGTTGCTCGGCCATTACAGTGGTATTCCAGGTGTTGGTTATGATGCTGTTAGGTCATTACAGTGGTATTCCAGGTGTTTGCTATGGCATTGCTAATCCATTACAGTGGTATTCCATGTGTTTGCTATGGTGTTGATAGGCCAGTACAGTGGTATTCCAGGTGTTGGTTATGATGCTGTTAGGTCATTACAGTGGTATTCCAGGTGTTTGCTATGGCATTGCTAAGCCATTACAGTGGTATTCCAGGTGTTGGTTATGATGCTGTTAGGTCATTACAGTGGTATTCCAGGTGTTTACTTTGGTGTTGATAGGTCATTACAGGGTTTGCAATGGTGTTAATAGGCTATTACAGTGGTATTCCGGGTATTTGCTATGGTGTTAATAGGCTATTACAGTGGTATTCCGGGTGTTTGCTATGGCATTGCTAAGCCATTACAGTGGTATTCCAGGTGTTTGCTATGGCATTGCTAGGATATTACAGTCCTATTACTGGTGTTGTTACTGCAAGAAAATTCCAATAAGGGCTGCAGAAATTCCAATGCTTTGTGACACAATATTTCAGTTCCTAGACAATAAATTCCTCACCAGTCTTTTAAACGTTTCATGTTCATCCCACTATTTTCTTTTATTCTCTGAGGGTCACGGAGTGGCTAAAGTCAATTTTGGTCAGTGTTAACTTCCAAATGACAAATTGATCCGTCTTCCACATCCTCCGACCGTTCCTCCCTCTCTCCCTCTCTCTGCGTGTGGAGGTAACAGAGTTCACCAGCTCGGGCTTTTGTTTCCGCCGAAAGAGACCGAGGCAGACTTTTGATCAGGCAGGCTAAAGAATTTCATCTGAAGTGCGCGTTTCTGAGACGTACGCGGAAGCGGAGTGAAAACCTAGAAGCTCATTGTGCTTCAAGAGGCCTCGACGGGAAAAAAGAAATAGCATAACATGCGCTGTGTGTATTGATTTTTCCGAGCGAACGCGAAAGGGACCCTGACCGCTCCACCTGGACTTCTGCACACAAAGACACATGACCCGTCCCCATCCTGACGCATCGCCAGACAATGTGAATCACATCCCGGCTGCTGTGCATCCTAAAAAAAGACCCGGTCGAGTTTTTTTGCTTCACATCATGAAAAAAAGAAGCTTTTCACAAATCGTGTTCGCTCAAGGACGCCGGCGCGTCGGTAAAGACATGAATCTGCCGCGCGGCTTCTTTCCGCAGCGTACTGCAGCTTCTCAAACACATAATGAATCGCTCAGAGCCGAAAGACTGTAACACTGACCGCAGCAGCGGCGGCACATGATGAACAGATTTAAAGAAAAAGAAAATCACTAAGACGTGAATACAGTGCCTCGCCAAGGCTCCAGCGTTCGGCCCCCGCGGACAAACAGAAAACGTTTACAGAAGAGCCCCTTCCTTTGTTTATTTTTGACCAGTTCGGGACACCAAAACACCAGGTCCAGCATAGCTGCTCTGTTTTCTCTGCAGCTGTTAATCACGCTCTGATCTAGAGATCGGCCGATATATCGAGCCGATATTTGCTTTATTTTTATATATCGGCATCGGCCGATATCAGCATTTCACAGCGCTGAATTAAAGTCAGGCACGTCCGCAGGCAGCCCTGTGTTATTGGTGCAATGGAACATGCTGCTGCCTCATGTGAAGGACCCCGAGCCAAAGCCAAAAGATACTACTCAGATACTACTTAGACATTACTCAGATATTACTCAGATACTACTCAGACATTACTCAGATACTACTCAGACACTACTCAGATACTACTCAGACATTACTCAGATACTACTCAGACATTACTCAGATATTACTCAGATACTACTCAGATATCACTCAGATACTACTCAGATATTACTCAGATACTACTCAGACATTACTCAGACATTACTCAGATACTACTCAGATATTACTAAGATACTACTCAGACATTACTCAGATACTACTCAGATATTACTCAGATACTACTCAGACATTACTCAGATACTACTCAGATACCATTCAGATATTACTCAGATATTACTCAGATATTACTCAAATACTACTCAGATACTACTCAGATATTACTCAGATATTACTCAAATACTACTCAGATACTACTCAGATATTACTCAGACATTACTTAGACATTACTTAGACATTACTCAGACATTACTCAGATATTACTCAGATATCACTCAGATATCACTCAGATATTACTCAGATATTACTCAGACATTACTCAGATATTACTCAAATACTACTCAGATACTACTCAGACATTACTCAGATACTACTCAGACATTACTCAGATATTACTCAGATACTACTCAGATATCACTCAGATACTACTCAGATATTACTCAGATACTACTCAGACATTACTCAGATACTACTCAGATATTACTAAGATACTACTCAGACATTACTCAGATACTACTCAGATATTACTCAGATACTACTCAGACATTACTCAGATACTACTCAGATACCATTCAGATATTACTCAGATATTACTCAGATATTACTCAAATACTACTCAGATACTACTCAGATATTACTCAGATATTACTCAAATACTACTCAGATACTACTCAGATATTACTCAGACATTACTTAGACATTACTTAGACATTACTCAGACATTACTCAGATATTACTCAGATATCACTCAGATATCACTCAGATATTACTCAGATATTACTCAGACATTACTCAGATATTACTCAAATACTACTCAGATACTACTCAGACATTACTCAGATACTACTCAGATATTCAGATATTACTCAGATATTACTCAGACATTACTCAGATATTACTCAGACATTACTCAGATATTACTCAGACATTACTCAGATACTACTCAGATACTACTCAGACATTACTCAGACATTACTCAGATATTACTCAGACATTACTCAGATATTACTCAGACACTACTCAGATACTACTCAGACATTACTCAGACATTACTCAGACACTACTCAGACACTACTCAGATACTACTCAGACATTACTCAGACATTACTCAGACACTACTCAGACACTACTCAGACACTACTCAGACACTACTCAGATACCACTCAGACATTACTCAGACATTACTCAGACATTACTCAGACATTAAAGAACTGCAATTTTACTCCAGTGTGATAAAAACCCGAGTGTGCAGTGAGTCTCTCTGTAACTGAGTGAACATGTGGTCTGTGTGGAAGTATCTTTCAGTGCTCTTCTTAATAACTGGTTAGTTTGGGGTGTGTAGAGATGTATGTTTCACTCTTTCAGCAGTAATCTGATCACACTATTTTTTGGGGCAGATAAAAATATTTAGTTTATTTTATTAAGTCAGTATTCAATAAATGATAAGTTCAGAAATGTTGTGCATCGTATTGTTATTACTAGTGAATCAGCAGCACATATCGGCCATCGGCTGACCCTGACCTCTAAACATCAACATCAGCATCGGCTACAGTAAAACCCGTAACGGTTGATCTCTACTCTGAAGTCCAGTTTTGGAAGCTCTGTTTTCTTCAGGTCGTGTGTTGGTTGCTGTTCACATTTTTCCTTCTTCTTCTTTATATTATTCTAGAAGCAAGAAGCTCTGCAGGACAGTGGAGCCTAGATCTCTGGATGCTTGTGCTTGTTTCTTTATAACATAAAGCTTATACCTCTAATTCTTACTGCAACACAGTCAGCGCTCACTGAACAAAGATTCTTGGAAACTTCTCCATCACCAGCATATGAGTATGAATGGAACACAAGCATCACTAGAGATAATGGCAATGGTCTAGTAACATCATGGTAAACACCTGGAATACCACTGCACTGGCCTAACAGTATTATAGCAAACACCTGGAATACAAAGCAACTCCACAGTCACATTTCCTTGCTGTGTTTTTCTTTGAGTCTGATTATGCGGGTGGTTTA